>OY365812.1:37224291-37606119 GCA_959347315.1 Bimastos eiseni | reverse complement strand
ACATGTCCATATCAAAGCTATATCTAGTGTGGAAGGATGGCTTTTTAAAAGTCAATTAGTGCTTGAAATGAGTGCTTTAACTTACTACAAAATTAATATAAGACTATAGGCCTACGGCCTATGGTAGGCCTATAAGCAACCGTTGCCTTACCTTGAAAACGAGGTTGGCATAAACACAGTGGTTTGGCCATCAGCCATTGGTGGTTGCCCTATAGACCCTCCTTTGAAATTAAGCTTTAAAGATAACGCCAGTCGGTGCTTTACTCTTTATCAAGCACATCCCTTTCAAAGGTCTTTTTAGCGCCCACGCATTAGCCCATCCATGCAACTCATGAATATTAATGTACATGACGTATGCGATTCGGCCGAGTGACGGAGACACGCCCCTGTCAAGCGCAACCAGTCACGTGCTCCAAAACTCGCCATCTCATAGGACATATCAAACAACGCAGCCCAGGCGAGATTCTGAGATTGACAGTTCCTGTGGGAACCCCCCCCCCCCACGATAGTATGAGGATAGCAAAGCGATGCAGAGTTTCATTTGGTGTGCTTGCAGGGCTTGATGATCAGTCAACGAGGAGAGATGACTGAGACTGCTGAGCCAAGGATGGACGGATGAATCGCAAGAGAAACGGCTACAGCGATGCAACCAGCACGACAGACAGACAGACAGACAGACAGACAGGCAGACAGACAGTAATTTGGTCGATTACATTCTGTCATTGTAGGTTATGTAGATTAAGAGCGGTTCGATTAATCGCTTATTGTCTTACAGGTTCGATGGTCTCATGTCTTTAACCACAGATATCCGCTTTTCGTATGGTTGGCTTCTGCTTTTATGCCACTCCCTTCGTGGTCTGAATCGGTTTGTATAAATTATCGCATTCTTATAATACATCTCTCCAAGTATCTTTAGGCCATGCTGTGTGATACATATAGTTCCGTTTAGCCATAGTCCACGCCCTAAGACCTACATATAACCTATAAGCAGTGAGCATATATATGAATAGGTCTATATATATATACGATGCATAAAGAAAGAGACAAAGCGAAAATCAAGATGGCTGCTGTTGCCGCATCGTCTTTCTTCGAATAACCTATATAGGCCTATGCAAAGAGCGAGCATGGAGCCGCGATTACCGTTGAAATATCTCGATATATAATTATGATAGAGTCCTTTGTTCTTCGTGTAAGTAAACGCTCAGCAGGCTTTAAATACAGAATACGCTGATCATTATTTCTTATTATTAGACGCAGCTTAAAATCAATCTTTAGGGTATATATACCGGTAGAAGTGATGAGCGATCTTATAACGGTAATTAATGTCTGCAGTATATAAAGTCCTGACATTTATAGTCTTTTGGTTATAGCCTATTGGTGCGGTTATAAATGGGAGACTCATTCCGCTGGGTCATAAATGGCCGACGCCTGGTGGTTGGAGAATGGATGAATGGCTGTGTAATTATGTATACGTGGTTGGATCATTTGAACTGGTGTGAAACGGGATCTCAGTGGGCATTGTCTTCAGTGTTTGAAATAAGAATGCCCTGTGAAATCCTGTCTCTCCGCCTGTCCTCTACAACGATCCAAGTTCATCCATGTAAAACAAACGCATATATACAAGACAATGTAATTCTATAAACTATAATACAATACAATTCGGTAAAATACGACAAAATAGAATACCGTACAATGCGATATCATAAAATTAAGCGCTATACGCCGGCAAAACAAAAGTTTGCTTTGATCACACTTTGCATTTATATAGGCCTATATTTATAATTATTAAGTAGGCCTATAATTATTAATATAGATCTGATAGTAATTATGCAGATGTACACACATAAATATCTTCAATACTGGCATAGGTTATATACTGTTGGATTCCATGTTTGACCGCATGTATTATAGAATATTAGCGCATTAACATAACCCGATAATGCCTTTTTAATTAATTAATTTGACAGTGATTTGCAGAAGTCTATATATAGCTTTGACTTTTCATCGGTGATATTAAATTTAATATTAAAAAGAACCTGCAGAAAGGATTGGTTCTTTTTGCATTTCCGGTTAAGTTACAGGAATTTATTTCAAATAACGTCTTATTTTAATTAAACCATGCGCTAGTTAAATACCTTTCACTATAATTAAAATCTCTGCTATGTTTTTTGTTGGGTTATTTTCGGTATACAGGTCTCAATATATACTAGTTATATTGAAATTTGTCAGATTAATTATACATGTGAGTTACAATTGGTCAAATTGTGTATACCTAGATGACTCAATAAATTATTAAGTGCTAAGTGGAAGAAGTAGACTACCTGCATGTATTTCCGGTATATACTGCCTATCTTCGTATACATATTTATAGCTTTCAAAATACATCCATATATATATATGTATATATACTTGCATATCAACGCATATATATATATATATATATATATAAAGTCTGCATCTATCTATACACAGTATTTGTAAGCAGTGTGTAATCCATGCAGACCTGAGAGGCCTCATTATTATTACAACTTACATTACATTTAGTTCCAATTCTACAAAAGGGCTTTGATACGAAGAGCTGCTCTCTATATTTTCTGCCCATTATTATTTCTTGTTGAAAGTATTCTCCCAATCAGTGATTTCAATGTTCCATTTCTACTTCCAAAAGATGTTATATAGGGCATACCTAATTGACAAAGAAGAACATGAATTCTGTTTCTGTAATTGAAAGAGATTATCTGAGAAATGGCTTTACACCATGCCCTAATGCAAGCTGCATTTGGATAACATCGATGCAGGTCTATAGCCTAAATTCTAATTGCATTATATATATATATAAATATATATATATATATATAGGCTATATAAAAAGTTTTAAAAATTAGCTTGTCCAGTTGTCTGCTTCGAATAAAATTGGGGTAAGTCTCTATACAAAGGCAAAGGCCTATTGTCTATAATCCAATCATGTTTGAGTTTATAATCCGAGCCTTATTCTATAAGTCATAACCCAAGTTTAAGTATGTAGGCCTATGATCCAAATTTTTTTGACGTATACTAATAGACCTGTGGGTCTCTCGAATCCCAGCAAACAATAATTCTTGAAAAGGAAAGTATATATAGGCCTAGAGTATATCCTATATAGGTACATTGAGCATTGAGCATATATATATATATATATATATATATATATATATATATATATATATATATATATAGGCCTATGCTGTCGTTTTCCGAGATTACGCATACCATAGTGCTCACAAAGCTCACGTTTCGTGAATGTATATAATTTTACAGTTGTAACATAATATTATTCTGTATGTATTATAAAATATAACTATGCCGGCCAAATCGTGTGTATATGCAGCAGTATATATATATATCGATATTATTTGCCAAGCGTGGCCTTGTTTATATATATATATATAATATATATTATATTCAGTCGAATATAGCAACTTCTAAAATGCATAAAACTCACTATTTATAATAATTATATGAGTCTTTTAGTTAGGCAATTTGGAGCACTTGGGTATGAAATATACTATAAGTCTTTGCGATGGTTACTTTATAATGAATGCTGTACACAAACCAGATTTGCACGTAAATAACACTTTTACGCTGGATGGACAGATCAGGAGATTGGTAATAGTAGAAGTAATAGTAAGCCCTAATTATGATGCTGCTGCTGATGAGGAAAATTAATGATAATGATCGATAATCTATAAATGATGTTCGATGATGATGATGATGATGATGATGATGATGATGATGGTGATGATGATGATGATGATGATGATGATAAATAAAGAGACAATAACAAATAAATAATAAGAGCCATTTCCTCTTCCACCCTCAGTCGATAACATTGTGCCGCGATTGTATAGATGCCATTTATACGACGCCATTTCTATGAAGCCGTATACTACCCGGGTTTGTTCGGAATTTAAATTCACTTTATTATTTCAACCTTTTCAGACGTGAAATATTTGCTTCCAATGCAAACGTAGTTATTATTCGGAAACTCGTAACACTATGTGTATATTATAGGCCTACCCTTGTATAGATATATATCGGCCTTTGTATTCTATAGGGAAGGCAATATCAAATATAAATGAATTGTGTTATTTAGATCACTTCAATTGAAACCATGGCACTTAGACGATTTGTTGCTTCGATTCGAAGTGTTCGATTGGAGATCGTTAAGTCTCCGAATTGCGCATATTCTAGATTAATACGAGGCATAGTCATTGTAACACTGAATTTTGTGAACGCTCGGTTGAAAGGTATAAGCAACTCATGCGCATGCAAGGGCTCCAGGTTGTTCACGAGCGCTGCAACAATCTTTTTATTAGACCTATATATATATGTGTGTGGTTTATTAAGCAATATAGGGCCTACGTATACATAAACATTGTATATAGGTTAGGCCTATTATTAATAGAATTGATTGATGCTAGGCCTATCGTGCATTATCAGGGCCAATAAGAGGCGTGGCTGCTTGGAGGAACTAACTTACTTGACCCACATCGCGTCGTATCTTTAGATTTTTATAGCGCTACTCGAAGAGCAGCTATATCAAGAGGTCGTGTAGGGCCTATATATATATATTGCATTCTCAGCACATAAGAGACTAAACTCCGGAGGTATACAAGAAACGAGGCCGATGGAAAGAATCCAGTCATACATAATTACATATCTATGGTATACGGCACACGTATACATGTAATAGAGTCACACACACACACACACACACACACACACACACACACACACACACACACACACACACACACAGGGGCCTACTTGTAAATCACTACCACATAGTGATGACTCTGACGTGTATACGTCTGACCCATTGACCTCGTGCAGACCAATCCATCGACAGAGAACTCGTATTGCGCAGCTATATGTATATATATATATATATATATATAGGTCTATTACATCACCCACGCACATCTTATGGGGCATATGCAGCAGGCTGTAGATCTGTAGCAAAACTGCGGACAGACAGACATACACACAGACACACAAACAGGCAGACAGACTAGCAGAGAGACAGACAGATAAGAGGACCATGCGGATCCATGCCTGCATGCATGCCATGGTCTTCAATGGTTGTTGTTTGCGTTGTCTTCCACGCCAAAGCGGCAGATAGAGGTCGCCACATACGATGATTAGTCATTGCATGAGAATCAGTGCGCATACGTGTGCAAGTATGTATGTGTTTGTGTTTGTGTCCTTGTGTGTTTGTGTGTGTGTTGTACCAGTTCTATGTTTAATTATACGATGAAGTATCGAATGTTCTCCCTTCTGCTTATCATTCGTTCGTTCGTTCGTTCGTTCGTTCAAGCGTTTTCTTCTATGCCAAATTCGTGGCAAATCCCACCCAGTCATCGACTTTGAAGAGGAGGAGGAGGAAGAAGAGGAAATCTGTGGAGCAGTAGACTATTGAAAGGCCTATGGTCCCTTTGTGTGTATATTCAATTCCTACTCAGACTATTTTCGACGAATTCTGCAGAACATCGGATCCAAATGCGAGAACTCTGCAGCTCAGCACAGATAACGCAATATAGACCTAGGTCTATAATATATATATATATATATATATAGTATACTGTATATTTATATATATATATGCATATATATAACACCCACTCGCGGTTACTGACTCTGAATGCAAACACATGGATGTAACCGTGCAAGTAGGCCTCTAAATATATGAACTCATAATAGACCCAGATACAGGCGTAGCACACTTTACTCAATCATCGTACAACGACGTACATTGTATAACACACGGTGGAATTTAACCTATTATATAAGTCAGACATTCTTGCGATCCTTCTGATAAGTGTTGGTCTGTTCGTGATGATATTCTCAGTACTCCTGTCACTATTGCTGCCCGCGTTGAATGCTGCTCGACGGATAATATTGTCAGAAGGGAGGGTATGCTTGTTGGTGGGGGCATCATCCCTCTGTCTACTCACCTCGCTCTCTTCGTTTTGAGGATGGCCTTGCCTCAGTAGCGGCGTAAACAGCCCCGCGATGACCGAGTCTTTCCTCGTAAGGGTGAGTCACCATCCACTCGAGGCAAGAGGGAGAGGGGGAGAAAAAGAGGCGCAGGCGACGGTGGTGATGATGATGATGATTGGGTTGTGGTCCAACGGCTGAATGGTTGAATTCCTCGTCTGACCGCAAAAATGTTTTCCGTCTCTGTTCTCTCTGCACAACGCCAGTGGGCGTAGGCGTCAGTGTGAGAGCGTGTGTCATGCGGTGGGAATGATTCTCTTTGTCTACGTCATGCATATTCAAACGGTAAACGCCTATGACCCTATGACCCTATGACCCTATGATGCTCTTTGGAGTTTGGACCCCCCCCCCCCAATCTAGCCCCCGGTTTGATCGTGCCTGTCTGTCCATCTGCAGCGGCGGCTCCACTGGGAGGCCATGGCCCCAACTGAGCTTGTGGCTCCCCGCTGGCTCCCCAGATTTTTTGTCTGGGAAATATGCTGTCACTTAGATTTGATATTTACTTGCTCATGTATGATGCATGCCAAAATTCAGAATTATTTTTTTCCAGGGCATTCACAAAGGCACGAAATACTTATATACTTGCATTACGAAATTTGAAATTCTTTTTTTCTGAACATTCTCACAGGATCATTTACTTGTTAAGTTACTAGCTTAGAATTTTTAGTGGTAGATATGGTCAGGAATCAGAAAATAGAAGAGGTCGAGGAGTATATATATATATATATATATACAGTTCCCAATCCTTGTTGATGGGTCAAAGGATGTATTAGTCGCAGGAACAGCTACATTCTTTGTATACTATGAATTTTGCCAACAAAAAAGTGAATTTCAAGATCTAAAATCTGCAATCGGATTAGATACAAAGTCATTGTCTTGGCTTATTTTAGATACTCTTAAGTCATATGGAGCAGACATAGGTTCAGGTTCAGTTGGTTATAATGTTGGAAGTGTAATGAGCAGTGTTAATAAGAGTGTCCAGCAGTTGGAAGTCAGTTGGAGGGCGGTGATGGCCATTTATTTCCATTGTCACGCACTTTAATTGAATGTAATTGCAGTAAATGTATCAATTCCAGAATCTAGAGATATATATGCAGTACTTGAAAGGTTATATGTTTTTGCTTCAAGTTCTCTTAATCATTAGATATGGGTTGAAGCACTATAGGAGTTATATCACCGGGATCTGGCAAGGCAATTCCATGGCAGCTCAGAGATGAACTTGCAGTAATGTTGTTTGCCGTAATATCAGTGATCAATTAGATGCATTTGTATAGAGCAGTGATTCTCAACCTGTGGGTCGCGACCCGTAAGTGGGTCGCAAAGGATATCCAAGTGGGTCGTCAACTTTTCTATGAAATCGCATTTTTTCCAATGAAAAATATTGTCACGTGAATGTAATGCACTATATTTTCTATAGACCGTTGCCTTGTCAGTGTTGCTGCCATTTTAAACTACGCATACATCTGTGAGACCTTCTGTTCAGCTATGATTACACTCAAGACTAAATAATTATAGGAATAGGCTATGTGTAAATAATGACCTAAGTTTGTGTCTAATCAGCCCACGTATTGACTTAGGCTGCTGTACATCTGACCAGAATGCAAGCCCCGCCATCTCATTAACAGTTTTTATATCTCAATGTGAGTCAAACAATAAAGGTTTTTCTTTCTATTATTTTTTTATCACATTATGTAACTTTATTATGATTTATTTACAGTTTTGCTATACGCTATCACGGTTAGTCGTACAATACATTGATGCGTGACTTGCTGATTTAACAAAGATTATATAAATATATGCAGGGTTTAAAGTGGATGGGAACGGCGTTCCCACTGCTCTCGAAATCCTGTGTATGCGTTCCCACTGCTCATAATGCAATGGAATCCTCGGAACGCTTTGTTCCAATAAAACTCTTCTTTGGAACGTCCGTTCGGAAACGACAACTAATTCGTGACTTAATTATGAGTCTTATTTACAACTACTTTTACAATGTGTTTGCTGTCCTGTTGTAGGCAGCTTTACGTTAAGGACATGTATAAGGCCTTAAACCGGGTATGTTAACGGATCACTACAATAATGAGGAGGGCAGAGGATGATGAGGAGTGGTGGAGAACGGAAGATGGGCGAGGATTAGAACGGAGGGAAGGGCTAATGAGGATGGGAGTAATAAGCGAGGAGCATGGAAATGGGATGAAGTGTTGAAATCGGAGAGTATGGGCAGGCGAGGAATGAATGATAAGGAGGTGAAGAAAAATTGTGGGGTATAGGGAAGGAGAGGAGGGAAAGATGAGGGGATTAGCATATGGAAATTGAATGAGAATACAATGGATAGTACTAGACAGCGGAAGGAGAGGATCCATGAGAACAGAAAGAAAGAGGAGGGGACGAGGAAGAGGCAGAGGATAATAGATGGTGAAAGGGAGTGGAAGTTGAGGGGCATTGGCAGAAGTGTTGGCCTACTCTCCTTGAAGTCAGGTACGGTAGCCATCACATATTGCATCGTATTATATTTAAATCTCTTTGTTTATATAGCGCCTCTCTCAGCGCACACCAGTCGCTTCCATATAAAAGAAATTCGTCTTGAGAAAGGATAAAACATGCACTATATATTGTAACCCATGCAATACTTCTACAGACTAAAATTCTTCTAGTATTAATTTCAGCATCGCTATCTTTGTCCATCAATGATTATTTTTGAACAGAAAAAGTGAAGCTTTCTTACAACAAGAAATTGAAACACCATAACGGAAGTTTTGCAAAAGTTAGGAGCCGGGGAACCGCTCCACATTCCTCCTCAAATGCAGGTGCATTCACTGGACCATAGGGCCTATCCTCAGAATGTGTAGCTATCAACCCGTCCACTCCCAACTATCTCATCTACGCGTCGCAATATTTATAAAGTATCCTATCAATATCTCCTTAAATAAAGGTGTCTAAGTGTAAAATTACATTAATCAACTGTCAGTTGCGCCTTATTTTTGGCAATCAATTATTGGCTTAAAGGAAAGTAGTTTTATTTACTCACAAAATAGCAGTGTTAAATGGCAAATAAGCTAAAGTAATAATAGCATATGTCATTCAGTTCGCCAACTCCATAACAAGGACGGCATGGTCCACCAACACGGGCCCAGGGTCAATCCATGTCCGGGTTCGAGTAAGCCGCCCTTATCTTCAGGATTCCCTTTGGCACCTTTTGGCTGGGTGACCGTCGCGACAAATGCGAATCCCGAACAAATCACGACTGACGAAGAACGGACGACCGATGCCGCCCCTAATTCGGACCCGAGACCTGTCAGGTCAATGCGACACCCTTGCCTCTCACGAGGTCTTCTCAGGCATTTTCCCAAAGGAGCTAAATCAGGAGCTGGCCGCCTTCTAACCGACATTATGGAGTCCATTTTGGCGGACCCTACGAACCTCGCAGGATGGCGGCGCCTCCTCGCCTTTGGTGCGGGAACTTTGGAAACTCCTTTGAGGGGCGGCCGACGCCGCAATCTTACGTCCATCGTCAAGAAGCGCATTGCAGATTTTTATGACGGATGGCTGACTTTGGCCGACACTATCTTCCAACCAGACGCGGACACCCGCGAAGGGCAGAGGCCTACGGGCTCGAATGGAAGACAGGCACTGGCGGCGGCGGTAGCCGCAAAACTGGAGGATGGAAACATTAGTGCGGCAGCTCGCATACTTTGTTCTGGCGACACCCCAGCGCTGATTAATGAAGAGACACTGGAACTTCTATGCCAAAAACATCCTGCCCCGCCGCGTGACCGCCCAGCCATCCTTCGATCGACCTCAAGCGCACCCTTCCAGGCGACAGAGCAGGAGATTCGCACAATGATGCGCTTTTTCCCGATGGGGTCGTCCGGCGGCCCTGATGGGCTGCGCCCCCAACACGTGGCGGAACTGATTGGAGATCCAGACGCGGGACCTGGGCTGCTGAGAGCGACGACTGCTCTTATCAATCTACTACTGGCCGGCATCTGCCCTCAAGAGGTACGGCCCATCTTATTCGGAGGTACTCTTTTCGCCCTCCGTAAAAGCTGTGGTGGTCTAAGACCAATAGCCATTGGATACGTGTGGCGTCGACTCGCATCTAAATGCGCCAACGCATACGCCGTCCCACGTGTCACGCCGTACCTAACCCCTAAACAACTGGGGGTTGGCGTTCCCGGAGGCTGCGAAGCGGCAACCCACGCCGCTAGACGATTCCTGACCAGCATGGACACGAATTCAATAATGGTGAAGCTTGACATTTCGAACGCTTTCAATAGCTTGCACCGAGATTTCATGCTCGCATCAGTGGACGAACTCATTCCTGATTTATCCGCATATTGCCATCTTGCCTACGCCGAGGCGACATCTCTGAAATTCGGGAGATTCACGATACAATCGCAAGAAGGTTCGCAACAGGGCGATCCCTTGGGACCTCTCCTTTTCTGCCTACCGCTACAGCCGATCCTTAACCACCTGCTTTCACCATTGGCCTTTGGATACCTCGACGACCTCACCTTGGGCGGAGATCCTAAGGTGGTGGAGGCGGATCTTAACTCGATCGAAGAGGGATGTCTGCAACTAGGCCTCACGCTCAACCGCAAAAAATGCGAACTCATATCTTCTGACGCCCATATCAACGACGTTAGTCAAGGCTTCCTAGGACAGTTCGCCCGAGTCAATGCATCTTCGGCCGTGCTCCTAGGGGCTCCGCTTTCCACGACGGATGCTCTGCTTTCAGCCATCGATACCTGTGTGGCCGACCTCGGAATTGCCCTCGACAGGTTGCAACTAATCGCTAGACAAGACGCTCTACTGATCCTTAGACATTCGATCGGCTCGCCTAAACTCATGCATTTATTGAGATGCACCCCTTGCCACGACCACCCGCGTCTATGGGCTTACGATGATCTACTGCGAGGAGGGATCGAGCGAATCTTCAACATTTCGATGACCGATGACCAATGGGGTCAGGCCACTCTCCCGATCAGGATGGGAGGACTGGGAATTAGGAGGACGTCCTCGCTGGCACTTCCCGCCTTTTTGGCTTCAGCCGCGGGCACTCTCCAGATCCAGTCCCTCATCTTAGAATCAGCAGCGGTGAAATCGGACTCGGCATGCGACTCGGCGATGTCTACCTGGCTTCAACTTACCGAAGCTTCTGCCCCGACGAAGCCAGGCCATAAACAAGCCCACTTTGACAGACCGCTGTTAAACGCGGTTCTGTCTGCACTAGAAGAAAAGCTACAGGATCCCTACGACCAGGCGAGACTAAGGGCCTTGCAGTCACCACACGCCTCGGACTGGCTATACGCTCTCCCGCTCCTTTCTCGCGATCTCAGACTGGAGGACGATACCGTGAGGGTGGCGGTCGGCCTACGTTTAGGGGTGGCCATCTGTGAGCCGCACACCTGCGCATGCGGCGCCTTCGTCTCTGCCAGAGGCGCACATGGCCTGTCCTGTTCATTGGGTTTTGGCCGTCAAGCAAGACACTGTAATATCAACGACCTTATCCATCGCAGCCTCAACAGAGCCGGTATTCCAGCAGTCAAGGAACCGTCAGGTCTTTCCAGATTAGATGGAAAGAGACCGGACGGGCAGACCCTGATACCGTGGAGTGGGGGCGGACCTTACTTTGGGACGCAACTGTGGTGGACACAGTGGCCGCTTCCTATATCCCCGAAACAGCTTCCATAGCTGGAGGAGCGGCGGAGATAGCAGCCACAAGGAAACACACAAAATATTCTGGGCTAGAGAAGAAATACACTTTTGTTCCAATCGCTATAGAAACCTTCGGTCCCCTCAATAGTGAGGGCCTCGCCTTTCTGTCTGAGACTGGACGCCGACTTTCGACAACTACCGGTGACACCCGAGAGACAAACTTCCTTTTCCAGAACTTGTCGGCATTGATCCAACGTTTCAATGCGGTGGCGTTTCAGGGCACCATGTCAAGATTACAGTCCACTGACAAGCGGCGACCCAGATAGCATGATAACAGATCCGTTGGCAATGCCAATGATGAATAATAATAATAATAATAACAATAATAATAATAATAATAATAATAATAATAATAATAATAATAATAGCAATCATAATTATTATTGTAAATTCAATGAACACATGTACGATGCCGATTGAGGGGCGCGTTCCCGTCTGTCCAATACATTTGAACTTCAGCATTCTCTGTCGCTTATTTCAATACTTGTTTCTTCGATTTTGTATATCTGAGCTTGTGGGAAGCTTCAAAAATAACAAATGAAGTGCAGAATTAAATATTAAATAATTATGAGTCACAGCGTATGAGCCAACAATTATTGTGTAGCTAGAACAATGGGGTCTAAATAGATCCTGTCCTGTCCTGTAGTTTCCTGGATTAATTGTTTGTTGCCTATTTAATTGTAGAATTATGTCACGCAGATGATCCTGTAATTTCACACATTAGGGATTATTTTTAAGTTGTACTGTGTGACATATTATACGTATTTTGCAAAGCCAAAGTATACAGCACATTGTATCGTCATTTGGATGGCGCTAATCTTCAACCCTCACAAATGACATATCGTGATAAGCAATACCACATGTAGAAGATATAGGCCTATAATATTCGTTTATTAGGAGATCTTCAATATAATCTGACAAAAACTTAGAAATGCTATAATACGAGGCTACGAGACAGTGATAAGTAAAGTTCAGAATTAACATCAAACTACACTTAGCCTAAATGTTTTATATAATGATCTCATTGATCTGGGGATAAATTGAGAGCTGTCTTTGGGTGAGAGAATATGGCTGTGCGCTCTACTGTAGGTCTTAAGTTATTTGGTAAATGGAATAGGGACGGAGTGGAGGTAGGAGTTGGTGAAAAACATGCTAGCTTGGGTTATGTAAAATGGAGAAGAGGAGTTATATCCTGCCACAAAACTGAGCACCCATTTTTTTCTATCTCTTTCATTCAAAACATATCCAAAGCCACTGTCATTACCAAACTGTCATGTTAGTTGCCTCTCTATCCCTGTGGGGTCTAACCCTGACCTCAGAGAAAGGGCGCCTGGAAGAACCCACAAAAAGAGCCAACAGCCTATGAGGTTACATAAATAATCCGTCTTAACATTTTATAAACTTGCCAGCATAGGAGATGCCAGACGCCTCTGCATATGCCACATGTCTTGGGATGACATCGTCTCTTTCTTTAGCGTACTGTATAGCCTACCTGTTGACCTGATCTATTCTTTTACTCACCATCTCGTATAGCCCATGCAGCCATCATTTTGTGGCACATTGTTAATCGCACGGTTGACCTCCTTTTGTAGAAGTACGGCATTGTTAGTAGTAGCTTCAGTTTAACGATACTGTGTGATAACAAAGATCTTTATTCTCGCCCTCTTACTTTATCCCGTCTTGGGACTGGTAGGCCTACTGTCAGCGTCAGAGTGCGCAGGGGCATCGATCCCTCTGAGTGACGGAGGCAAACCTCTGGTACCCAGTGTTAAGAAGGCAGGATATTCCCCTAAGACTAAAAATTTCCCCCACTACCTGTAATTGGAGGCATTTGTCTCCGGACCCCCCCCCCCTCTGTGTGGGCGCCCCTAAGAGTGCGAACAGTTTTGGCATGGTTCATGTTTACATTTAACTAGCCTATATACCCGTCCCTAAAATATCCTGATACAGAAGGACTCAACGTACCAAACAAAGCCACACTATCCAGAAGAGTATGTCAGACAACAGGCTGGGAAAGATAGACTATGAAGCATTGCAGGGTAGCTTGCAGTAGTTCTAGAGCAGCCTATATTGTTCTGTCATGCTGTTCAACGCCGAAGCTCTCTTCGTTCTTCTTTATAGGCCGAGCTTCTTGTCCATTGCTCTCGAACTTCCAGAACCATGAGGCAGCGCCAAGCCTTCTCGGTTGCTGGACTTGCAACCTGGAATGGGCTCCCTGTTGCCCTTCGCCTAGCCTGATGCCACCCCACATTGTTCTATGCCAACCTAAGACTGTACTATTTAGCCTTGGCTGGTTAGGGAGCGCTCTTCAGTAAGAGTTCTTGAAGGGGCGCTATATAAATCCCCCAAATAAATAAACAAACCAACGTCATCTAAGCCACTTTAAACCTTATACCTATTCTTAGCTCTGAACGCTCTTATGATCAGTTCCTCACTCAGTTGCTCAATCTCAATGCCATCACTGTTCGATCGTATGGTAGCGTTACTCGTGTTTTACAGACTATATTTCGTAATGTTCGAAGGAGTCCCATATATTGGCTCAACGTTGGTATGCTGGCAGAGGAATTCATACCAGACTGAACCGGAACTACTGAGTCAATCGACCCCACTCAGAACTCTATCCTGGTCTCACATACGAACATTTGCAGCGGTGGGTCCAACCACATGGAATGGACTACCCTAGGAGCTTCACCTACTGCTCAAAACCTCACTATCTATATTCTACTCATTAACGAAAACTGCACTCTTTTAGCCAAAGGCGGACCGGGAGCGCCTTTGAGTAGATATCTTGAAGGGGCGTTTTCACTAAATTTCATTCATCGATTGTCACCATCGCAATCCCTATCGTTCTTCTTCTCCGGTTAGACCTGACCACCCACCCCCCGTCCGTATTCTGACTTGGCACCGAATCTGACTCAACGGCCAATCTGTTGTCGACTAGCTAACTTGCGCCGACAGTTGATATAGCCCCAGTATATTATAAGGATCCACCATATTTCGGAGAATTACATATGTATGTAACAATGTGGTAATAAGAGCATGCATGGTTAAAAAAATTAAAGTCAGTTTCGCTTCGTCCAACATAGACGAGATATCGTCGAAAACTTTACTCAAAACAACTCAGGCGAACCATTTAATAGGAAACACGATCAAA
The DNA here is from genome assembly GCA_959347315.1 of Bimastos eiseni. Lineage (NCBI taxonomy): Eukaryota > Metazoa > Annelida > Clitellata > Crassiclitellata > Lumbricidae > Bimastos > Bimastos eiseni. The sequence continues at coordinate 37,591,214 of OY365812.1, read as the reverse complement.
ACAATTAAACAGAAGAATATCGTCATAATTTCAAGAATCGGTTAGTTCAAGAATTCATTCAACAAGATGTTTTCTAAAAACGAGACGCGTCACTACAACTCTAGAATTCTGTTCAATGGTGGCGCTACAGGAAGGGCAGGGCCACACTAACTGGCCCCCGGTCGCCCCTCCAAATTTTAGTCCACTTTCCAGACATCCCACTGGCCCCTCTGTCAGTTATCCACCCTCTACTTTCGCCTCTCTGCTGAAAAAGTCCTGAGCCGCAACACATTCTGTCTAGTGTCTACTGATGTGAATGCAGCTGCGCTTCCCATTAAACTATCATCTGTCGGTCACTAAGCATGGCAGCGATCGCGAGCAATGACGAACAATCAACAGAGGAGATCTTTCTGTGCTTAAAACAGAGGGAGAGGTCAGATAGATGCGGACAAAGGGGTCACGTCCAATTAGGAAGGACGTCCTCGTGTTAAGTGTACTGTATACATAGTTGTATATGTAAAAATTGAAATGCCAATTTCATTTGTACAGAAGATAATAAATACATACTGATAAACAAGGTGCAGAAACACCAACGTAGGCCTACCCCAATCTACCCCAATTGAGATGGGCATCGGTTGATAAGTTCTGCATAATTACAATGACAGCGCCATAGATTAATTATAAATCTAATTAATACATCAGCCACAAAAGATCAACAATATACTGTAATTTAGACCTCGTGTTTTAGAGCACACAAATCATCACAGGGAAAACCAAAGTCGCCCACTCCTTCAAGAACTTCTCGTCAACGGCATTGAGGGCTACCCAAACAACCACCAAGATAAATAAAATGGGGCATCCGACATCCGATCATTAGACCACAGCAAGTCAGTCTCAATGTTTCAAAAACTACAATACAATATATTATAACAAATCAAACAATACTTAACAGCACCACAAAACTGTGCTGGTCCCACCATTAGACATCTGAATATATGCAAAACTTTTACCGAACTTTGCGCAGAGATTATTGCATCAGATCAGTAGCTACCATCGTATATTCAACACCCAGTGAAGCATTGCGCTTAGGAAGGTGCATAACCGTGCTTATACGATTAGCAAAGAAATTCATCATAATTGCTTCAAATGTCCAGTCTTGGCTGAGGCATGTATAACGGAGCGGACACGATAAACTCAACGACCTCCGTTTGAGTTCATTTCATTCATCGAATAATGCAACACTCTTGATTTTCTTAAAAAATCTGCACCGGATATATTAACTAGGGATGAACAGAGTTTGAATTTCTTGCCACGTCCGAGTACTATGTTTTACAAGTTGAATTTTGCCAAGTCCGAGTTTAAAATATTTAAAGAAAGTCTCATGCTCTTGATTTTTAGTTTGGCAGTTTGTATAACTTCACGATTTTTTGTAGTTTTGCTTTAGTTAAAACTAGGATTGTCGTTTTATAAATAAAAATAACAATATTTGTGGTTTTAGTTAGGTCGGTTGTCACTTTGCATGTTAAGAAAAATTTGATTTCGTCTTCAAAACAGAATATTGGAAAGATTAAAACTCCGACCCATTGTTTGTCCGAGTTTATGCCGAGTGCTACGAAACTTGGGCTGAGCCGAGTTTTGGTTCATCCCTAATATTCACTGAGAAATGCCCACACAGCGAAATACCTCTGCGTTTTCTCAACTCCTGAAGAACCCATCAGTCGTTGAACTCTCTCTCACTGTCACCGTAACCTCATTTGACGTGACATCCGTCACGCAGACCGTGTTGAAGACAATTTTTCGGTTTGCCGGCGCCCAGAGAACCACCTTTTCTTCGCTCTCCTCAAATTCGTCAATCGATTTGCCTTCGTCTTCAAGGTGTTCCGAACACCTGGACTGTGGCCGAACCGCTTCAGAGATAGTTCCATCACCTGTGCTTTCTCTGTGAGATTCTGTCTGCTTCGAGTTACCATCTGCTGGCTTTTGGTTCTCGTGACTAGACGGTAGAGAGCACTTTTTCAATTTCTTGATCGAAGAACTGTTGTCGGTGGACACAGTGGAGGCTTTCTTCTTTGGTGGTTCTGAGACGCTTCCGCTGGCTTTGGGAGGTCGGCCTTTTCGCTTGACAGTGCTTTCTGCAGCAGACGATTTTGGCTTGGCCGGTAAATTGTGGACTGATTTTCTTACTTGCCTTGGCAAACTGATATGTTCAACTTTTGACGAGATTGAGCCCTCTTCGTCGTCAGTATCGCTTGAACTCGATTCCTGTAAAAGAAAACAATTTATTTGTAAGTAGACTCGTTATGAAGTGATTAGTCATTACTTACATCTGCCAAGTGCAAAAGCATTGCATTGAATAAAATGATATGATTTAAATGTGTATCTGATATAGATTACAACATGAACAAATAATGTAAATAATGAAAGAGATAGGGGTGACGATAATGATCTTTGTTATCACAGTGCTGCTAAACTGAAACTACAAAGACTTGTCACCCTCCCCTTTAATCCAGGCTTGGGACAGCCACTGTCGTAGTACAAACAATGGCGTAATTAACTACCCTCGAGAGAACATTAGAGAGTAGACCCTTTTGTGTAACGTTTGGTTGAAACTAAACTTCTCATAAATCTGTTGTGAGTTGGTGAATCTTTGGTTATGCCAGTAGAGTATTGAATCTGCAATTGTCCATAATTTCTTAGCTCATGTGCTAGCATCTTCAGGTCCTGCTCGGTCCAGATTGCCTTCGGGAAAGAGACACGTCCTAGTGCAAGACCTTATATTTCATTCGAGACACAACCGGGAGCAAGTGTGCATGTATGGAATAATATCAATATTCAGCTCAAAGCGGCGAATTAAAAGAAGCCCAGAGTCAGTTAATCCTCAGTTAATCCTTCAATTCCCAGTCACTTATGCCGCTAAAAGACTAATACAGTCGTTATTCCATAAGAAGGAAACTTTTACCAGTTTATCAGGGTATGTGTCTCGATGCCTTTCTTTGCCATCGTTTCACCTATCGGTTGAAGGCCCTTCCGTCTCAAGTTTCTGATTTGGAGCAACATCGAGAGGGTTATCTCAAAGAGGTGCTACATAAATGTCCCATTACATTACATGTGAACCAAAACAAGGCACAACCTTTTGGCATTTCTTCTTCCTTGGCCCAGTTCTTTTCCCACCTCTTGCTTTTTCGTTTCTACAACATTATGAATCATAGCATGAGAGACGTCAACTATATAAATAAAAATGTGGTATGGTGACCGAACGGTCAGCCCGTATCGCTCAGTGTGCGCTGAGTGAGCGGGTTCAACTCTCGTCCGAGGCATCACTGTGTAGGAACCTTGAGCAAGTCCTTTGCACACAATTGCTCTGCTTTATAACAGCAGTTGTGCCATCGAGGTATGACGTGTGCACTTCTGAGTAAAAAATTTTGGAAGAAGGGCGGTATCAAATAACAGTTGTATTGTATTGCATTAATTTCTGTTAGATTAGATTGGAAAATACTAGACCAGATCAAATCATTACTACAACAGCTAATGATGACTTTTTATACCTTTGAGCTGTCATGCTCACAGTGCCTGTGAATAGCGGCTACTGAAAGAAGCGTATATAAACTCTCATATAATTACATGATACTGAAGGGTGCTACTACCAGTCATGGTCAACAGGCCATAAATTTCACCCAAATTTTACTCAACCTTAGACCAGAACCTCATTACAATATAACCATGTAAAATGCGGTGACCGTTCATTTCGTCGCAGATTATTTCGTCGCAGATCCCTTCGTCGCAGATCATTTCGTCGCAGATCATTTCGTCGCAATTCATTTCGTCGCATATTGGTTAGGGTCAGGTTAAGCATCGTGAGGGTCGGTTAGGGTCAGGTTATGCGTGGTGAGGGTCTGTTAGGGTCAGGTTATGCGTGGTGAAGGTCAGCTAGGGTCAGGGTATGCGCCTTGAGAGTCGTTTAGGGTCAGGTTACGCGTGGTGATGGTCTTTTAGGGTTTGGGTTTGCGTGGTGAGAGTCATTTAGGGTCAGGTTAAGCATCGTGAGGATCAGTTAGGGTCAGGTTATGCGTGGTGATGGTCATTTAGGGTCAGGGTTAGTGTGGTTCTTAAACTGTGATGAAATGAATGCGACGAAATGAAACGGAACCGTAAAATGCAGTTCCTGATATCAATCTGAAAGATGACAACATTGCAACACAGAGAGGCCCTGGTCTATAAAATCTCGCAAAGGACTGGATTTCTACCCGGCTTGGAATTCCTCGATGAGTTCGTCATCCAGAATGTTGTCCTCTGGCTCCCACGAATTGTGTCTGAAAATAGAAATCATTTCACAGTTTAGAAGTTATACAAGAAAACAAAATGGCCAGCAATATTCAATAACCAAAAGACAAAACCAAAATATGGACCCTGTGTATTAAAACTATTTGAGAAAAACTCTCCGTTAAGACTTAAACTGTCAGTCACGTTTTGTTTATGCCAGTTGAGTGTTCTACTCCTATACAGTGTGTTCTATTTATGCTATGTCGTTGTTGCCAAATATTATCCAGAAAACGGTGAATCCAGTCTCAATGGATCAACATGACTCGTTTGACTTGACCTTTAGACTTTCGCATAATTAAATTAAAGTTATTGAGTATATACTGACTTCTGTTAATGTGAACTTATGGTGTTGATAAACAGCTCACTTACCTGACTATTGACCTGATTACAGCCTTCAATTATTTGCCATGACATCAGTAGAAGCCTTGATAAAAGGTAATAAGTTACTGTTGCCAATATTTAGAAGTCGAGCGAGTGGGAAAAGCCTACACTTTAGAAAAAACAATTACCTGCTGCTCCAGCCTTTCCATTTGACCAGGTATTCCAACTTTCCCTACAAAAGAAAATACACCAGGTATTTTTGTAGCTAAATTCCCTAAATGTTTAATATTCGCTCTAAAATCATGCAAAACTTCTGAATACAAATGGACTGTAATCCGGAGACTTCTGCTTCGTCTGGAGAATGCTAGTTGTGTCTAGCGAGTGATGGTCGTTGGTAGGTGGTGTCAGGCTAAGTTCCAATTCATGGATGACAGTCAGATGGTTACAGTATATTTTAAAACTGAGAGAGGAAAGGGGTTAGATGAGGATTCAAAATAGTATGTGTAGAAGAGTTTTTAAGTTTTTCTCAAAGATCTGCATGGCCACGACAGGAATGGCAATGTTGGCAAGCTTGTAGTTTGGGTTAAATACTTGTAAAAATTCTGCAGCATATTTATTCCAATGCAGCTTACAATGGTTGGATGATAAATAACTGATAAAGATAGATGTAAATTAAATTGCTGTTTGATGGCGTCGTCGTGTTAAACAACTATAGAATTGAATTGAAGGAAAGTAACTGGAATTCGAACTGCATTAACTTAGGTGTTTTAAGTAGCAACTGAAGTAACTTAGCATGGCTTACTTCACTTAACATAACAAAAGATGGTATTTAGGTATGTTGGTAGTGCAAATATTCGGAAGTAAACATGCAGTAAATCTGATTCAGTATGGACTACAAAGTTGGCAACGAAGTATTTTAAAAGTGAACGGAAGTTTTAAAGTAAGACAGCCAAACAACGCTATCGATTTATCCTAGGCTGCAATAACTGGCAGTAAAATCGCATCAAAAAAGGAATAATCTACAACTGGGAATTCTGTAGCTTAGACGAGACCTAATTGGCACGCAGGCATGGCGACAAAAATCGATAGAAACTTAGGAACACGCGTTACCTTGCGAACTCTCTGCTTCACGATGGTCTCTACTTCAAAAACCTTTTCGCCGATCTCTGAAAGTTCCATCCAATTTTGATTAATTAGTGGTAAAAATATAATTGTTTACAACCATCAACATCCCGCCTCCGTCTCCAAACTACGTAGATGGAATGCCACCAACTCGCTACGCATCCGCTAACTATTCGCTAGATCTGGCATGTGTTGAGGAAGCCAAATAAGGTTTTAATTGTAATCGTATTAGTCCCAGCTTTGAATCGCAAAATTTCCCATTTTCGACACGAAGAGAGGGAATTAAGCAGAGAGATAAAGAGAAAGTGGTTTGTTTTTCAGTCACTAAGCAAAGTACATGCTAATAATGAAGAAATTAAATCGGTTAAAAGGGTGAAAGTAAGCTAACTTGCTAACGATGTATTGCTGACAGTACATCCATCGAAGTTTTTATATTGCATTATCAAATCGGTTCAGATTCCTCAGCACAATAGTTATTGGCTAGTTGAACTGTTCTGAGCATTCACATTGTATTTAAGCTGAGACTATAGAAGGAGGCCTATAGCTGCTTCACAATAAGTGCAATTGCAAATTTCGTGCTTCGATCGTGGCCTATAAGAATTCAAATATGTCGATCAGTATAGTTGTAGTTTCAGTTTAACGACACTGCATGATTACAAAGATCATTGGCGTCGCCCTCTTCCTTCATCCAGGCTTGGGACTGGCACCAAGAAAGTTGTGTGCTCTCCATGAAATGGGTCACAACAGCGTGTCATACGATAAGCTCCGCCGATCGAACCTGATGTTTTCCATTACATCTTTTAGGCGCAGTAGGGCTAATGTTGTTAAAAACAGGATCTGCAGATTGAGTTGACGTGGGCCACCATGACTACAAAGTCCCGGATGACAGGCTGTAGATCCCAGCCCGGGAATATCTCAATACCATCGATCTGTCCATCTTTGCGTTTACCTATCGCGTGGTATGGCGACCGATTGGTTAGAACGGTCAATCTGTAACGCAGAGAGTAGGTTATGAGTTCGATCCTAACCCGTGGAAGTTATAGCGGTGTAAACTGTACGTAGGACCACGTACCTTGACTCCTTGAGCAAATCCTTCGCGAATGGACTGTTGCTTTGAAATAAATATGTAGTTGCACATGTGCGTCATCTGTGTGTGCACTTCTAAACTTAATAAGCAGGACAACGGCAAAATGTAGTTGTATTGTAATATTATGTGTGTATCGTGGATATATAAATCCTTATATAGGTTTACAGTACAATAATATTGTGCCTAGCAAAAATCAACGAGCTGCTTCTTAGCCAGATTGACCTCAACCAATGTAGGTCAAATTGCGGGTCGTGTTGATAGCACTGGACCCAATTATTTCATCCAATGAGCGAACGATTCGATTCGCAGCGGTTCTATGATGTCAATCAGAGCGATAATCCGTTTTAGACCGGCTTCACGGATCGTGGGTGGTTTATTTGTGTCCGTACCCGGTTGCCGAGGATCTGTATCCAGCCTCTGCAAGCGAATGTCAGCTTCATTCGGAAGTAATACGTGCCCGACGATGACTTCTAGATCGATATATTCAGTGGTTGAGCGAGGTTCGCCCAACGCCCCGGACTACAAAGTCTACATAGGTACTTCAAGTTTTTCTGGGGTTTTAACATGAATTTTGAATTTTTTGCCATTTGCAATTGGTCTGTGAAAATCTTAGAGATAAGATATTTTGGACAATATTAAAATACACGAATGGATTAACCTCAAATTCTCTGTCATGCTGTAATTGCTTCTCCCTTTATTGACTTAATTTTTAAATTTGAAGATGTCATAACGAATTTAAAGGTTCAGTTTAACTCGTCAAGCTCGTCTCTAAAGTTGCTTGCATAGTATGGAAACTTGTAGCCCTATTTGTTTGCTTACATTGGTAGTAACTAGATATAATGAGTTAGCGCATACATAGTTTATTTAAACTATAATAATTATAATGATTATAATAGGGGTAATGTATGTGGCGCCATAACATGGCCATACCGCTACAGGGCACCTCAATTTAGGAGGTGCTTATTTGTATTTTACAGCTGGTCCTAGTGGTTTTGTGTCCCCGTTTCACGACATACCGATGTATGCAGATCAAGAACTAAAAATATTTAACATGGTCGTTGAGATGCCTCGCTGGACCAATGCAAAAATGGAAGTAAGTTATACATAATGAATTCATTCATTCATTCATTTGGGAATTTATATAGCACCATTCAAGGAAACTACTCAGAAGCGTTTCAGACTCCATCACACCCAAAAGAAAATTTTAAGTTTGGTTATGAAAGTTTCTGGTTGTATCCATCGGTTTAGACGCATCCCTAAGGGATGACCATTTCAGGTAGGTTGAGTAATGGGATAAGACTCTGATGTGCAGAGCAGAGAAAACAAATTCAATTTCTGCTACCCCTAAGGCTTACTAGTCCTTCATTCGCTTGGTGACGGCATTGGCTAAAGTATATGTATAGCATGATGGGCGCCTTGCATGGCTGCTGACAGTAAAATTGGACTACTGTAATAATTTGGCATCTTCTGTTCATGCTGTACTTGTAATCATACTGTGTTTGTCAGTTTTAAATTGAACAAAGATATCGTTATTCGAGATCACAGACTCAAAGCTTGAGTCCTTGGAGTTGTATTACGCATTATGGTGTGACAGGAACCAAGAAACTAATTTTTCCACGGAGCATATAGGTGGTGCCCTGGGATATCTGAAGTCCAATGGCATAGCTCACAGAGATAAATTGGGGCCCTGGTAAGAGCATAAATAACGAGAATGAGGGATGGATTGGGCATTAAGGAGAATGAGGGATGATTGATTTGTGATGACTGGTATCGGCTGAATGTTCCTACATCGTACGGCGTTGGTTATATATCGTCTGTTGCCATGACTGTGTGAATGCCATCATCGCCATGCTGATTAAGAGAATCGAATGCTTTTGCACAATCCAATAATTACAGCAGGATGTACGATTAAACCAATCGACCAAATCTGTCATACCAACAAGCAGTCCAATATTCACATTGGCAATTTGACACACTGATGAGTATTGCTGAGATGCAGGCATTGACAACATGCTGACTTTTATTACGAGCATGTTGGCAGGTATTGCTAACATACTGACTTTTATTATGGACATGCTGGCAGGTATTGCTGACATGCTGACTTTTATTACGGACATGCTGGCAGGTATTGCTGACATGCTGACTTTTATTACAGACATGCTGGCAGGTATTGCTGACATGGTGACTTATATTACAACATGCTGGTAGGTATTGCTGACATATTAATTAGTTTTGCTGACAAATTGACAGGTGCCTCTTAAGGACTAGCAGGTATTGCTTACAGACTGCTGACTTATTGAATGGTATTGCTGACTGGTCTTGCTGACTGCATTGATTGACCTCTTGACCTCTGGAAGGTGTGTGCATAAACCAAGCGCCCTGTGTATATGTTGCAATTGCAAATGCTGATCAATTCTAAAGCATTGATTTTTATCGACCCTGGTATCCGATCAATATTGTTCAGCCGTGTCGTAAAAACGAAGAGTCATTCGCACTGTGGTCTTTGAATCATTATTTGCTGACTTCAGATTGATGCCTTTGCTGTCTTGAGGGCAATTCTGGGAAATGTGGAATATAATATTGCTAGACTTACCTTAGAAATCAATTGGGTGGGCATGCGGCACATTTGACTATGTATGTATTTATGTATATATATATATGTATGTATTTTTATGTATTTATTATTTATGTATGCAGCAGGTATGTAGGTTGGTGTAGTAACTTGGACGGAAATTCATATTAAGGTGTTCTAAAACTGACTAAGCACACACCTTTTGGCAAGGACCGTATTGATCAGTGACCTAGCTCAGCGATTCCCAACTTGTGGCCCGCGGGCCAAAAGTGGCCCGCTAGGCCTCAAAAAGTGGCCCTTGACCTACCAAAGATACAAAAAAATAAGTGAAAAAAATGAATATTTGACGAAATAATTTTTTCTATTATAAATTATTATATTTTATTGATGTTTATTAGTAATCTAAAATGATTAAACAGGAATTTATCCAAATACAATTTTATTCTATTCTAAAATTAAAAAATCTGTTAAAATTTAAAATAATTATTTTTAACCTTGTGGCCCGTCATGTCCCTCAACTAAATAAAAGTGGCCCTAAGTCGTAAAAGGTTGGGAACCACTGACCTAGCTTAACTGCTGCTCTTCACAGCACTTTCTCTTATGTGTCATATGAAAATATTTCCTCTATTATTTTTGATTTGTCTTTATTGAGCATTATTATAATTGAGCATTTATATAGCACCAGTCACTCGGCAGTCAGGAACCAAACTGATCGGAGGTACTCTCTGCATTGGTCTATGGACTCTATACGATGTTTAATGTCTGATGTTAAATGTTGCTAAGAAGGAGAGGAGTTCCCATTGTCAAGCACAGGCACATAATAATAATAATTACTGTAATATTAAGCTATTATTAAGCTATTATTGACTGTATGTCATAATTCAGATTAGCAAGGAAGAGAAACTGAATCCAATCAAGCAGGACATGAAGAAGGGGAAGCTGCGATACATAGACAATTGTTTTCCATTCCATGGCTGCATCTGCAACTATGGTGCCATTCCTCAGGTAGGATGGTATTGCCATAACAACAGAAATACTCAAATGGTAGCAGCATACTATTGATTAAATTTCAGGTTTGCTATTTGTGTTTCATTATTAGTATTTCATAGATCAGTGTTTGATCATTGGTGTTGGATCAATAGTGTTTATCTGATCAGGTGTCTTTAACTCTCTGGAACAGGCTCACTTTGGGGTTGGCCCTCCTCTCTGGAACAGGCTCACTTTGGGGTTGGCCCTCCTCTCTGGAACAGGCTCACTTTGGGGTTGGCCCTCCTCTCTGGAACAGGCTCACTTTGGGGTTGGCCCTCCTCTCTGGAACAGGCTCACTTTGGGGTTGGCCCTCCTCTCTGGAACAGGCTCCCATTGGGGTTGGCCCTCCATTCTAGAACAGGCTCCTTTTGGTGTTGTGCTTGTCCTCTGGGTCCATGCTGACTTTTTATTTTATACTCGCCTTAAAACTGTCCTTATCAGCTGAGCTGAGATCGGGAGTGCCTCTGAGTAGTAACCTTGAAGGGGCGCTATATGAATCTTCGTAATGAATGAATAAACTGATAAGTGGAGTTTATCATCTTTTTAAAATGATGCTGGTTGATGTTGGTGGTAGTTGGCTAACAATTTGGACTGTCCATCCAGGGTTTGGGTTCAGAAAGATGAAGATGACCAAAATATCCGCTGCCTGTTCATCCCAAGTGAACCTGGCTATAAGAAGCTAACCGACCATAGGCTGCTGGTGGGAAGATTGGATCGGGACGGAGAGGACATGGACTGGCTATCCACTTTCACATGCTAAGGCCGAGAGAAAACGATCAGTGGTTGCATCTTGGAGACTTTGGCTTAAGAGATTCTTCTTCTTGAGTCTGATAGTCTAGTGGTTAGTGTGCTGGACAGTTAATCGAGAGGTTGGGCTTCAAATCCTCAACAGGGCAGACATTTGACTCGAGGTTTCTGCTCTTATTCGCACTCCTGGCCGATCCTGACTCTAATGAGTACACTGACCGTACACTGTCGGTGGGAAGATGCGAGGGAGAGGCCTGGCCACCCACCCTCTTATGCTGAGGCTGAGAAGATGAAGTTGCCAACACCTCATACCCATGGCCGTCTTTTATGGCAAGTTTAAAGGACTGCTCCTCTCTTCTTCGTCAAATCGTTTCTGTTTGTTTTTCATAGACATGGGAGGATCCAAATCACGTTGACGAGCACACGAAGCAGAAGGGTGACAATGATCCAATTGACGTGTGTGAGATTGGCTCCAAGGTAAGCACAACAGTACCTGCTCTTGTGTTCATTGCTTCAGATATATAAAGATGTATGAAAACTTCTCTGGTGCTGGTGTCTACTCTCTAATGTATAATTCATCAACTATCGGTGGATAGATCAAAGACTATCCAAAAGTCTAGTCAGTTATGGACAAAAACGATTCCAATACATGTCTCGTACTGTTTGAGGTTCAATATATTTTAGGTTCATACCGAAGTGGTTTAGCGGTTTACAACGTTAGGGGTTCGATATGCTTGCAAGTAACAATTTATTGGTGGGAAGAAGAAGCCTAACTTTGCAGTTAAGACTGTCTCCCTCTGGGGTTTGCCAGAGTGGATTTGCCCCATGCCTTTTGTTACTGACCTTGTCACTATGACATCAGAATCGTGGCCCTCTAGTGCATTATTATACTAGGGCTATAGAAGTCTTGTGATTAGGTGAGTTCTTTTATGCCAGGGTTGGACCATGTGCCACACCTGTCTCGTTATTTACATGGCTGTGTGTTTCAGGTGCACAAGCGAGGAGAAGTCATCCAGGTGAAGGCGTTTGGCATCATGGCACTGATTGATGAAGGTACTATTGTCTAATTGACGAAGGCATTTAGTGTCTGATTGATGAAGGTATATTGTCTGATTGACGAAGGTATTATTCTTTGATTGACGAAGGTATCCAAGTAGAAATTTTCTGTGACCTGCTTTAAATGAGGAGTAACTTTGATCTGCCTTAGGTAACCAAGCAGGGAGTAACTGTGACCTGCTTTAGGTAACCAAATCAGATTCAACTACTGTGACCTGCTTTATTTAACACAATCAGAGGCAACTACCGTGACCTGCCCTAGGTAACCAAACGGAGAGTAACTGTGGTTTAGGTAGCCAGACGAGTTGAGTATTGCTATACTCAATCGAGCCGAGTTTTGGTTCATCCCTCGACTAGAGTGCTGAGAAGACGAAGAATTGTTGCAGAGGTAGCTTTGCACATCAGCTCACAAAGCTTAAACATTTCTTCTCTTTAAACAGGAGAGACAGATTGGAAAGTTCTTGCAATTGATGTCAACGATCCTTTAGCAAAGAGTATTAACGGTTAGTCTGCGGATGAAATGGTTCTGATTATCATCATTCACACTGCTAGGATTTTTATCTTGATTTATTTCGAAAACGTCTATAGAACGAGTTTAGTAATATGCCTAACGTCAGCTGCTAGCGAGAAAATTTATTGGCTAACTATAATCTGGATCTTATTTCTGATAATTGGCTAACTATAGTCTGGATCTTATTTCTAATAATTGGCTAACTATAATCTGGATCTTATTTCTGATAATTGGCTAACTATAATCTGGATCTTATTTCTCACCATGATTTGTTCATGTTTTTATGATTGCTTCTAGTCCTTGTGAAACAAGTTGATTTTACTTCATTTTTCAAATATTTTCTCTCAAAGCAACTTACACCGTTAAGTAATCTTTAGAAGTAATCTCAGAGCAGTGTATTGATAGGTATAGGTCTGCTCTCAACCATTTTCCATCCTTCTTCTGGTGCATTCCAGATATTCATGATGTGGAGAAGTGCATGCCAGGGTTGCTGAAGGTGAGTAAACCTTGGATGTTGTGTGGTCAGTCTTTAAACATCCTTCTTCCAGTAGTGTAGTGTAAAGCTGGCAGTTGTCATATGCTTATATGATCCATAATCCATCCCACTCCATCAATTCCACTCTATCCATCCATCCCTTTCCAACATCCGTCTTATGGATACCGTCATCCATCCAATTCCACTCTTCCATCTCATTCCACTCTTCCATCTCATTCCACTCTTCTCTCCATCTTGATTCATCCATTAATTCATACGGTCATCCCATTTCAACTATCCATCGATACGACCATCCATCCATTCATCAATCCCAATTCATCCATTCATCTGCAGATGGTAATATCATATGTAGGCTACTCCTATGACACTTGCTGAATTCCATAAGATGTACGTTAGGCATTTTTAAATTGGCAACTGCTGAATAACTACTACAAACAACATCTTCTGGTTCTCACAAGTATCAGGGCTGATCCGTGATCTTATATTAAGCCATCCGATATTAAAGGAAGAATACTCGGTAATTGAATTTCTGCCGTGTTTTCATGAAAATTGTTTTGCACTTGTTTCTAGTTCTGTCATAGTGGAAACTGTTTTTGGTCATTTCAAGGCAATAAACGACTGGTATAGGGTGTACAAAATACCATCTGGGAATCCGCCGAATCAATTTGCTTTCGACGGAAAAGCTAAAAACAGGGTTAGTCTATAGACTTGGATTTTATGCAACACATACACTTTCTAAGTCTATACAGGAATTCTCGGTGCCGAACTGTTACATGAATTTCGGAACTTGTTTTCTTTTGACAGTATTGGTAGTAATGTTTTGATAGTCTACAGTAAGCAAGAATAGGCACATTGAGAGTACTTAAAAATTGTTGTAATAATAATACTTAGTGACCTCTATCACCAGTACATTCATAGTACTCAGTAGATTTTTGTAATAATAATAGTACATAGTGATGTATATCACCAGTACATTCAAAGTACTTAAAATTCTTGGTAATACTAATAATACTTAATAATAATACGTGTATCACCAGAATAACTCTGTTGCGCCCACCTGATTTAACCTGGCCCTATCAGGGATTCTGACTGACCCATCTCCAGAACTGACCCAACACCTTGGCTCTTGCAGATTTGATGATATGCTGCTCTAGTTAACAAGCCGATCTCTCTAAAGCAGCATCATGTGGCCCTCATGAAAGAAATGCACATTCACCTTAAGCATTAAAAATAAATGTGTAAGGAAGCTGTGAGAATCTCGTGAAAGATAATAATGACCAATGAACGGGTGCACGGCGTATACATCAGCAGAGGCCAGAAGAACTGTTGGCCTACACCAAAACTCAGAAGCTATGATATTTTCGTAGAAACCATAAACGCAGTACTAAGTAAATAGTTCTGCAACTTTGCTTTTTGTGGGCACTGTAGAAAGATATTTAAGTTTATTGTAGATAAATTTCCATTTTGTCTTTCTGGTTTGAAGGCATTCGCTCTACAGATAATACAGCAGACAAATGAACAATGGAAACATCTCGTGTGCAAACAGACCAACATTGGTTCAATTTCATGGTACGTATTTATTGATTTGTTGGAAATGTCGTTTTCATCTGGTTTTTTGCCAATTGTCATCTTTTTTTTTGCAATATTAGAAGCCTCTCAACACTAGAAGCCATTTTGCATTAGGCTAATACTTAGGTGTTTTGAGATTATGGTTGAGGTTATGTGTGATTAGTGTGGCTGCTATGAGCCTAACTTGAGTTACATTAACTGCTAGGATAGGGTGTGTAACTAAAAGTGCCAGGGGAATGAAACTAATGTAGTAATTAACACCGTCGAGTAGATTTCTTGAAGAGACGCTATTTCAAGTTTTATTAATTGACTGATGATTTTAATGCAGGAACTTGAAGTTTTTAGTTCCAGTTCTTATTCTGTTGTGTTTAACTTCGGTCCATGCTGGGTCTGAACATATGTTTATTTGTTTTTAACATAATAAAGTGAATGATAGAGGAGAGATTTAAAAATCTGTTATGTTGCAGTGCCAATACGACGATTTGTGGAACTCCCGGTTACATCAATCAGGATCAGGCAAAAGTGTTTGTGGATCTGGTCAGTGTCTGCTCTTTTCATCAGTTTACTTCATTTCTTCAGTTTCTCATGTTGAAACTGCTTTGGTTTAAAATTGGCTCTTTTTGACCAGGACATTTTAGACCAGGAAATTATTGATCTTCAAAAAGTTTGCTTTCTATAGTAGCTATTATGCACTTGAAATAACAAACCTGGTAAAAAAGACCAGAATAAAATAGTATAGCTAAAGACAATGGCAAAAATTTCCATTTCCTGGCCAAAACATATACTGGCCATAACATACCCATAATGTGGAGTTTGTTGTTCTCAATGTACTACAGGCTGCTCCGCGTGGTTGTCCTGAACCAACTCCTTCTGAAGGTAAGACTAACTCTGTATTGAGTGTATTTAGCTTAATGATAACTATGATTAGGGCCTTTATGCCACTCAGATGAGGCGGTTTCATCAGCCACACTATTAAAAAAGAATAACACACCTCTTTATAATTAGAATCAGTTATTATACTGTTGGATTTATTTAGATTTCTGTAGATTAAAACTGCTTTACTTCTGTATTCATAGTTGATACGTGGCATTACATCTGATGGCAGGAGCACTTAGCTGTGGATTGGAACAAATGTTCATCAAAGCTGAAAATGCGGTGCGGGACTGTTTCGCTACTGCATCTCTGCCAATGACTTGCATCATCTTCAGTACAGTATAATCGATGCTATGCCGATGTCAATAACTTGTACTATGCTTACAATAAAACTTACAATAAAAACTTCTTATAACCAGTTTGAAATTTAAATAAATTCAGTCCACAAAACAATACGATCTACAGTAAGCAAATCATTGAGCCGTGCCACAAGCAAAGCAAATTATGCTGTCCATTAAATACAGGATGGTTTAGATAGAGCAATAGTCCCACAAATATTGTGCAAGTGAATTGAAAGCCCATTTTTATTCTAATGATAAATATAATAACAGAGGGTCTTATTTGGAGATCCAGTGGTGTTGAGATCCTCCTCCACAGTTCTGACTGTACAGATGGGGTAGGTTGGCAATCAGAGCCTGGTACTGCAATGTTGCTGATGGTTTTGTAGGGTCCTCTGACAAGATCAGAAGGTTCTGTTCACTCGGGCTACAATTAAAATGCAGTCAGTTAACAGAAGTTAATTTTATGTAATGTATTAAAAAGCACTCTTGAGTAGCGCCTTGAAGGGGCGCTATATAAATCTTCGTAATGAATGAATGAACGAAAAAAATACTGGTGTACAAACTCAGCAGTCAAGCAATTTTAAATCTGATTTATCGAAAAACAAAAAGTTGTATGTCCGCATGCAGGACAAGCAATTGAGAGGATGGGGGTCAAACCTCTGCCCCAGCAGACTTCTTTTGAGATTTTGGTTGTGCGACTTCTCATAGAATGTATGCTACCAGTGGACAGATCAGACTGCAAGGGAGAGGGCTTGCTAACCCCCATTCGTGTGCTGAGGAGAGTTGCCAAGACTATACTATAAGACTATACTATACATTTCGCCTTTATCGGGAAGGGTGAATCAGCAATCTTAGTTGCACATCCATACCAATATCATCAGGGCACCATTGTGTAAAACTTTGACACATACCTCGTGCAGGTCGGAAGCGGACTTCCAGAAGTAGCACTGAATTTGTTTTTAGCATCAGATTTCGATTTCAGCTGATTGTATTCGATGAGCTGAAGGAGGCGTTTCGAACGACTGCTGGCTCGCTTCTCTTTCAGCCCAAGATCACCATTTCCAATGCGATTCGAAGGGTCTTTGCGTGACATGGCGTACAAATCTAGTTTAAAATGCAGCCAAAACGATTGCGAAAGCGCGTTTTACACTCTGACAAATTAAGCTTAAGTATTTTGTCATTTTCTAATGTACATTAAATGATATTTTTAAGTACCAGGATTCACTTTTAGACTATAGGGAGCCTCTGTTGTTTCTGGATGATTTAACAAGTTCTCAAAAGAACTAAATGTCTTGCTATATAACAAATGTATGTTAATAATTAGAAATCTGTAAACACAATGCAATTATACATTTCCTGTCAAAGATGCCAAAATAGTTTCCTAATAGATTTGAAAGAGCATACTAGACAAGATGGTCAATTGATTCAGAGTTCACCTTGTGACTTCAGCAATATGGATATGTATGAGATGATATAGAGCTTGCCATTACCGCTTGAAATGTGAAAATACAAGGGACTGAGTATGGTTTATTACGATTTAGCTATCAGCAAGATGGCATCTATCTTACTGGTTGCTTGATTGCAGCAGATGAGTGCTCCATGCATGTCTCCAGAGTTCTCCTTCGCTTCGCTCTGCTCAATCAGTTGGTCGGCTTCTTTCGTTAGATCTTTACCGTTTGCTGTAAATCACAGCCAGAAAGTTAGCACCGCTTCTATATCGACCCGCACTTAGCCTTAAAATAAGTAGTGGTGAAAAAACGACAGACTTACCTACAAAGAACAAGACTTTGGTGCATTTTGTAACAACTGCCAAAATTTTTTTTACAGTTAATAGGATTCAGACGCAAACGCCATGAAAGAGCGAGAGGATGCAAGGATGATCCTAAAGATGAGCTTAGCCTGAATACAACAGAAGGAAGGTCATTCCAAGTGGAAGGACTTGAGCCAAGGTGTATACATCTTGAGATTTGGAGACCAGATCACAAAATTGTCCATATTACAGTAATGATATAATTAAAAACACGAATGGATGGCTACAACACTGGGTCGACGGCTGATCTGTCAGAGATCAATAATTTTCTACTTCCCGTGGGTTGATAATTTCTACCTCCTAACAATAACAAAGTTATCCAAATGGAGGCAAACTACGAGATAGACAGTATTTACCCATATCATCCAGATACTGTGCATCGGGAACAACAAAGTAGCTGTCAGTCAAGCTTTCATTCCTCATCAGCAGAGCGATGCCATTAGCAGACGCCCTCTCATCCACGTTGAGCATGTCGAGGAGGTTGTCGTACTGGGACGAATTGGAGTCGCTGTCCGGACTCGGAAGCGTCCTTTCATCTATGATGCTCCACTCCATTAGGTTCACTTCCGAAGGCGGAGCACTTGGCCATGTCGCATCATCCATCGGCTTCCCTTCGTTCAGTGCGAGGACTTCAGACTGGTTCCCAGCTCTACTGTAATCTCGGCCAATGCCATCCAGTTGATTCGTTCCAGGAATCGGTGTCGCTTGCCGATTAGCACTGGGAACGGCGACACCAGTGCACCCATCATAGTACACCTGACCGTAGCCTGATGGTGGTAGTGCAAGGGGCTGATGCGTCTGGATAATGTAACCACTGTTCGGAACAGCTGCAAGACCGGGATAGCCGTTTGAGAATGATGGACCATGGCTCGACATAACGGGCGCTACGTTGGTTCCCTGCTGGTAGGGCAGATGATTGAGGGGAGTCGGCGGGACTGCACCATAGACCGCGTACGCTGGCCGGCCGGGAAAAACGTTGTAGCAATGCTTGTAAGTAGCATTTCCGATCACACTTCTACCAGGAGAGTTTGATGCGTTCTCTGCGATGCGGGTGGTATTTAAATGAATCTGGTGCGGCTGATGAAGGGGAGGATTCAGATGTGGTGCGTGCGAACTTGGGATGCAGCTGTAGCTGCCCGTTTTCTTACCATCTGCTAGCAGCTGACTTGAAGGACGTTTTGTTGTGGAGTCCGATGATCGTGGCAGCGAATGACTTGATCCAGGTTTCGACAGGTCTAAAGGTCTGGACTGTGAATTGTTTGGTCCGGACAGAGTCGCAGATTGTCTGGACTGCGAGTTGCTTGGTCCAGGCGGAGTCGCGGATGGTCTCGACTGCGGTTCGCACGGCTTTGCCGATGGTCGATCAGAAGGTTTAGTTCCAGGTGGAAAGAACGGTGCGCTGGGCATGACAGTGGGCCCTCGGTCGAAGCGGAGTCCGCTCAAAGCGACGACATTGTTGTTGATATTGCAGTTTCCTTCGAACGAACATTGGTCACTGGATGTTTCAGCCAATTTCTCTGCACCTTGCTTCGCTAAACAAAAAAACTCAAATTCTTAGTAAAGTCTAAATCTGTAACGACCAGCATTATCGATTTCCTATACATTTTACTAGGTGTTGGCTCTATAGGAAATCAATAATGCTGGTCGCTAAAGCGTCAACATCACATAGACTGCCTGCTTGTTCAGATTAGTTTGCTCTTAACGTTGTGCAATATAAATGTTCCCAAAAAAATGTTCATTTACTCTTGGTCTTGATAGGTTAAAAAGTCTGGCCTGATAATGTGGAACGTCCTAAATCATTTAAACAAAGAAAATTTTCTATCATCTCATTGTGTGTGTGTGTGTGTGTGTTTCATCTTATCACAGAACCTCTGACGGTTCTTTAAAGGATATAACTTTTTGCTGGTTATGCCGATACCGATTATTGCCGATTATTCGTTTGCCGATACCCATTATTTAGCCGATTATTTTACCGATTATTTCATTGTGTTTCCCAAGATGACCGGTTCTAAAAGACAGACCTTCTGCTACTGCCTATTGTTGTGATACAAGCAAACACTTGCGCCTTAGGAGACATAAACAACTAGTTGGGGACTAATCCTAGGCAGTCAATACAGATAAGGCACACCGCCCGCTGTCGACCTTGCATGACGGAGGAGAGGAAAGATAATCTGTGTAACTAGACCCATTCTTCTAACATGCCAATTACGCTATTCCCACCCCAGACGGGCCACTTTTACGACTTGCCAATTTGGCCTAAAATGACATGATTGTGCCCAGGGTAATTAAGCAGGCTTTATGAGTCTATGACTCACTCTGCACTACAGGCTACAGCTGTAGACACTTTCCCACGGTACTAGCAGTCTAGCACATTGGTTACTGGGTGGTCTGAACTTTTCTGAAGTAGAAGCCAGAGTTCCCCATGCTATGGGAAGCGAACGGAATGCTGTCCTTCACAGACCCAATGATGTTGCTGTCGTCATTTTGCTCTTAAAGACTGAAAATAATATTATAAGATGAAAAGAAATTTTTTAATATCAGCGCCGATTATCTTGCCGATATCCGATATCTCTATAGTCGGCCCGATTAATCGGCCGGTCGATTAATCAGTACACCTCTACTCATAGCTAAACAACCAAATACACAAACATCCCTAAACATAGATATGCATATGAATGAATGTCTTACAAATATTATACTAATTAATGCATGAATAATGTTCAAACAGCCTCCCCTACTAGACCATATTATAGTAAGTAAGTATGTACTTTACTAAACTGCCTGCAAACTCACTGCAATAACATCAGATATGAACAATCAAAGAATGTACAAAATGAGCAATTTGAAAACTATTTCTATACATTCTCTGTTGTCAACGCACTTTAACACATGCATTAAACCCCATTATCTACAAATAAGCATCAACAGTGAGTAAAGAACTTGCTCAAGGTCCGTGCCTCTGATTAAGTGTCTCTAGAAGTGGCTCTATATAAATTTCTAATAACAACCAGTAGCAGAGAACCAACCAGCAGTCGCAGATGCTCTGCCATCGTTTGGGATACCGCTGGTCAGGATGGAAGTTTTTGTTGGAATGCAGTCCTTGGAGATGGTTGAGGCATCTGGGTTCTGGTAGAGAAGTAACAGCGGCTGGTACCGACCTCTCGTGCACTTATCGATCACGTCGCTCCATTTTGGTCCGATCTAAGAATGGACGAGATCCAATCGGTTGTGAAATTCAGTTTAAAAGCAACCATTAACTAATGTCTGGTGTATTATGATCACAGTGACAGATATGTCTGGATTAGATGATAATTAATAGATTAGATGATTATTATATTTGGCTGGAGTGTCTCTGCCATTTAAGACTGTCAGTAACAAATGCACAATTACCTGATGACCATTAACTCCTTACCTATCCCTACCATACCTTACAATTTCTTACCTAATCAGACCGTAACCTAGCCATCTACCACATCGATCCAAACCCTATAATTCCTAACCTAATCTGGTACATATTTATCTCTTCCATATTTCGCTATTCTTACTTTACCACATGATCTCTTGCTTTGTCATACCATTCCTAGCATAATCTTACCAAGTCAGTCTGTACTTTACCAGTATGAACCTTAACTTACCATACCTCACCATTCCTTACCATAAAATTACCTACCATGCCATTCATTACCTTAAAATACCATTCCTCACCTAATTTTACCATATATTCATAACCTAAATTACCATACCACTTATTCATTACCTTGAAGGCTTACTATAATGTTCTTTACCATACCATACTTAACTGATAAACATATCTCACCTTTGGTGTGTAAATACACTCATGGCTGTCTGAACAACCTACCTAACCTTACCTTACCAAAAATCCTTCAATGACCACAATCTTAGCCTCTCACTTCAGTAACTTGGGCATCATCACACGACTTCCACGAATTGGACTTTGAGTGGAGTAAGAAGGCCGAGTAGTGTTTTCCATAGTAGCAGACCATGCCAACCAACTTGTGCTCCCTGACCGCACTCGCCCGCTCCATGTCCACCACCGAATCGAACATCTGCCAACGGAAGAAAAACAGAAATCAATGCTAATAATAATAATAACTTTCGTTCAATTTCAAACTGACAAGCCATAGTATGATTACAAGTACAGTATGAACGAATGATGACAAGTTATTACTGGATTTGAATTTAACAGACAACGCCCTTTTGAAAAAAGACTGATTCGTTAACCCTTGTTCCTTGTCCCAACGAGAGAACCAATGTCCAAGAGTGTCCTAAAAATGCTCTACATATATAGATGGCCAGATAATGATCTCCATATGCAGAAGTGTAGCTTGACTTTGTGACAGAGGCATCCAGTAGCTTGACATCCTTCACCTAACCAGCTTCTACAGATTTTGCTCAGTAAGACAACAGAGTTATTATCTTAAACACACAATAACAATAATAAAAGGTTACTAACCTCCACCAAACAGAGCTCTGTCCCAATTGCTTTAAGAAAGTTCTTGACATGGCTTGTCGTCTGTTCGGCCGAATCCCAAATGAGGCCGATGCTGATCACATCGGGAACATTCGTCAAAGTTCGTTCAATACATGCCTGTTCTCCGCAGTTACTCTAGCAGGGAAACAGAGCACAAGAAATCGTACAGACAGATGTTTGTAGGCCGACATATAATATATCATCGTGTACAATCAGTCGAAGTTGTGTACATTCAACACGATATTTTTATGAATATTGATATTCTTATGAATGAAGATATTCTTATGAATATTGATATTCTTAT
Organism: Bimastos eiseni; assembly: GCA_959347315.1. Taxonomy (NCBI): domain Eukaryota; kingdom Metazoa; phylum Annelida; class Clitellata; order Crassiclitellata; family Lumbricidae; genus Bimastos; species Bimastos eiseni. The sequence goes on along the minus strand of OY365812.1, from coordinate 37,568,585 downwards.
GAATACTGATATTCTTATGAATATTGAACACGTGCTAATTACAATTACAATGGGAAGAAATTTAGACAGTTCATCACTGCACAGCAACAGATAGTTTGACAAAAACGTCGATAATCATTAGCAAAATGCAATTTTTAAAACCATCGGTGACCAGTGACCACAGTCAAATCTAAACATCCAAAGATGTGACACAAAAAGCTCCCTGTCGATGGGCTACCTCCATCTACTGCTCAGTTCAAAATCGCATCATTCCAAATGCACAATAGCTTACAATGAGTATAAATAAAACAGCATGGAAGATGTATAAGGATTCACTTAAAAAGTTAGATGAATACAATTCCACCAAGGGTCTGAAGGCATAATTGTTGAGGGAGGATCGAACTTACCGGGCATTGGTTTCGGAGATTCCCGTCGCTGTGAGCCAGACGAAGAATATGGCCAAAGCCTTTGGTCTTGCATGTTCGTACCAAATCACTGCAACAAAAAACTGTCCAATGAAACTTGTGGCAAGGTCATCAATATTAAACACTATTAGACAATCATGTTACCTTTAAACCTAAACAGAGTGTCAGTTAATGAATTCACCTCAGAACAGGGGCAGATTTTACAATTTGTTGTTCCAAGGATAAGATTTCTATGCTGCCCCTCACAAAATTCAAATTGCATATTGAAATCCAGGAAATACTAGGAAGAGAAACCAGCATTACCAGTCTGTTTCTATGAAAAACTGAAAATGAGTCAAAAGTCTTGTGTATTAATTTAAACCTAAATTACAGTACAACACAATGATTAACATTTCTTCCTAAGTCTACTGGTTTGCTCTCATGTACTCTTTGCATCTAAAAATTATTAAATCCAACTATTGCTGCCCCTTGAAATGTGTTGCCGCATAGGCCTGGGTTTTGTTGGCCTAGTGGTAAACACGGCATTGTCCCCGAACACAGGTGTCATGGAAATGCAAAACATTTTTCTAGCAACAAAGAACTCACATGATAGAATGCGCACTGACGTAGTGAACGAGTTGAACAAATGGCAACGGTTCGGACGTCTCACCACACTTGCATCTCACCTGAAAGATAAAACACCGCTACTGCAATAATTCGTGAGTCTATCTTGACGTGGTGCTATATAAATTTTCAATTACCGTTACCAAGACACTGCAAATGTAGACAACATTCATAAACTTTGTTTCAAAAAAGATAAAAGATAAAACACCGCTACTGCAATAATTCGTGAGTCTATCTTGACGTGGTGCTATATAAATTTTCAATTACCGTTACCAAGACACTGCAAATGTAGACAACATTCATAAACTTTGTTTCAGCTTGGTCAAAAAATACATGTTTAAACCATAGTCGGTATAAAAGATTACTGCATACCTATTACCGTTAGCCTCAACAAAAAAGCATCCATATGCACGTCTATTACTTAAGTTGCTGTCCTACATGTATGTATGTAAGTCTGAATTTATACATGAATCTACATACTGGCATGTATCTCTGCGTGTGTGTGTGTTTGTGTGTGCGCGTATGTATGTATGTATGTATGTATCTCTGTGTTTGTGTGTGTGTGTGCGTGTATGTATTTATGTATGTATGTATGCATGCATGCACCTAGTAAACCCATGGATACAAACCACTTATGGTATCACCAATTCCGGATTACACAGCCTCTAACCAATCATAGGTGTCATATAAATATGTAACAAAATAACAGAGTAATAATAATAATAACATAACTGATAGTTTCAGAGAGCCTGAGGGATCTTATCTACCTTGGGCGATAAAAATAATAATAATAATAATAGCAGTACAAATGATAAAGTCTGACAAGAGTAAAATTTAACCGTATGGAACGTGCAAGGTGCACATCTGCTATACTGCCCATTTTTCAACCACCACCTAGCGAATGGAAGGCCAATGCAACCTTACGGGACTAGCCCTGCATAAGACATAACGATAATCACGGCCTTCATACCTGTTCGATGAGCATCATCGCGAATTTCTGATGCGAGATGCAGTGCAGGGAAGTGCAGTGGTCCTCCGAGGCGCCTCCCGACAGATGGAAATGAATCCTCCTGAGGATGTTCTCCTGCATCAGAAATATATACATATACATGTTTCTAGTATTGTATATTCCTTCATTGCACAACCAATTAACATAACGCAAAGATAATCACATCGTATCTGTAGATTTACATTGTGCCACTCACACTACCATCCCAAACATTATAATACATTACCATCCCAAAAATTATAATACATTACCATCCCAAACATCATAATACATTACCATTCCAATGATACCTTACCATACCAAACATTATAATACATTACCATTCCCATGATACCTTACCATACCACACATTCTAATACATTACCATTAATATGATACCTTACCATACCACACATTGTAAAACATTACCATTCCTATGCTACATTACCATACCACACATTCTAATACATTCCTATGATACCTTACCATACCACACATCGTAAAACATTACCATTCCTATGCTACATTACCACACCACATTCTAATACATTCCTATGATACCTTACCATACCACACATTGTAAAACATTACCATTCCTATGCTACATTACCATACCACACAATCTAATACATTACCATTCCTATGCTACATTACCATACCAAACATTCTAATACATTACCACTCCTACACCTTACCATACAACACATTGCCATACCATACCACACAACCAGAACTGTCCTTACAAAGCACTCTGCAGCGTCATCCATCAATCCGATCTGGAACTTCTGTTGATTCTCGAAGGCGATGGCAAGGGCTTTACGAAGGGCATCAGGTGGTAGAACCATCTCTTCACTGAAGGTGAACTGGGTAAATATGACCTACAATGCAGACAAACGACAAAGCCTACCACATGACGCTACAGGTAACAACAATTTGGTCTATAATTAATCAGGTACTAATTTTAAGATTATATACATAATACAATAAGAAATGTCTATTGTGTATTTATTTAAAGAATAGATACATAATATTATTAGTAACATCCATCGTGTATTTATTTAAAGAATATATAATATAACTAGTAACATGCTTTGTGCATTTATTTAAACAATATATATAATATAACTTCCATTTTAAATTACTACAGACCTTTTAAAAATTCAGATATTTGTCAACAAACGATTAGAATACAGCAGACAACAAACAATAACTCACTTCAATAGTATAATTGTAAACACTCAAGCAGGTAATTGTTTTTAAGATAACAGTAAACAGATTCTGGAACTTACCTTTAAAGCACAGAAAATGCACGAGTTCTCAAGACAAGCATGATGTGAAATGAGATGGAAGTTTTTTCGAAAAACATCCAGATGCCATAAGATCTGTGAAAAAAAAACAATTCCCTGTTATAACACATGACCATTTCCACACATGATCTTCAACATGACCTATTACCACACATGACTTTACACATAACCTATTACAACACGTAACCCTTAAATTGACATGCCAATACTCTCTGCTCACGCACTCTCCTGCAACATTTAACCTAAGACTAATAACCAAGCTATCCTATCCAAGTACTGCCTCTGCAACATCACCAACATCCACCGTAGCAACATGCTGTATCCCCAGCCTCCCACTGAAACCAACCCAATAACCTTGCTCGCAATGGCATTGGTATGTGGCATTTATGTAGCATCACTTACAGACAGACTCATCAGAGGCACTTCAACTTGACACCACAAAACAACAATTGAAGAGATTGGATTTCAAGTATTTTCGAGAAATAAACAGAGTCTAAGAAGGTCACATGAGAACTTGATTTGACGTAGTGCTGGCTTGTGAGTTGCACTGAAATTTTGTGTTTGATATAGTCAGATGAAATTATAGCTAGTAGAGAACAAGGATTGGAAAGTCCCTATGTAACGTTGTGTCACTAGTTTTTGGGCGATAATCAGGGGCGATAAATATTTCACATCTTGTTGACATAATAAGCTGATTCACTAACTTTTAGCTATGACAGTAAATTGATGGACAACTACGTCAGCAAAATAAAAAACAAGTTGTTGGAGGTTTAAACCATCGTATTTTCCTTTAAAAGCAAATTTAGATTGTGGAGACATCTATGTTTAAGAGTAAAACGTGTACAACCGTACACCGATATTTGATGAGTAACCAACTAACCATTCCTCTAAAATAGATTCCTTGGTACAGAAGACCAATTTATGCTAGCAGATAAGCCATGACTGGATTTCAGAAAGCCAACCTTTCATCAGGTAACAAATGTCCACACAAGCCAAATCATGTTCTGCTATAAATGGTATTAGCTAAAAATTACCAATCACTTAGACTATTAGTTAGCTATCTCCGCAGTATTCACACATATTTTGGTACAACACACGCACTTCAATGATGACAGTCGACACCCACCTGTACCGCGCTGTTGAGAAAGCAGTTGTTTTCGCCAGATCTGTTCGACAAGCCCTTCGTAACGAGTACGGATGAATTCATCGACCGTGGTGAAACGTCCATCGTACTAACAACGTTCTGTAGTCCGGCCCCTCGTAGCAATTTACTCTTGTACTTCTGAAACTTGCTGTAAATGAGCAAATCCTTTGGAATCCAAGAAGACATTTACCAACAAGTCACCAACCAATGTCACGCTACAACCACATACATTATTTGGGAAAAAATTATGCAAATGAGAATAACGAGGAAAAGCTTATTAAATTATCATCATTAATTAGTGACTCACATAATGCCCGTAACGACTGCACCAGTCATCAACCGATACCCCAAACGCAAGGTACCAGCTGTATTTCTTTAGAGATGTCCAGAGATTGATGCCCAGTGGACGTCCCAATCTGGTTGCCATATAGGCATATGCGAGAAACCGATCGCTGAAGCACCACGATATGATAAAAGCTTCAGGCTATTTCTTATACCTTCCCAATATGACTTCGTTTCTTGGTGATTTAGGAGACCCTCTGACACCAGATTGAAACATCTTAATGCGTCCTAATTTCCAGATTTTTGTGTCATCCTGTTGCTACCCGCTTATCTGACAGCCCTAAAAATACCGTACCTAAGTTATACGAATTCTTTGCTACCATAATTATATTTAGCAACTGCAAGAATCGAAAGTTCAATCAATCGCACATCGTAAAATTCTTCGAACTTACTGGCATGAACAGTCACGTGCAGCCAACTTTTCCCATGCAGGCCACTCCTTCAAAATTTAATTATATATGTTATTAAATCAAATCATCACAAATTGCGGAACTTTAAACGGAATTCGTCATTGGAATTCGATGTTATCGAGTGACGTCATTAAATTTCTTGTTAGGACTGACCTAAAAATAACTACAGTTAGCCAACGACCTCCTAATCCGATAAGAAGACGTAAGTAAGTTTGTAAGTTTCGTAACTTGGTATTCATCATAATTATTTTGTCCTTTCCAATAGTCTCTGAACTTGCAAACATCGCAGATGTCAAGCTTATTTTTTCCATTTTAAGCAACACCAAGCATGTTCTTCACCAACTCCTATCTCCACTTCGTCTCCGCTCCATTCACCAATTAAGACCTAGAGCACACAACCAGCTTCTCCCGCCTAGATCATTATACAAAAATATTAATTGGTTTTTAATCAATTCTAGAGGCTTTTATTCAAGCATTTCTGCATCATTGTCAGATTTTGTTATATTTAAATAAACGATCATCAACTGTTGAGTTATTTTCAGTGCCAGACGAGAATACTGATTTGGACAAGAGACCTTCACGTAAAGCTACCAGCACACTACTTTCTCTGCCGAAGTGTCATGACTGCATAAAATCCCCAGCTGACAATGCTTTTAAACTGTTTATTTGATGTTTATACACAAAAGTGCGATTATTCATTAATTTCTGTGGATGATCTACATAGCACCCCTTCAAGAACATCTACTCAGAAGCGCTCCCAATCCGGCTAAACAGTAGTCTTAAGGTTGGCACAGAACAATGTGGAGTGGCCTCTGGACACAAGGCAGAGAGCGATAGGGAGTCCATTCCAGGTTGCAGGGCCAGTGGCCGAGAAGGCTCGGGGCTGTTACATGGAAGTCCGGGAACGATGGACAAGAAGCTCGGCACACACACACACACACACACACACACACACACACACACACACACACACACACACACACACACACACACACACACACACACACACATACACACAAAAGCAAACAGAAATATAGACAAATAACTATTTCAACACTGATTTCTTAAAATTTATTGACCATGCAAAATTTAAGGACACATAATCAGCCTTTACGAATCAATTAGCGACTAGTGACAACATAGGAATTGTCTTACATTTGATACTCTGGCATGGGATTCGTAAGAGACACAATTAGCGAGCAACACAATTAAGGACACTTGTTTGATCATAAATAGTAAGCATACAAATAAAAAAGCATATCCGGCCAAAGGCTGCTTTAAAACTGAGAAGAAATTGTACATTTTAATGGTTTACCTAGCAGGTTAACATCTGGCTCATTCCAAAATCGGGCAATCAAAAATTCAATTCATTCCATGAATGAGCATTCTAAAATTCAGCCCAATCTTATATCAGGTGGTCACAGACTTAAAAAGCACTTTTTCATCTGAGATGCTCCAGTCACAATGCTCCTGAGCAGAAAATGGTTTTCAGGCGGAGAACAGAAAAAAAGGCAAATGAGCTCAAGTCATTGTTAACCTTTTCCATACAGTTGTACCAAACACAGCAAACATCCACATATTACGTACGCAAAAATCGGATTTTCGGACCCCTCCCCCTGTTGCACCGCGTAAATTTCGCGGACCCCCTCTCCCATGCATACATACATTTGAACTTTACCCCTCCCTATTGCAAAGGTTAAATAGCTAAAAACATCTATAAGGACATTGATTTTACCACAAGCTTTTGTTAAGCATCATATCTAACAGCAAAAATTTGTTAACTGTTACGAAGAAATAAAACACTGACAACACTTGCCTTTGAAACCGTTTCAGCGCTACATAAAATTGATAAAGCAGGAATATTGTCTTTGATTAGGTTTACAGTTCTGATTTTTATATTCTGTATTGTGGACGTCATAATTAGACAATTATATTTGCGTACGTACATATTTTCGGGACTCCCTCCCCACCATAAGCGCCCGTACGCAAAATGGCCGAAATTTTAAGCCCCCCTCCCCCTCGCGGCGCACGTAATATGTGGACGGCCCCTAATGCACAATGGAGGTTCAGACAAAGGAACAACCAGGTCATCCTGGGAAGCACAGCAGGGATATCAACAACAGCTTATTCCTAAATAAAGGTGTAAAAAATCTTACTTATTCCTAAAACTTTATGCTCTAATTTTTGTCGAAAAGAGATTGTTCACCACTTTGAACGCAACAGATAAAGCATCCATTTCCAAATAATACCACTCCAGTAAAGTCTTGGCAACCTAGCCTGCCTTGGAACTGTAATCAGTTCTCTACACTCTTCCAATAAAAATGTCCATTGTCGAGAGCATCGATGAGCCTTCTGCAAGGCGCAAGCCCCTTGCCTTACTAACTTACTCACTTACTGAAATCTCTATCTTACGCGATACTCGCTCAATAATTCTGATGTTTGAAAAGAAGGGACACACATTCTCTGCTCTTCTGCACAAACATTCACTCTCCTCTTCATCAAGTGAGCTTGGCGTCGGCTGCCATCTTGAAGAACACGCTGTTCTCATCAAGAAGCAGAGTCTGAGGTGAGTCGAATTCTTTCACTTCTCCACAGTCGAGAACCATCACCCTGAAACCAACATCCAAAAGATGCACCCTTAAACCAAGGAATCTATATTATAGGAATGGCCACTCGTCAAATATTCGTGTGCACGTCTTACTCTCAAACACGAATGTTGCCACATTCTAAATTGGGCTTCTTTTTGAAAACATGATGTTTTAAACTTTCAAAAGCATTTTTTTATTTCGCTGACATAGTTCTTCGTCAATTTATCTTCGTAACTAAAAGTTACCGAATCAGTTTGTTATGTCAAAAGATGTGAAAATTTCTAGCTACCGATTGTCGCCCAAAAACTAGTGACAAAACGTTACATATGGACTTACTAGTCCTGTGCATATTGGTCCTTGCCTTAAACTTAAATGCCTAAGATTTTCAAAACCTAGCCGAGTTTAAACCAGTCTCATCCAAATACTGTACGTAAAGCACCGTGGCAAAATATAAATCATGAGTTAAACAGTAAAATCATTAGCTAGTAATAAATAATAATAATTAGATATTTGATTAGAAATGCACAGACAGCTGGAAACTGCTCTCAACTGTCTGCAACATGACACAAGAGAAAGACATTTTTCCAACAAAACTGGCTTGTGGTAGAGAATTCCATAGATATAAATAATTAATTACATATAGTCCTTGTTGACCAATTGCCAATTTCGCTTTGTTGTACACACATCCAATAAACACTGTCAAACAGTGTGGACCAAAGTGATGGCAACCATAGCTCTTTCTTAGGTAAGAAAGTAACCTGTAATGACACAACTTATCCCCTTTGACAGATAGCCCAAAAATTTGTTCTGATTAGTTATGATTCAAATCAAATCAAATCAAAAGAGATTTATTGAACCATCAATAATAACATTTTAACAAAAGAAACAGATCATTCAATTATTTTCCAAGTCCGGCATATTAAATCAAATAACGGAGTAATTAGGACAAATGTTCAACAGGAGTTCCCAAGGGGATCATTCCCCGCTATGTAGAAACCCCTTTAGTTGACAAATATATGAAAATAATATTAGCGAATGGTAGCATAAGATATATACGTAGAATGAATCATAATTATATATCAGCAAAACCGGTTGACAGGATATTCCTGATTCAATGACTCAAATAACTAACAGTATATATGGAACAATGTAACATAAAGTAACATGACATAACCTTAAATGAATTCTTAACTAAAAATATTAACAATGAACAGTAGGCCTAGCTAGCACCAGGCAGCAATATTGTAGGCTACAAACTGAGGAATTACAAGAGCATTTTAGGGGAAGCAGATGTTATATCGAATTTACTAGTAATCCAATGTGTTAAACAATGCTCCACGTTAATGAGACTAGGAGACAGCGTTTAGGATAGAATATTTGAGATCGCTTTTAAATCGACTATAATTAGGTATAATTAGGTGCATTTCTGAATTCTAAAGGTATTGCGTTCCAAACCAGTGGTCCAGTGGCTTTAATGGAACATCTTCGTGTATTAGTTCTAGCTGATAGGACATGGTATCCAGCGGATCCTCTGGTATCATGGGAATGGACATCCGAGCCTAGAGAGAAGTAGTTATGGAATGTTCTGGGGAGAAGGTGATTAGTAAACCGATAGACAAAGAGGCCAATTTGTAGTTTTGTGATCTGAGTAATAGTTAACAGTTTATGGTCGCGAAATAAAGGAGCAGTATGAGTGTAACTGGGTAATCCATTGAAGAACCTGACCGCCTTTTTTGTAATTTTATTAGTTTATCAAGCCTTGATTCATAGTTTGATAGTTTGAGGCCCACACTAAGTTACAATAGGAAAGGTAGGGATACACCATAGTGTAGTACAATTGCTTCCTGATATTTAGTGGCAGCTTATAGGCTAACTTGTAGAGGATCCCTATATTTTTTGATATTTTGGCAGATATGAATTGAACGTGAGGTTTCCAGGTAACAAACTGGTCAATCTATACTCCCAAGAAACGGGCATTATCAACTTGGTTAATCGAGGCACCCTTAATATGTATGTTTTGACAAATCGGTTTAGCTTTCTTTTGTGACTGGAAGAGTATATAATTGGTCTTGTCAACATTTATAGTGAGTCTGTTAGATGCAAACCAATCAGCGACTTTGTCTAGTTCTTGGTTAATGGTATCGACGAGTGTCTGATAAGACGGGTGAGAGAGAAAAAGGTTTGTCATCTGCAAATAATATCATGTAAATGATAGAAGAAATCAATGCAAGGTCGTTAATGTAGATAAGAAATAATAGGGGTCCCAAATTTGATCCTTGAGGTACACCAAACTTGGCTAATAAGACGTCAGAGGTATGGCCATTGCAGAAAACTAGTTACTAGATTACACTCACATTTACGATATCAATTGCATCTATGATTATATCTACAATTACGAGTACAATTATATCTACAATAACAATAACACTAGCAACTACAATAACAACTACACTAATTAATGAGCCATTTTAAACCTTGTGTAGTCCATGATCGTGTTGAGCCGGTGAGCTATCGTCAGAACCGTACAGCTGGAAAACTGTTCGCGAATAGTTGACTGGATGAGACTATCTGTCTCAAGGTCCACGGAAGAAGTCGCCTCGTCAAGCACCAAGACCTTTGACTTGCGCAGAATGGCACGCGCAAGACAGATCAACTGGCGATGTCCAACGCTAGAAGCAGATACGAGAAAAGATTTCATCTTCTCTTCAAGATTTCTATTTCTTCTGTGCCCCTAGCTAAACTGGCCATGATGAGTACACTGACTAGGTGGAAAGATGAGACGGCAAAGAGAGAGAGCACTGGCCACTCGATCTCATGTGCCTGAGAAAACTAATTTGCTAACACTTTGTACACATGGCTCTGCCTCTCAGGCAAGCTTAATTGGCTGTATTTTCTCATCTTCTTAGTTTTAAAGACCAAGGTTGATCTCCCATGTTCTCCAGAGAAACCGACCCTTTGGGCATCACTTATAAAGATCTGCTAGCCAACGAGCATCTACTTGACAGCTGATATAATTAACTATAGCCAACCTACTTTCACAATCAGCCAAGGTATTTAAAAAAAACTTACGAGAATTTACCATTATGATATTCAACTAACCACAGATTTAAAATTTACAACAATAGCATCATCATAACATCCATGCCATCTGTTAGCAGTCGTCAGGAAACCGTTGGTTGGTTCTACACTTGTGCATGGGCCCACCACTGGTGACTCATTTCACCTTACTGTAGCATTTTGTGGGCGTTGTAGAAATGCTGAGATTACGATTACGATTCTGGTGATTGAATTGCATTTTATTCATTCATGTGACCTTTAACATCATTTTGGCCAGCACAGAGAGCACCACTGTATAGATATCTTAAAAGGCACCATATAAATGCTTGATTACATTACATTACATTAGATAAGACCAGATAGTACAGACCATTGGTCTCAAATGCTGGGTGTGTGCTCTGCACATAAGCTTTGTTCGCTTGGATAAATATCGGTCTGAGACACAATGACATACCTCAGATTCTCTCCACCTTCGCTACATTCGTGCAGCAGTCCGTCAGGCAGTGACAAAACATAAGGCTTTAGATGTGCATGCACCAATGCACGCCAGAGCTCCTCATCCGAATACCGAACGAACGGATCGAGATTCATGCGGAGCGATCCAGCAAAGATGACCGGATCCTGAAAAGGGAAACAAGAGATCATATTTCTTGCCAAAAATTAATGTCTAACTTTCAACAAAAGAAAAATGGCAGATTAAAAAAGCTGGATCAAACACCTGTTGGCAGAGGTATCAAGTTTCTTAATCTTTCATGCAAATTAAAAAAGCTGGATCAAACACCTGTTGGCAGAGGTATCAAGTTTCTTAATCTTTCATGCAAACTTCAAGGCAAGATATTCAATAATACAATAACACAAAGTTCAGTATTTCACACTGTCCCTGTTAAGTTCAGAAATGCACGCATATATATATATATATATATATACATATATATAATATAGAAAATCGATGGTGAAGAACAACTGAGCATTCAAGGACTTGCTCAAGGCTTTCGGTGGAAGCTCAAACGCGTACTCTTCATGCTACAGACCAAGTGTTCCAACCAATCGGGCATCGTACCTACCTCATGATTACAACCTACTACTTTTTCCCTTGGAGCAACATCATTCTATAAAAAGTTAAAAAGTTGTGCAATAGAAGTCAATACCCGTTCGTCAGATTCAATTCTACAGTTCAGTGCTAACCTGCGGAATGATGGTGATCTTTGACCTGAGGTCATGCAGTCCAATCTGGGCAATGTCTACGCCATCTATGCAGATAGTTCCAGCGGACGGCTCGATGATGCGGAAAATTCCCAATGCCAGGGACGACTTTCCGGCCCCAGTTCGACCAACAATGCCAATCTGAAAGTCGACAATTTCGTCAGTTTCTGAATCTTTAGACTAAGAGCAGAATATTTTGTGGAACTGTTGCAGGTCGAAGGTTCAATGGTAATTAGGGATAGGGACGGAATGGGTAGAAAATTTCCACCGGGTATCGAATCAGAATATTTGAATGTACTATTTGCCGGATCAGGATATGAACTGAGTAGAGCGGCCACTTTGTCAAGTACCATTGCCTCGTCAATCATCGTCATGTATGGCAAAGGTTATAATTAAGAATTTTCTTATAATGAGATTTAATAGAAAGTTTAGAAACATAGATGTTATTCACTAATGCTGCATACACATATCTAGAAACTAAATGATTAGGTACTAAGTAACATTGATGAAATAATTTATTGAATTACGAATTTTTTTATTGTAGTCTCAATATTTGTCGACTATCTATATGCGTGTGTACTATAACTTGACGAGGCAAATACTTCTGAATAGTTAAAAAAAATGGGATATTCAGCCAAGGCCATTTCCGGTTGGTCCCTAATTAGGGATGAACCAAAACTCGGCTTGGATACTCTACTCGACTGAGTATCGTCGAACTCCGCATTACTCGGACTCAGACAAACAATGGGTCCGAGTAAAAATAAAAAACACAAAATACTGTAACTATTAGTGCTTATTAGTAACTACATCCTAGTGTAAACTGAAGCACAAGTAAAAATTCACAAATTTGTGCAAGCTAAAAAAACCTAGAGAACAAAACTTTTTAAAGAATCGATACTCGGTGATACTCAGTACTCGGGGCAGGAAATTCACTTGGTTAATCTGTAATGGCAATAGGGTTGTAATAATGCAGATGCTAACCTTTTCGCCTCCACTGATGTCACAATTGATGTTACGCAGGACAGGATCCAATTCCTTTCGATAGCATGTTGAATATTCATGAAATACCACATGACCTTCTGTCGGCCAATCATCTCCTGGACGATTATTTTCCTTCACCCATTCAGCCTGAAAAGATCACCAATTCCACTCATCAGAATACTTTTAGAATAAAAAATATTATAAATAGTAACAATAACAATAATAATAAAATTAATAATAATAATAATAGTAATAATAATAGTAATAATGACATTAACAAAGACAGGATATGAGTTTACCACATCTAGTTTACCCTGCATTGTCATAAGTGCTAATCCCGAGCCTGTAAAAAGGAGGAGGGCAATGGATGACGAACTGAAAAACCGCTATCATCACCTACAACTGCATGACAATGAAAACTCAATCATTCATTCTATAACCCAATTCAAAATCACATGCCCTCAAGAAACACGTGGTCTTCCGGAAACCGAACCCTAGTCTTGCAACTGCATCGATATTGTTTACTTCATCGATCAGCCATCCTTTCTCCAACCACAGAAACTCTACTACATCAAGTGATGTTTTGGAGGAACATCTAACTTTATCAACAGACCCATCTTGACTGACGTCTCCCTGCTCCACCAAGTGCTTCTGAACTGTAACTTAGAGTCATTGATTGCCTACTAATAACGGCACTCAGATCTGTAGCATCATCGTCACCGTCGTGAACACCACCATCATCATCATCGTCACCACCGTCACGTCACCATCATCGTAGTCACTATCACCATCAGACCACTATGTTTGACCATGGTTTCATTTCTGTTTGAAAGGCCAATAATTGACTCACTAACCTCTGTTTTGACCTCGGAATATTCCTTAATGCGCTCAACTGCCACAATGTTCATTTCAAGCTCACTGCTCATCCGTACCAACCAATTCAGATTCTGGGTAACCTGCAGCCAGAAAAACAAGAATTTCACTAAATCTAATTTTAATTGGAAATTTATGCAAACATATCTGCAAACGTATATTTATTTGCAGAGAATCTTTAAAAACCTCAGAAAGGCGCCAACTGAATCTGAGATAATTAGCTTTTGCAGCACTAAAAAAAGAAGAAAAAACCAACTAAATATAAAAGTAAGAAATACAGAAGTAATAAGAAAAGTTAATTAATATTTTGCCAGGTAATGTTCAGTTATTGCATGTTATTAAAGTTCTTTCTAGTTTCCAAAGCCCAGTTAGGCAGTGCCCCAAGATATATCTCCGATTATTTCGGAAAAATGTTATCTGCAACTTCATCTCGTTCTTTTGCCATGTTGATCATCTTAATTTATTTGCCTAGGACTAAGACTGCCTTAGCTAAGCACTGGGGGTGTGCTGCTGTGGGTCTCTCTACCTGGAATGAAGTACCTCCATCATTAACGACTAAAATAATGATTGGCTTCTCTTCATCGGCTTCTCGCTCTTTGAAGGCAGTTGTTTTCACCTTAAGTTTCCATGCTGAGAGCGCCTCTGAATAGTTACTCTGTGAGAGGCGCTATATAAATATAAATATATAAAATACGATTTGATCCTTGCTGTTAATTATCATTTTGGCTTCATTCCTGCATCATTTGAGCTCTTTACCTAAATTACTCTGCTTTCACAATGGTTCATTATTTTGATTACAGCCTCATTCAACTGATGCATTCCACACCACGATTATAACACAATTGAAGTCGTTAGACTAGATTGGATAGCTACTAACATTGAGGGCATATGTTATGGACAGACCGACGATTCCGGGACTCAGATAGTCCCGGCCAATGGCCGCAAAGACCGCAGCAGACAGGATCAGACAGTTGCCAACGAACTCTAGCCTCACGGCCAACCACCTGTCACAGGCATCAACACAATGAACAGAAACAAGAAAAACTGCAGCACGTTCACAGTTATTCTTTAACTAACCAAATAATATAAATATTACATAACTCCACCTCCAAACCTTCATCTAAGACAAGACCTACAACTACCGTGTCTTGGCTTACCGATGAGTATAAGCTGCAATTACCTTTCTCATCAAGGCCTACATAACATCGCCCTATAGACTAATCGTCTGGATATTGGATCTCATAATAGCTTGATTTTTATGCACTGTTAGCTGATGTTTAGACAGTTTACTCCATAAGACAATGATGAGATAGACGTTACATTACAATAATTCGTAACAACTACAAATACCTATATGAAGCGATTCCGGGGTAGTGGCTAGTCTGGTTTTCGTCAACTGTAAATTCCGATTCGCGAATGAATCGCTCCTGTTGATTGTAGGCTCGAATGGTTGCCACTCCTTGTAGTGTCTCCGTAAAGTGCGAGTAGACGGGAGAGCGACTCACCGATTCAAGTCGACGCAGCTGCCGAGATGTTGCAACATAGAATCTCTGAGAAAATAAATGAAAAATAAAATAAAAGTAAACAATCAAGTGGCTCATAATGTAAGCAATACAAATTGGCTGATTGGTTTTTTCATCACATGTCCAGATGTCTCTACTAGAAGTTATACGATCCTGAAACCGGTATACGGACCAAATTGTAGAGGGTAAATGTGGGCGTTGGTGGCACTGAAAGCAGATCTGGGGGCTTGTTTGACCCCAAGGTAATTTTTTAGAATTAACTGGCAGGGTTGAAAAAGGAAATGGGGGTTGAACTCTACCAAACCCCCGACAATTCAATTACTGGCCCTATTCCGTGATAGGGTGCCTCGTCCTTTCTGTTCACTGCGGAACTACTCAAAGGACGGCTACTCTCCATTCTCCAAGTCGTGCAGTGCATTAAACCCTGACACCAGTGTAAACAATCAGAGGTGGTGATCTCGTTTGACAGATGGGAGGACACTCAATGAGAGGGGGACACACACGTGTGGCATGGTGGCCGAGCGGTTAGAGCGGTCGGCCCGTAACACTCAGTGTGCGCTGAGTGAGCGGGTAGGGACCTTGAGCAAGTCCTTCGCACACAATTGCTCTGCAAACTGCAGTTGCGCTGTCGAGGCGTGTGTGCACTTCTGAACTTAAGTGCAAGAAGGGCGATATCAAATCACAGTTGTATTGTATTGTACGTATAAAGTGTCCCTTCTCTGTAAAAGGTGGTGGGGACTAGTCCCCTCTCAGAAATCTACCACTAGGCAAAGCCAATCAAAAGAAAAACCTTTCTCACCATTCAGTGCAGGCATAACAACAAACGCCAACGACAAATCAGTAAAACCTAAATGCTTCGCAAGGCACTAGCTAACCGGTACAAACAGTCGCAGCAAAAAACGAAAGAACGACAACACCATATACTGGTACCTGCATAAAAATATACATCACAAAGAGAGGCAGTATGGGAATGAGGAAGAACGGGGTTCCGTAGCACAGCACGAACAGAGTTGCTGCAACATTCACGGCACAATGGAGCCAGTAGTCGAGAGTTGGCGGAAGCTGGGTGTCGATGACCTCCACATCCTTGCTGAAGCGATTCATCAGTCGACCGATCGGGATTCGCTCGAAAAAGTCGAGAGCACAGCGCAAGACGTTGTTGATCAACTCGGCGTGTAGTCGTTTGGAAGAGACTGCACCGCCATAGGCAATTAGAATATCGGTGAGTATGACAAAAACCCCTTAAGAAGACAGACAGTACACAGAACATCAGGTATCTGACAAAGGGACTATTCATTCATTCATTCTTTCACACAATCATTCATTCATTCGCGCATTTACACACGGATTCAATCACTAATTCACTAATTAAGTTATACACTGATTCATACATTCATCATTGATTGTTTCAGTCATTCACACATTCATTTATGCATGCATTCATCCATTCCCACATACATTCATTCATTAATTCATCCAGTCATTCGTGCATTCACCGATTCACTAACTCACAAATTCACGCACCAATTCATTCACTAGTTCATTCATTCACTAGGTCCTTCATTCACTCACTCACTTACTAATTCACTCACCCATACAGTCATTCATTCATTAAATCATGCATTCCATAATTTACCTATTCACTAATTAATTAATTAATCAATAATCAATTCAGTGTCACTTATACATTAATTTACTCGTGCATTCTTCATTCATACAGTTTCTCTTCCTAATATCTGATCAATTCTTAGAACTTATATAGCACCATCATAGTAATGCATTAAGCACCAACTGATGACACTCCACAGCGTTTTGCAATCTTGAAAATTCCAAAGCCAATCTCAGAAGACAGTAAATTTTTTAATTGTGACTTTGGTTTGGAACATTTTTTAATAAGAGATCTCCATCTTGTGCGATCTTCAGCAGTCTTCTCTACGTCTTCCCAGACGATTCCCATCTCCTTGTTCCTTGTTTTTAAGGCATTTCTCCCAGTTTCACTGGTGTTCCTCTGTGTCGTCTTTAAGCATTATGCCTACAGTAATACTAATCCACTTCATAACAGTCTTCGGGGGCTAACGATGCCGCCTAAGGCCATTGCAAAAGCACACAGGATTTCGACAACACCTGCAATCAGAATTTGAAAAACTGTCCCTATTGAGTCTGCCACAGCACGTAGATGTGTGCAGCAACATAGTAACAGAGATGAAAACAGAACCAGACACATGTGTAAATGAAATCTGACTAACTTATATAGCACCAGTAAAATATATACAAAGCATCATCTGACCATTATTCGTTGTAGAAGACAAATGCGATGCTACAGCTCAATCTCACTTCATCTAATATTTATTCTAATTAACTCCAATTTCATTTCGTTGACACTTTATTTTCTTTGACATTCCTTTAATTTCACTCTAATCTCGTTTTGGTTTTTTCCTACAGCTAGTCAATTTATCCAAATTCCCATATCAGTTTTTTCTTAATTCAGTTCATTTCTATTTCCTCTAGCTTAATTTTTCTGTCAGCTTCTGTCCAGGCTACATACCAACCCCCCAACAACAACAGGAGAATCATCGTAACTGGCACAAGAGCAATCAACCTTGACTGACCTTGGCCAAAGCCGAGAAGTCCATAGATTCCAAGGCGAAGGTCTCGAAGTTTCGAGTCGACGGTTCCATTGATTGCTTTGTCGTTGCTCCAATAGCTCAGCCAGAAGTTGGCGTAAACAGCGAGGGTATTATTTGTGATGTACAGAAGCAAGATGCCAAGAGTGATCAACAACCCTATCGACTTAAAGTAGGCAAGAAACACTCTGAACTTCACCTGCAATTGCAACACAACACATAAAATGTTTATTGCTAGTGTGTCAATTACTTAATTTAAAAAACTAAATTCAATTTAGCATCTTTTGTGATGGGCAATATGAATGAGGGAATAATATCACTTGGACAAACATTAAGATGAGCAATGGACTTTACAAATGACGGAGGACAATGGAGATTCTATTTAAGGATTTATAAAGCACCTCTCACAGAGCAACCTAATCTGAGGGAGTTTTCTATTCTTACCCATCACCACAAAATGGCTTGTGTCAGAGATTGATTTATGATGACAGTACCTCACATAAGCCAAAGCTAAACAAATTATAGCAGAAGTTCATCCAGAAAATACTAGTTGACCACAAACACAAGATCTTTGAAGCGAAACTTTCACAGCTCAGTGGCCAAGCTCATTCCAGAACAGCAGATGCAAGAATGCACTCAGATATATTTTTCACAATTTTATTATTATATTATTACTTTATTGAAACCGTCAAACATCATACGTTTCCAGTCAAAAGCATTTCATCCTCAATCAGTTTATTCTTTTCCTGTTTGACCTCCGTCATGTCCTCGTCGTCATCCGGTGCAATGTTCAGATCCTGATGCGTTTTCTCCACACCGTTATGTTTGTGCGATTCTTTTGATTTACAAATTATATTACCATCAGACATCTGCAGAAATTAAACACTGCGTAATAAATACACAGAGATATCGGGGAATAATTGTTTCATTTCTTAGGCACAACTAAAATAAATGTTCACTTCTGAAAGCTGTTTTAAGAAATTCTTAATGCTACCATGGAGTATTGGTAGCCATCACAGAATGTGTTGGTTTGAACAGATACTGGAATAATAGGTTCCCATAAAATAATATTGCCTCGAAATAGTGTGCTGTAAGGAAGGAGGGTAGCATCGAACATATCTGTAAAAGTATTGCTACAATTATTATTATCATCATGTATTGCGTATATTTATTTATATAGCGCCCTCGTCAGTGCACACCAAACAGAGGTGTGAGAGATCCAGATAAAAGAAAATGGTGTTGAGACATCGAAAAGAGGCAATTGGCTCTCCTGTTATTAAGCAGGAATGCGTCAAAGTATGAAGCTGGTTCCAAAGTGCAGGATAAATTACTATTAAGCATTAATGTTAATAAATTAATATATTAATAATGAATAAATCCCATCATGCATAAATTATAACAATCAGTTATACTTAACTTGGCCAAATTACAATGCAAACGGTACTCGGTGTTGGTTAAATTAGATGTACAGCGTAATGGGCATCCTGCATCGCTGCCAACGGTTAACGAGAAGGCACTGGAGAGAGTTGGGGAATAACTGCTGATGCTACTGGAGGGAAGAATGCTGGAGAAGATAACAAAGGGAAGGAAAAGACTGAACATTCTCAGTAATCGGGACAATGGTTGTCAATGGAGAGCCTTATGTAACTATGAAGTGAAAAGCGAGCGACAGAGGGAGTTGGAGAGAAAGGAGGAAAACAAGAATCGTCCATGTGACAAACCTGCTCATCCGCAGAAGACTGAAGAAGAATACCTCATATGACTCCAAGCCATCATCAGCATCCTTATTCTTCTTCATTGGCATCTTCATCTGCATGAGAACATCCAAACTGTCTGCAGATGTAACTGCTGCCAACTCAGAAGACGCCTTAAATACAGATTCAGCGCAAGAAAAGACGGATCCAATCGGAGTCCATGGACTCCTCTCACCGCCTGCCGTGACTCCACCGTCACTCGACTTCGATGTATCAAGTCGAAGTCGGTGGAGCCTGTAAACGTACAAGACAGATCTTCTGAATATGTCAATGACAAAGTGATTGTCACAGAAAGAACATTAACAGCTAAAAATGGTTGTATTAGGTAATCATTAAAGCACTTATTAATTGCCATCATTCATAGCTATCAATAAAACCATTTATCTTTAAACAGCTATACTATATGGCTGTTGTTAAAAAGATTCACTAATTGTCATTGCTGACAGCAACAGGTAACCACCATCAACATCTGAAAGATCAGTCTGCTAAGGCAATTGAGACAAACTACGTGGGAAAAACAATTTGATAAAGGCAAGATGGGCAGATACAGGAAGAGAAATCTACAGATACAGGGAGAGAGATGAGCAGATACAGGGAAAGAGATGGACAGATACAGAGAGAGAAATGGGAAGATACAGGGAGAAAGATGGGCAGATACAGGGAAAGAGATGGACAGATACAGGGAGAGAGATTGGCAGATATAGCAAGAGAGATGGACAGATGCAGTAAGAGACAGCTGGACAGATATACAGAGCAGAGGCCTTCAAATGGTTGAGTTACTTGTACTCCTATCTTCTGATTCATAATTCCATTACTGGAGATTTTGTCCAACAAATCATGACCAGGATTGCAAAGTGGCAGATATGTCACAGGAAAACAGAGCGAAACAGGTACCTCTCAATGGACCTGTGTAGGTCAGGTGAGCTGCCGATCTGAGAGAGAATCTCTTCACGAAGTTGTATCTCTGCAAAAGTAAACATACGATAAATTTAATACGACAGTCTCAGCCAGAGCATACATGTGTGAGATTCCCACTGCAACCTGACCTGATTTACTTGACCTAATCCCACTGTAACCCGACCTGATTGCCTTGACCTAACCCGGATTCAACCTGGTTTCTCTAATGAATAACAATTTATTTACCAAAATTTCACTTGGAGTGACCATTTATTATCATCCACATAATGACAATTAGTTCAGATACCAAACAAACTCTAAAAAACACAAATTCAAACACCAACCTTTGTTATCGATCTCCACATCGTTACCAAGATCTTCGTTTTCCAAGTAAGTGCGAAGAAATTCTGCAAAATCTCCGTTTTGTGTCAGAAGCTCGTGATAGGTTCCCATCTCGGAAATACGGCCATCGACCATTACTACAATGACATCCAGCTGGGGAAGGAAACTGATTCCGTGCGTCACAAGGATTCTTGTCTGAAAACAGAAAACATACTTCTCAATGAAAACCAAAAGTCTAAGTTCCACATGAGAAATATTTCTTGTTGAAAAACTGACCAAAAATCTAGATTCCACAACAGGAAATAAGAAAAGAATACCACATCACCTAGATGATTAAAAATATAGATTTCATACTAGGAAATACAAAAGGGGTTAATCATGTACCAAATTGAAACTCAAGATTTCATACACGGCAAAAAGAAAACCATCAAACCAATAAAAACTAATTAATTCCAAATCTTATATCGATATCAGCTCGAAAAAGACAAATTTGATGAACATTTCCAACATACCTTGTCCTTAAGCAATCCGTTGTTGCTCAGCACTTGGTCAAAGAGATGTTTACCAACACGAGAGTCAACAGCAGACAGTGGATCATCCAAAAGATAAACGTCCGCATCAAAGTAAACGGCACGAGCGAGGCTTACCCTCTGCTTCTGACCTCCTGACAGATTAATGCCCTGTAATCAAAACACAACCACATGAATAGGAACACAAACGTAATACAGTGTAACGTAAAGAATGGTTACCTTTATTGTACAAATACCTTGTTCTGTTGCTACAACGATAGACTTCTAACGGTGAAGTACTTCTCATCGATGAAATACTTCTATAAATGAAATACTATCCATGAAATACTCTTATTGATAAAATAGTTTGATCGACTAAATACTTCTATTGATTAAATACTTTTATCAATTAAATACTTCTGTTGACTAAATACTTATATTGATCAAATACTGCAGTCATTTTAATGTTTCTATTGATTAAACACTGCAATCACTTAAATATTTCATTTGATTAAATACTGCAATCAATTAAATATGTCCATTGATTAAATACTGCAATCCATATAATAAATATTTTTATTATTAAATACTGCAATCCTGGTCTACTTCACACTTCAACTGAAAGATCATTTGAATTCATGAGGAGCAAACAACTCATAAGTTTCTGCAGAGGTATATAAACGAATTAATAACCTTTAGAAACACCGCTACCATAAACAACATCTTAAACATAAATTTCTGCAACCTTTTCTCCAATTTCAGTCTGGTCACCGGCCGGAAGAATCCTCAGATCTTCACGCAGGGCGCAAGCGTCAAGCACCTTCTCATAGAGCAATTCATCCTTCGATCTCTTAAACAGAATATTGTTCTCCACCGTTTCATTCTGGATCCACGCTTGCTGAGCGACGTAGGCAACCGATCCCTAAACACCAATCAAACAAGCAAAAAATATGACAGCCATTGTGTAATCATTTATATACAATGCAACCTTGTTATGTTGAGTATCTCTCGGCTTGTTCTGAAAAATTCCTAATATAAATTGACATATACAATACAATACAGAATGAGCTCCCTGCCACATTTATCACTACCCTTAAGATGGTTCTGTGCGACCAAGGTTGACCTAAGAGCCCTCCTAGGTAGGCAATCTTCAAGGGGTGCTATATAAAATTACTGCAATAATAATAACAATAATATGCTGTTTCTGGTAAACAGCTTCTGAATAGCCTCTACTTTGAGTAGAGCTTTATAAATTCTCAGATAAGATATGATACACAGGTTGACGCACAAATGCGAGCACAGCAATAACAAAATAAAAATCCCTCTATCAATCTCCGTTTGCATTATAGTACAGCAAAACATTGTCCTTACTAATGCAGCCGATATGAGCAATAAATGAAAAACTTAAGCAATACATGCCAGAGGTGCACTTAAAAGAGCTGCGATTAATAGTAAGCATACCTTGACTGCAACGCTCCCATGGCACTTGACCGTCTCTCCCAGAATTGCGGACAGAAGCGTAGACTTGCCACAACCGACTTGTCCGACGACTCCAATGAACGAACCAGGTTTTACTTGAAGATTTATGCTGACATCACATAAAGATTACTAATAAAAAACTGCCTTAATGAGCTATTATCATTAATGAGTTACTGACAGTGACTAACACTACTTGAGGTTGCATCGAAGTCTTGGGATTAGTATGTCGGATGGTTGACCTAGATATTCAAAGCCTTCTGGGGCAAAATTCACGTTTAACAATATTTGTTTCACTAGCACTGCCCAGTGAACTCTGCTCAAAAATTAGCGACCACGCATAATTGGCACAAAATAAGGACAAGTATAGTAAATGAACTGGAAAAGAACAATTGAAATAATGAATTGAGCAAGAGCAATAATAAATAAAACAAGAAAATAATGAATTGAACAAGAACAGTAATAATTCAAACGAGAAAATAATAAGCTGAATAGGAACAAGAACGAATAATGTAATTTTCAAAGTCAACTTCCCAGTTTAATCTGAACGAAAAATCGCTAAGCTTTTGATTAAAATGTTATACTAAGGTCTCCTGAAAGCCACCATTTCAGATAGTAACCAAAATCGTTCACACAACAACCTCCATCGCAGTATAAAGAAACCTACTTGTCAAGGGCAGGTTTCTCATCTCCCACCTCCCACCTGAACGTCCCATTCTCAACCACAACTGCATCATCTACAGTAAAACAGTTCAAGGTAAAAAGTCCAGGTCAATAACATAAAGGTGAATGTAAGGATACATGCAAAGTAATGATCTTGTGAAAGGCATCAGGACCTAATTTAAGATTCACTAGACACTTAACACTAGCTGAACTAACTTAAGACTCATCCACTACAGCTTCTCTACCCAACGAGTCTTGAGTTATCCTAACGAGTCTTAAGTTAGTCTGAAGTCAGTTAACATAACTAGAAGTCAACTGATTAGCTACAAAAGTATTATTTGCTGCAATCTAACGATTACAGCAGCATAAAACTAGAAAAACTCAAGAGAAAAGTTAGATAACAAATGAGCAATCCCTACAAATGATGAAGCTCATTGCATCCAACTGAAATGTCCAAATGCTACCTACCAATATCTGGTTTCTGGAAGACATTTTCCGAATCCAGTTCTTCGTTGCACAAAAAATCCTGCAACCTCTTGATCGATACACTCGTCTGCCAAAAACCAAACAAAACATTAAAATAGGAGTCACACTTAAAATGGGTCTTTTGCCATGCATGTAACAGGTATTTCACCATACATATAACAGGTATTCATCATACTTAGAACAGGTACTTCAAATTAACAGCACAACATGAACCAGACCAAACCAAAAGTCTTATACTTATATACTAGAACCCAACCATTTCTATTTACTAGCAAGAGTAGTCCCTTAAGGCAGCCTCACAGACAGGGCATGAAATGTTCACGACTTCATTTTCTCAGCATCGGCATATGAGGCAAGTTGATCAATCCCTTCTCTTGCCATCTAATCATCAAAATAGTATTATAGTGTATGGCTCAGTTGGCTGGGGGCAAAAATAGAGGTGACATTTTAAAAGATTCTGACCAGGCAGAGATTTGAAACCTGACCTCGTGGTCTACAGTTCAGCCTACTACCAAAAGACCATTGCACACACCCATCATTAGAGAGACAGAATATTAAATATTCTTTATTGAAACCAACTGTGCTGCCTTTTGGTGCACAAAAATTTTGATGCACAACCAACATTATGCCGTACAGTCAAGCCATTTCGTGCCATCATATCATAACACCAATTAAACTAAATTCATTAATAGAACAGCCTCAAGGAGGATGTTGATGGGCAAGTCAAGTCAACATATGTAACAGACTAATGGTAACATTTTCAAATTCTGAAAACGAGAATTATTTTCATACTGAAGACTCCTATCTTGCCTAAATTAAAATTACCATAACTTACCTTACTTAAACTTGCCCTGCATTAAGTCACCATAACTTGGCATGAATTAACTGACTCCAATTGCTCTTCATATAAAATACAGTGAAGAAGAGAATAACCCAGAAACCTGAACTAGACTTGTGATGAGCATGGGCAACACCCCGAGGGGGAAACGAAGGATGTTGAACAGAGACAGAGCGACAAAGGCCTTTTCCGCGTCAAGAACATTCTGCTCCGACGACAGAACGTAAACAGCGAACGTCGTCAGAGATACCTGGAGACAAAAGATGATCGATAAATTAGTAATAATTATTAACGTTGCACAAGGCTTTGCTCAAGAAATGCTGACTATATGCATCAACTAGTCTGCTAGAATATTTTTGAGCCAAGGCAAGCAAGTTGAAGTAAGTTAATACATGGCAAGTTAGCACAAATTTAACAAAGGCAAGTTAGGGTACATTAAAATAGGGCAAGTTAGGGGAAGTTCACACTAGGCAAGAGTAGTTCGGGCAGCAGTTTGATCATCAAAAGATAATAATTAATAATTTTAGATATATGCCACTTGTCTTTTGATGAATTGACTGCAATTCTTAACAACCATTATCAATGGAGCTTGATTCAGACTCTGAACATCCATACCATCTGTCAGCTGTTGATGGAAATCCATTGGCTGGTTCCATGCTTGTGTGTGGGGCCACCACTGAGGACTCTTTTCAGCTTACTGTACATAGTTTTGCAACAGATTCATTTTAATTGTTCACTATGACTTTTAACATCATCATGGCCAGCGCAAAAAGCACCCCCGCTATAAATTTTGAAGGGGCTCATATGAATGCTTGATTACATTACATAGATGCAACATTCATTATATACAGTGATATGAACAAGGTAAATTGGTATGGCACATTGAGTGACCAAGTGGACGTTAGAGCTACAAAAATCAAATGCCAACAGCTCAAAATACGACAAAAAGGTCGCAGTCCCTCTTACCAGAAATGGTGCGCAAGTCCAGGTGAAAGAAGAAGCAGCATTCAGGTATGCTTGCCTTCTGAGGACCTTGAGCTCCTTGTCTCGGATATCAAGTATTTTCTGCTGAAACGTTGGCTCCCAGGCGTAAAGCTTCAATACCTGATTCACAGATGTAAAAGTGATTATTTAAGCATCCTCAACAGTATTCCATTTGTTTGCATTTTTACAATAATAATCATCAGCAAGCCCTTATCCTACCATTGCTTATAACCATCAAGTGATTTTTGGTACATAGATATATAGCGGCGCTAAATTAAATAAATTTGTAATAGTAAAGATTTATTGAATTATTGATCTTTCATTGAGGCAACAGTAAATTGACAATATACGGTGCAAAGGATGCCTTCGTTTCCTGCTCTTTGACTTTGAACTGGTAATGGATAAATCCCAAAGTCCAAGACATGGAACCAGCACATCACAGGACTTGTCAATTACTCCCACGTTTACTGCGGCAACACATTACACTGCAGATATGTTAGAAACAAGAGAGTCTTATTTTGCTAATTATAATTATTGAACTTTGGAATGCATGCTACAAAGAGCTGAGTCCCATACTGCCAAAGGCAACTGAACAAACTAGTAACATCAGAAAAGGTATATCCTACAATATCAAATCGATCTCAAATGCCAATTAATTTTATTCTGTAAATCACCTTAATCCCATTCAAAACTTCGTTCATTAGTTTTATTCTCGAGTCTTTGTGTTTCATTTGGACGAACTACAAAAGCAAACAAACACAATTAAGACAAGCAAAAGGTTTGTAAAATGCACTTAACAAGTAAAATTCACATATAAATATACACTTATATACATTCATACGAGAACCCCGGCATATAAAGGCCGCAGCCTTTGGCCTATTACGGAGTAGCACGATTCATACACACCCACACGAACATACACAAACACACAAAAATGCATGCACACACACCTCTTTACACACCAGACAGCTAGCACAATAACAACAGGACAAAACCAAAAATAGACCATCCATAAAACATACTTCATTAAAACATGGATTCTGACATAAACTGGTCAGGCCCACTGATTCCAAATGTAGTTCAGCTTTAGAAAATTATCTCTTTCTTACACAATCTTGTCAAAAGACATGATAAGGCTCCAATAGCTATTGTTTATCAGCATCCCAGTGAACTAAATACACTTTATATGAAAATGATGATGAGCTCTCTGTCGGAAGGAAGATCCATTTGGTATAACACCACACGGGACAAGATGAGTAAGGTAGTTTTCATTCATTCTGAGCATTTAAATAGCGAACTTTCAAGAAACCTACTCAAGAGCGCTCCCAGCCCAGCCACGACTAAAGAAAAAAGATCTAAGGGACATGTAAAAACTTGATGGTTGGCATACTCACAGACAATTAAAGGTGAGCAACTTATCCAAGGTCACTACGCAGTGACTTGAGGCGAGTTCGAACCTGCGACCCTTTGGTCGTAAGGCACAGGACATACCACCACACCACCGCATCCCAACACTTCATACAGCTGCGCTAAATACATGATAATAAGCGGCTGTGAGAAGTCTCTCTCCAAAGGATGACACATAAATTTAGTTTGAGCAAACATTCTTAAATATACTCATCACAACAGGCACTACATAAATTCTGTCTTCTGACGAAAGTTCCTAGGGCTGACCTGTAAAGACTGTGCTTTCTTGGCGATGACCACGTTGATTGGAGTCATAAGGACCATGACTGCGACCCCAGCAAGGACCGCAGGACCGAGGACCATCCAGAGCAAGTAGAGACAGACGCACATCTGGAACGGAACGGACCAGATCATATTGAGGTTCGCCACCAACTCTCTGAAGCGTTGGAGGTCTACCGACATCAGGTTGACGATCTCGCCAACTGTTGACTTCTTTCTCGCCGCGTTGTTTAGCAACAAAGACTTCAAAAACAAACACATGCAAATGATCAGCCAATTGTCGCTGCGCTATGTAGCTGGTGTGTATACATGAGATGCACTTTCAAAAGCAGGCAGAAGTGGCAACTCACGATTTCGAGACATGTCCAAAAAAATGACACGAACGCAAAATTCATCGTCCAGCTATAATTATTGGATGAAGTAATAACTCTGTTACTCGAATTTGATTCAAACTCAAATCACACAAAACTGATCCTTCGCGACATTTGGCATTTATCTCGAAATGAAATTCTGATGTGCGACATCTGCTTGCTTTTGATAGAGCATCTCACATATTATAAGTGAACATTTATATAAAACCCCTTGTAGATATTTTCTCAGGGCTGCATGTGTAGGTAAGAGTGTGTATGTATGCATGTATGTAACTGTACATGTGGGCATGTTTGTGTGTATGTAACGTCATTTAATTAACTGTAACCATTGTTTTTTTACTAATCCTGCCATGCAAACACTAGAGAATAACAAAATTCAATCAAAAAAGTAGAGTGAGATGTAAGAATAAGGAAAAGCAACGTAACTTTTTATGTTTAATTGAATATTTACATATCACCCTTCAAGATATCTATTCAGAGGGGTATGTGTAGGTAGGAGTGTGTATGTATGTGTGTATGTAGGTTAGTATGCATTTGTGTGTATGTAAGTACATGTGTTTGTGCGTGTGTGCGTGTGTGTGTGCATTTCTGGCTTACAGAATTGCAATACAAAGAAAAAGCTTTCCTATTGTCTTCCTGGGTCAAACAACGCTAGAAAAAACTAGATCGCCTTGCAACATGCAGGTTACTATTGGTCCAAGGCTTCTCTCTCAAGAGAAAGTCCCTGAGTAGAAATTTTGAGCAAGTCTCAAATGCCTTGGCCTAGCAGCTGGGCCAACACCCATAATAGTTGCCATTCCTATGGCGAATGATTGTATCCGATGTGAAATTATTATTAGGATGCTAAACGCAAGCTTGAATCAAATCAAATATGAGATTTAACTTGGGGCCCTAACCCAGCTTTTCCAGTTTTAAGCCAAGGTTGAAGACAATACTTACTCACTCACATAAATTCTTACTCATAGCTGTTCAGCACCGTCGATTGATGCTTGATCTCATTAGATAATGGTGCCTAATAAATTTATAATAATACTAGTGAGTAAAAAATTGGTCAGGTGGTCGTTTTTCTACAGGGCATCTGGAAAGAAAGCACCCTGAGGTCAGACCTTCTTGTAAAGAGAAGCGGTGAAAGCAGTCCGAATCCTCATTCCAGTGGTCAAGCATCGGTGAAAATATTGGTGGATAATCAACGATTGAATAAATGCCACGATGAACAACAGAGCCGCGTACGTGTATCCATGCCAGGTTGGCTCTGTCTTGTCATCAACAAAGCCAATCATGGCTCTGAAATAAACAGAATGTGAGATGCAGTCGTGAAGTTAAGAGCAGACTTTGCAATACGATGTCAAACTGTCTAGATGCAATGTAATGTAACATAATAGTCACACAGCATATTGATAGCCTCTGGCTTTCAAGCAGCTATGGCTTCAATGGATATAATATTTGATAAAATGCAGCACAGTCAGCATCTCGTGGAACTCTCAAATTTCAGTAGGAAGAAATCTCCTGCAATGGCGAACATACGTCGCATCCGTAAATTGACATTTCATCCATTCATATCAAATATTTATATAGCGCCCAGTAAGAAATCTACTTAGAGGCAGTCCCAACTCAAGCTTGACTAAAAAGAGCAGTTTTTCAAGGTGAGAAAAGAACATAAGAGAGGACTTACTTGAGAAGAAATGGATTGACAAACAGCAGGATGTCGTGTAATAACTTGAGGAATGCACTGAAGACGAATGTTCTCCAGAATGATTTCATGAGGGCCACCCAGAGTCGAGGATGTGGCTGCTTTGCGCCATTGAATTTGACTTCGTTGTTAATCACTTTACCAGCTTCCGCATCTTTGCCGTTGAGTGGCTGCAGAAGGATGCTTCCACAGGCATCCTGAGTCGAGGGGGAAAAATCACTTCTGGACCTGCGAGTAGATACACAGACAAATAATAACACTGATCTCCCTCGATTAGGTCCTCTTGACTCATCTGGCAACTTCTCTGACTACCTGGCAACGCTGAGCTTTCTTGCTTGTAGGCCCCCCCATCTGGAATCACCTCCTTTCGGAGCTGCATTCCATACCCATGACCTATCAATCCAACTGGGTTTTATAAATCATTTAGGTGTTTTTAAGTCATGGCTGGTCTGAGAGCGCTTCTGAGTGGGTTCTTTGAATGGTGGCTATACAACTTCCCTGAATGAATGAATACAAAATAAACTCTTTGTATCTTTAATACC
Organism: Bimastos eiseni; assembly: GCA_959347315.1. Classification (NCBI taxonomy): domain Eukaryota; kingdom Metazoa; phylum Annelida; class Clitellata; order Crassiclitellata; family Lumbricidae; genus Bimastos; species Bimastos eiseni. The sequence goes on along the minus strand of OY365812.1, from coordinate 37,538,300 downwards.
TACTCTACCTCACTGGGAACCAACTCAATTTCCTTAACATAACTAGCCCGACCTTACTCGACAATTAAGATAGTGCAAATGTCAGGCGTGGTGTCAAATAGCATGAGATTCTCTTAAAGTTGTACCAAATAAGCAGCAATTGCAATAACCATCCTACCTGGCAGCTCTGTGAAGTTCATTCTTCCACTGTTTCTCAAAGTGAGAAACGACTGACTTGGACCTGTCCTGCGGATTAAGGTACCACAAGTCCGACCTGGTGAGCGGCCGTCTATAGCCTGTCATAACCAACCTCAAACAGACAACAGTGGACAGTTTAACAACACAAAAATAATCCATCCTAGGGATAGACTGACCACTGTTAAACAAAATGATGACCATCCTTAAAAAGAAATTCAACGCCATTAAAAAAATAACGATCGCCATTAAAACAAAACAAAAATGACCCCACTCATACATGAACAGAAATGACCACCAATATATGAAAAAAAATGTCCAGTTTAAATAACTTACGGATTGAACCACCAGAACGAGAGGATCGAGAGAAAACAAGCAGAATTCTCAGGACATTCTCTCTATCAGAAGAGAAAAAAACACAGATCCAAAGTAAAACATAAAAAATATTCATGTTTCAGCACACAGTGCTCAAAGCCAACATGACAAAAGAAAAAAGTGTTTAATAAGTTAAATTTTCACTTAACTCTGTCAATTCTTTACTCTTAAATCCTTTACACATTGCTTCCATTTTCATTATAAATATATAATTACAAAAACCACCACCCTGTTGCACAATAAATATTTTATTTCCCTAAGGTGCTATTTAAGATAGCAAAACAAAGTAGTAAGTTATAAAGGATAATGGTAATTTTTTAAACCAATCAGTACTAAATTCTTACTCTGTATGCCATTGAGGTTTTAATAATGAAAAAAAGGACCGTTTACTGAAAATGGACCATTTAAGATTAAGCTGTACAAACATTTCCTAGGGGTGAGCTTACTGTGAGCCTCCTTTACCATTTATTCCAGACACCCTCTGCCTCTTAATCAAAACGTACTAGAAAACATTGACACTGGCCTACCATTAAAAACCGAACAGGCAGCCATTGGCATGAGTGAATTCAACATCATTTTCTTAACCTCGGCAGATGGGGCGGGTGACCATCTTTCCACCAACAGTCAGTGTACACATCCTGTATCGAGTTTGGACACCCTTAGTTGAACTAAATGATTCAAAGTTACTGCAATAAAATCGAAAAACTAACCGGATCGTCGCTGTATTCAGACTGTTCACCAGCACAGTCAACAAAACAGCCAGATAGGACGACCGCAATTGAGACTAGAAGCGCAAAGATGCAGGCACGAACCAAATCATACGACGATGTAAAGTCTTCAGCCTGCAGATAGAAAAGTTACAAAACATTACAGATTACAGTGAATAAATGCACTCAAATGAAAAACTAATGACCCACGATGGCTGATTGATTTGAGTGGTTGGCCTGTAATGTGAAGAGAATGGGTTTGATCCTCTTCCAAGGAGTTACTGTGTAGGGACCTTGAGCAAGTCCTTTGTGCACAATTGCTCCTCTACTTTGACACAACGGGGACCAGTTATGAATGAGCATCTGTTAACTGGTCACTGTGTTTGCGGGATCTTGCCAGTAGTGACTTGTCTTGTAATCTATTATTTGAGCTGTTTTAGTCTAACTGTTTGATCATTTTGACTTTAACATCATGTAAGTTAGCACAGGATGCGCCTTCGAGTAGATTTCTAGAAGGGCTCTATAGAAATGTATGTAATAGATAAATATGATTGTATCTGCTCTGTCCTTACGTGTGTGTGGTTCTAAATTTTTTAGGGTAATATCAAAATGCAGCTTCTCATGATTTTCTTCTAGGGAGAGGGGTCGTAGAGTATTGAACAACACACTGGGGCGCAGAGCTGAGGAACAAAGTTCGATTCACATATTCATGTAAGGTTGACTAGTCCTTCTTTCGCAACATTTGGGAAAATGAGATGCATAATGTAATGAGCACCTTGCATGGCTGCCGACAGTTAAATTCAACTCCTGTAATAACTTGCAATCATTCGTTCATACTATACTTCCAATCATACTGTGTTGTTGCCTGTTTGAAATTTTTAAAAATCATCATCTTTATTATCATTATAATCATTATTATTATTACTAAATCACACAAACCACAGAGATTGCTGTGCGAATGTCTGACTGTAAAATGAACGCAGCCGATATGAACTGAAGCAACCAGTAGAGGAAGAGAAACCCTGTCACTCGGACCCCACGCCTTCGTCCAAACTGCGTCATAAGAAGCGCAGTACTCTACAATCGTACAACAAGAAAACAAACTTATCAACAGATATGGAAAAAAGTTAGAAATACACAGAAAGAGGCAAATAGGCAGAAGGTCAGATAGAGGCAGAGGGACACTGAAAAAAGCAGACACACAGAGAGAGACAGACCAAGAGACACAGAGAGGCAGAGAGACAGACAAAGTTGGCAAGAGGTAAAAAGGAAAAGGAAGAGCAAAAATAGCAACAGACAGAACATGACAAAAGAACATACCAGTAGGGACAAAAGATAGAGAAAGCGAGAAATAGATGGAGACAGACAGACAGAGATACGTAGGGAAAGGGACACTGACAAAACACAGAAAGAGAGAGAGGTGGAGGAACACAGAGGCACAGTGAATAAGGCAGAGTGCGAGACACAGAGACAATGAGACAGAGGGAAACAGAGCAAGAGGCAAAGAGAGAGAGATAGATAGAGACAGAGAGAGAGACAGACAGACAGAGAGAGAGAGCGACAGAGAAAGAGAGAGAAAATGAAAAGCCAGAGGGTGAACTACAGTCCAGAATGATCACATGACTTTCCAGGATAACACTACATCGCAGTCTCGGCTTGATGTAATCACATAATTACCATCGCTAGAAACGTGAGAAACGGTGCGAGCACGTAGGCAGGATATGGACTCCTCGCTGTGACGAACCCTTGCAGCTTGTGAGCAACATCGACCAGAGACAAGATGGCCAACAGCAAACATAACACCTACAGAAAAAACAAAACTGCCATAATATGACCCTGTCTTTTGTCTTTGTCCCTTTGCCTATGTATCCCTCTTTATGTCTGACTCTCTGTTGCCTCAAAGTATAGAATTTCAGAGTTAAAGTCCTGTAAAAGCTGAAGTTTTTTTGTTCAAACACCAATTACCACTAAACAGTGGTCACAGAACTCATTTCTGACACAAAGCCCTGAAACAAAGAGGTCATGTCATCGTATAGTTACTGACACTGGTCAGTGAATGAAGTATCAGCAATTATTTACCATAAAAGTATAACCATAATCATAAAGTATGCATACTCATATACTATAAACAGGCATTTGTACTAGTACACGCTTTATATGTGCTAATGCTCTTACCAACCAATACTTGTACAACTTTTTCAATGAGCATTTATAAGAAAATTTAGTACACACTGGTTGTTAAAGGGTTAAAATGGCAATATAGGCCTGTAAATGACAGCATTCACCTGGTAATGTCCAAATGATAAAGCTTAAATGGCAATATTCAAGAGAATATACAATTGAAAGAATATTATACAATGTAGATGGATCACCGTTTTCATGACATTCAGCCACGTGTGTCGAATGTAGTCGCGTGACAAAGTGGCCAGTGACCAGAAGTAGAAAGGTGCGATGGTCAGTAGATATCCACATGGAATCCAGACCAATGCCGTTACCTGAAAGCATTTCGTGAGATCGGGAAACGTTGAATTTGCAACTGTATCGTTCAGATCCTGCAAGAATAAACAACACCGTAGCTTAATATGTTAGAAGTAAGTAAGTAAAGCTCTTGCGTCTCAAGTGGAATGAAGGGGCAGGACAAATTTGCTGTTCTTTGAACCTTCAGCCAGCACATCTTAAGAAACTACTTTAACGCACTAGTTCAAGCTAACTATTCGAAGCAGTATGATAAAAGATTAAAAGAGCTAACTGTCAAAAATGCTCAAATTTGAGTCACACACCATCTACCCCATATTATCACTGCACCTTTGATATCTGTGGTTTAAGTACTGGCCACAATCGCTCACAGGAATTCTCAATTTTTTCGCAGACATCCTTTTAGTTCTCCAGAAACAACTTCCTCACTCACCATTCAAATACCAATATTAATTTTGAGTCATTGGGCTATTAGCTTTCCTCGGCTCTCATTGCACAGAACCTGACAATTATTATTATCAAGGTTATTATGGGCACCATTATTGATATTGGAAAAATTGTGGTGCTGTACTACTGTAATTATTGCTAGTGTTTTATTACTACAATTGTTAAGTAGTAAATACATACATGTATGAATAATATTATTAAAATAATATTATATTAAATATTATTTAGGTCATCAGGTGGGCAATTTGCCCACACAACTACTAAAAATCGTGCCTTATCAGTGGTTAGCCCCCTCACCTTGGAACACGTTCTCGCTGATGTATACCAATACGGAGTTCAAATTGATGCACATCTCCTGTTGGCATTGGGCTTGTCCCCCAGGGTGTGTCTGTTGTAAATGTATTTTACGACGTTTTCGTATCTAAGACGATTAACGTCACGGCGATGCACATACATGGAGCATAATGTTCTGTGTATGGGACCCCAGACAAATGTCTTGGTTACATTGTCGTGACATAATTACAATAGAAAATGTTCTGTCCATATTGTTAAGAATATATAATGTCCCCGGGTCCACTCTGACAGTCACCAGGATCTTTTTTATACTCGCCTTGAAACTTTTCTCTTCAGTCGTGCTAGGTCGTACCGGGAGCGCACTTGAGTGAGCAGTAACCTTGAACGGGCGCTATATGTTTAAATCTTCGTAATGAATGAATTCATGAATTAATAATCAAACAAGCGGGGTCGTTTTTAGGATAAGCTATTATCTTTCATTGGCTCTTGTTGCACAGTACTTTTTGATTCAGGTTTGCAACTGTAATACTTGTTTTGGGCAATATAATTCTATTAGATTAGAAACTGAAACCACGCGATCACATTGCCAAGATACCTGTATGCGTTAAGTTTAATATTTTAATCAAGTAAACTTAACTAACCCAAAACGCAGACCCGCAAAAACCCTCGTCCATCGTTTCTGTCCTACAAATTGTCTCACACTAAAAAACATCTCCACCCACTTTCCACCCATCAAACAATTCATTGTTTTGGATAATCTTGTATTACCCACCTATTGTGCAATTTGTTTTTGGAATAATCTATTTATAGAAACCATAGACTGAAAGAAACAGAGTGCCCACCAAAAACAGTGAAAGACATGGTGCTATAAAAGTTTGGCCTAAGTACCAGGGCGTTGCTAAGTACAAACAAGAAGCAAACCAGCTTGTGAACTACACTATTCAAGTCAAGTCAAACATTGTTTATTGTTCACCAAATAAGCTCATATTCGGAAGCAGCAGATTCATGAAATCTTACTAGTGATTATATAAACTATAGATAGCACATTTGTACATTACTAAACAAAAGGTATGCCTCAAAGGGGCTTTCCGCTAGATGGGGCAGCCGCATTACACAATTTACACCAGATAAATCTCAATGGAGTGATTGCAACAATATTTACCACAAATTACCAGATCATTAAAATTTTTAGATACTTGTTCAATTACACTTTTCACCATAGAACAAGCAATTTTCACAAATTATAGCTAAGTGAATTTAATTCTACTCTTATGCGTTTCAAGGAAATTTAATTTAAATAAAATTGAAATGAACAGTGGACTATGTGAAGTATATTAATGCCTGCATCTGTTCGTTGCTACGAAGAATTTGAAAAAGGTTTGGGTTTCGAATCGGGGTCCTCCAGCGCTCGTTGGGTACCCTCTGCAATGCGGAACTTTAAATGGTATTCAGGGTCATGGATGGGGCATCGAGGTCGTGGCCTTGCATAGTACGATCTCGAGACCGGAAAATGTGGTCTTGGTCTTGGTCTCGTGCCATCGGTCTTGGCCTTGGTCTCGAATTCGTCGGTCTTGCATGGTCTTAAAGGAACAGTCTTGGGATTGGTTCCGTCTTAAATTAGCGTTCTTGGTCATCTGCGGCGATGATTTGCCGCATTAGGGCATTTTTTCAATATTTTTATTTTATTTTTCGAGTAATTATTAGAGACACCGGATGTTTAGGCCTTACGTGATTGTTATCGATTTATGGCGTGCTGAACTAACAACCAGATCTTTATTTCTTATATGCATGTTACTGTGGGCAGAAAAAAATGCATTTGCAACGGAACGAAGCCATATTAAAATTTGCTTTCACAAATTTCAAGGTTTTGAAACATTCTAATATTTATGTTGTCGGCCAAGTGCATGTAGACACGTACGTTAATTAGCCTACAATTCCGAGGTCCGTGGTACAAGTACACTATTCAAACGGAACGGTAATCTAATTGTTCAGATGCCTTAAAATAGTTCCCTATCATATGCTGCAAGTAATTTATAGTGTGATATTCTCAGGCCGATGCCACTTAAGGGCTGAACCCAAAAAAGTTCAGATCGAGTGGCCGGTAAAACGGTTTTCTGGACCATTATTAAGATTAGCATTTTTCAGCAATGTAATGAAAGTTTTAAGTTCGTTATTCCGTTTTATCGTCTTAATCAATTAAATTGTTTATAAAAAAGCGAGTATCGGTCTCGGTCTTGGACCTCTCAGCCTGGAGTTTTTGGTCTCGTGCCCAACACTGATGGTATTCGTCATTAGAAATTTAGTCAGTGTTGTCGGGTGATGTCTTTAAATTTATTGTATGGACCGAGCAAACAATAACTTCAGTTAACCAACGACCTCTTAATCGAATGAAACCAGATGAAACACTGGTCAGATGAAACTCTGAAGAACCAAACTATTGGGTTATTTTTGGTGCGGGACGAGAATCTGGATGTGGAAGACAGACCCTCACCGACAAACAACTGTTTGAGCCTGATGATATGTCCTCATAATAACCCCAGCTGAGAGCCTTATATATGGGCAAAGCATAAACTGCTACATATACATTTTAATTGTTTATTTGACGCATAGGCCTATAGGCCTATATCAAAGCGTGATCAGCAACTAGTAATAACTAGGACAGGAAGGCTCTTTATTATAAACAATTCACAAATGCATAATATCCTACAAAATATAAAAATGAGAGCAAAAATGCAACCAAAGTCGTAAACAATTCACATAATAAAAGTTCTCTAGGTCATGTGGACTGAATATATCCACTTATTCAACATAATTTAAATTTATCAGCCTCATCCAAGTGCTGCATCAGAAGACCAGTAAATATAATGGTGCTTCAAGACAGACAAACACACACATACAGAGGCAAACAGAAATAAAGACATATAACTTAGTCAATGCTAATTTCTTAAACAAACAGAAATAAAGACATATAACTTAGTCAATGCTAATTTCTTAAAATTTATTGACCATGCAAAATTTAAATGAAACCTAATAAGCCTATATGAATCAATTACGACAATTAGCAACTTGTGATGGAATAATGAAAAAAAGTGACTGAGCAACCTTTTCCAGAAAGTTCTACCAAAGGCAGCAAAGATTCAGTGACACACAATGGAGGTTCAGACGGGAACAACCAGGCCATCCTGGGATATCCACACCTGCTTATTTCTAAATGAAGCAATAAAAAAATTAGACTTATTCCTAAAACTTTATGTTCTAATTTTTACTCAAAACTTTGAGAGAAGGCACCAATTTCCAAATTCAACGTCTCCAGCAAAGTCTTGGCACTTTGGAACTGCAATCAATTCTACACATTCTTCCAAGAGAAACGTCCATTTTCGAGGGTGCTGATGAAATTCCTGCAAGGCGCACGCCTTTGCCTCACTCAATTACTGAAACCTCAGTCTTGTTTGATACTCGCTCAATAATTTGGATGTTTGAAGAGAAGGGACATGCATTCTTTGCTCCTTTGCATGACGATTCGCCCTCATCCTCAGCCAGTTAGCTTGGCATCGGCTGCCATCTTGAAGAACACGCTGTCTTCATCGTGAAGCAGAGTCTGAGGCGAGTCAAATTCTTTCACTTCTCCACAGTCGAGAACCATAACCCTGAAACCAACATCCAATCAATAAATAAACTTAACCCTTACCACTTGACATGAGTATTAAGTAAGTAAATATATTCCTCATTAACCAATTGCCAATCATGCCTTATGGTACACACATCTAATAAACACAGTTAAACTGTATGTACCAAAAGAGTGATGGCAACCACAGCTCCTTCATTGGCAAGATGATAACCTCTAACTTACCTCATTCGACAGATTCCCAAGAAACGTCAAATGGAATCACAAGAGCCCCTCCCGTGAAGGTAGCGGGGAATTCAAAAATCCGTTAGGGCCTACGCCTACAGTTATGATGACATTTACACTTACGATTACAATTACATTTACGACTACAATTACACAAACGATTACAGTTACAATTACGATAGCAGTTACGAGTCATGCAGTACCTCGTATAGTCCATGATCGTGTTGAGTCGGTGAGCTATCGTCAGAATCGTACAGCTGGAAAACTGTTCGCGAATCGTCGACTGGATGAGACTATCCGTCTCAAGGTCGACGGAAGAAGTTGCCTCGTCAAGAACCAGAACCTTCGACTTGCGCAGAATGGCACGCGCCAGACAGATCAACTGGCGATGTCCAACACTAGAAGCAGACAAGAGGAAAAAAATAAATGTTTGCTCAAGACTTCTGCTTCACCTGCACCATAGCCAAATCTTTGCTTTTCTGATAGGGAGGTTTGTATGGTTCCATTGCCAAATACAGCAGCTATGCAAAACAGTGCATTCTCTGAGGTAGGCCCAAGGGACTGGCCTTTTTCTAAATCGTATAGTGCAAGCATGACTTATAAAGATCTGCTTGCCAATGAGCTCCTACTTGATAGGCATGAGAGGCAGGACCCTATACTTGCCGATATAAATAACTATAGCCGACCTCCTCTAACATGTAACCAAAGCATCTTAAAAAAAATAAGTGAGCAACTAGAATTTACCATCACAATACATGCACTGTTAAACCGGTACTAAACATTTTAAGCTAAGCAACAGTTTCATCAAATATAACCAGATTACAAAGACCAGTTGTCTCGAGTGCTCTTCAAGTGTTGGATGCATGCTTTGCTTACAAGCTTTGTCCGCTAAATATCGGTCTGAGAGATGATGACGACATACCTCAGATTCTCTCCACCTTCGCTACATTCGTGCAGCAGTTCATCAGGCAGCGACAGAATGTAAGGCTTGAGATGTGCATGCTCCAATGCACGCCAGAGCTCCTCATCCGAATACCGGACGAACGGATCGAGATTCATGCGCAGCGATCCAGCAAAGATGACCGGATCCTGAAAAGCGAAACAAGTGACTGTACTTCTCACTAAAATTCGATATCCAAAATTCAACAAAAGGAAAACGGTGGTTTTTAAAAAAGCTGGATTAAATAGTTGAAAGAGGTCTCATGTCCCTTAACCTTTCACGCAAACTTCAAGGCAATAACCCAACGTGGTACAACTGCATTTCGTTTTATCCTTCATAAGTTCTTTGCACATGAGCTTGCGACAGAATATCGATAGCGACAAGCAACTGTGCAGAGATCGCCTTGGTGGAGGCTCAAACTGATATGCTCCGGCACACAGGCCAAGCGTTCTAAAAAGTCGGCCACTGTGTTGCTTGATCACAACAACTTACTACTTTTTACTTGAAGCAACATAATTTTAATGTTCACATTGTTATATAAAACAATGGCCATGAAGTTGGCATGAAGTATGTAAGTCATACATAGGTTCGATACATTAACCACCATTGAACCACTTTTATAGACTTCCTGCAACCGAAAGAACAAGAAAACACTAAATCAACAAGTATATAAAAGGATTATAAATAGGGAGAAATTAAATACTAACCTCTGAGGGACATAAACCATATAGATAGTTCGTGTATTGTATTTATTCTATGGATGACTTACTTAATATATTTAAATGAACAATACATTTACTTCAATACCAACTGAGTTACATTTTACCTATCAAGGTATGAGGTACTAATCTGATACTAATCTGAGGTGCTAATATGAGGTAATCTAATCTTCAAGATTCCAATGAACAAAGGCTTCTTTTCTTTCAGAGGTTATACACGAGTACTGTTATTCTGGGTGAAAATACATTAATATTCCTGGTACATCTGCTTTCTTCATTCACTCAATGGGAGTATCCAATGATATAAAAAAAACCGGTGCAATAGAAGTTATTACCGGTTCGTCAGATTAACTCTACAGTCCAGTACTGACCTGTGGAATGACGGTGATCTTTGACCTGAGGTCATGCAGTCCAATCTGGGCAATGTCCACGCCATCTATGCAGATAGTTCCGGTAGACGGCTCGATGATGCGGAAAATTCCCAACGCCAGAGATGACTTGCCAGCCCCAGTGCGACCGACAATGCCAATCTGACAGTTGACAAATACTAGCCTACAGAGCAGAATATTTTGAGGAGCTGATGCAGGGCAAAGGTTCAATAATAATTAAGGATGAACTGAAACTCGGCTCAAATACTCGGCCTAGTCAAGTATCGTTAAATTCTGCATTACTCAGTCAAACAATGTCAATAAAATAACAAAGAAAAATACTGTTAGTAATAGTACTTATTAGTTACTATTTCCTAGTGTGAACTGAGTCACAACCCAAAACTTGTAAAAATTGTGCAACTGGCCAAATTAAAAATAAACATAATGACTTTTTTTAAAGATTTGATACTACTCAGTACTACTCACTCATAATGCCAGGTATTATTCTGCAGGAAATTGACACTCTGTTCATCCGTAATGGCAATAGGGTGGTAATAATGCATATGCTAACCTTTTCGCCTCCACTGATGTCGCAATTGATGTTACGCAGGACAGGATCCAATTCCTTTCGATAGCATGTTGAATATTCATGAAATACCACATGACCTTCTGTCGGCCAATCATCTCCTGGACGATTATTTTCCTTCACCCATTCAGCCTGAAAAGATCACCAATTCCACTCATTAGAAAACTTTTACAAACAATATTATAAATAGTAACAATAACAATAAATGTAATAATAACAATGACAATAACAAAGACTACACATCACAGAATAGGAGGGACACCACATTTAATCTGATCAAACTCCACCACAGCCTGTAGAGCAGCTAGTGCCAATCCCAAGCCTGTAAAACGGAGAAGGGCAAAGGAGGATCAACAGGAAAATCGCAATCATCACATACAACTGCGTGACAACGAAAACTCAATCATGCATTCTCCGACCTTATTAAAAATCACATATCCTCAAGGAACTTGAAATCTTCAGGTAACTGAACCATAGCCCAGCAACTGCATCAGGATAATTTACTTCATCAATTATACCTCCTACATGGAACGATCATGATCATGATGATGAGGATCATGATCATCATCACGATGATCATGATGATCATCATCACCACCATGACCAATACACCATCATCGTCATCGTCGTCGTCGTCGTCGTCGTCCTCATCATCATCCTCATCCTCATCCTCATCCTCATCCTCCTCATCATCATCATCATCATCATCATCATCATCATCATCATCATCATCATCATCATCATCATCATCATCATCATCATCATCATCATCATCATCATCATCATCATCATCATCATCATCATCATCATCATCATCATCAGACCATTTTGTTTAATCATGGTTTTATTGTGTTAGGTGTGTTGTCAAGGCATTATATTTGATTCCTGTAATTAATTTCTCATCATCCATTTATACAGTAATTGTAAATAATTGTCAGTTTAAAATTGAATGAGGCTATTATAATCATTTCTGTCCCTTCCCATACTATTCTTATCATGCCACACATCAAACTTCTTGCTCTTTTCAACTTTTCAAATTTGTTGAGTTACTCTGTTTGAAAAGTCAACCATTGAATTGCTAACCTCTGTCTCAACATCGGAATATTCCTTAATGCGCTCAACAGCCACAATGTTCGTCTCGACCTCGCTGCTCATTCGTACCAAATAGTACAGAGTCTGGGTAAACTGTAGAAAAAACATGCATTTCAAGAAATCTGTTTGAATCTGTAAAAACCTCAGAAACTGAATCTGGATAATTAGATCTGCAGCACTAACTAATTAAGAAAGATAACTAAAACTGAATTTCAAAATAAGAAATACAGAAGGAATTAGAAAAATTAATTAATAATTGCCAGGTACTTAATATCATCGATTTGATCCCTGCTGTAAATCATTTGGGATTCATTCTTGCATCATTTGAGCTTCTTTTCTGCATTACTTTGCTTTCAAAATGGTTTATTATTTTGATAAAGGCTTCACCTAACTGATGCATTCTACATAACGATTACAAAACGATTGAAGTCATTAGACTACATTGGATAGCTACTAACATTGAGGGCATATGTCATGGACAGACCGACGATTCCTGGACTCATATGGTCCCGACCAATGGTTGCAAAGACCGCAGCAGACAGGACCAGACAGTTGCCAACAAACTCCAGCCTCACGGCCAACCACCTGTCACAGGCATCAACACAATGAGCAGGAAACAAGAAAGTTAAGTGTTGTACTGCTGAACAACAACCAAAATCATTTCAAAGTCAATGCATCAAATCTCTGGGTAACTAGCCAATTAATATATAACATAACTCCACCTCCAAACCTTCATCTGAGACAAGATTTACAATATCTTGCCTTGACTTACCGTTCCTTACCGATGAAAACAACAGTTGCAATTACCTGTCTTGCAGTGCTTAAAGTGTAAAAAAAGAAGTGCCTGGACGCTAGTGTAAACAATTTAAGAGGTACATGTATAGATTGCAAAGGCAGATCACCAACATAATCAATAGCTGATGACAAAATTGTTCGAGCACTAGGCCTATGGGTTCAAGACCAAAACGTTTGTAGACGGTAGGCCCTATTCGGTAAAATGGAAGTTGGATTTATGATAACTATGATGCTTGAATAAAAATAGGATTCTCTAAACCAAATTCTTTCTAAACACACAATAGGCCCTATATACTGTGATATTTGTAATAGATAATGCATATCAGCATCATGCTTTCAATGCCTAATTCAACTCCTTGTATGGCTCTTTCTGAGATCCCTAACCCACTTTGGTCTGCCACTTGCTGGAAAAAATTGCTACTGGCCCACAATCACAAAAACCTTTGACACCCCAACTCTACAGACTAATTTTATGGATATTGGACCTGATAATGGCTTGATTTTTATACATCATCAGTTGATGAATTACATAAGAGACACTGTTGAGATACATGTTACAAATTACATTACAAAAATCCGTAACAACAACAAGTACCTGTATGAAGCAATTCCGGGGTAGAAGGTAGCCTGATTTTCGTCAACCCTGAATTCTGATTCGTGAATGAACCGTTCCTGTTGATTGTAAGCTCGAATGGTTGCCACTCCTTGCAGCGTCTCCGTGAAGTGCGAGTAGACGGGAGAGCGACTCACCGACTCGAGTCGACGCAGCTGCCGAGATGTTGCGACGTAGAATCTCTGAGAAATCAAACGAAAGATAACTTGTTTTAAACACCCAACGAACAGATCCACAAGAGATTAATAGCTTAATGAGGTATTAGGTGAGGGACAATTGCTATCTTAATTAGTACTAATGTGTATGTAGCCCATACTTGTGTATATTACGGCAGTCAATGTCTAAATCATATTAAGAGCAAACTACTAGTGAATAAACGATTCATCAACTGCAAACTTGCACAGTCCTAAATCAAATGTATTCTTCAATAAAGAATGACAAATTCAAAATGAACATTATTCATTGATTCCCTTTCAATGGGTATGAAGTGTTAGTAAGGAGCTATAGAAATCTCCAGGCTGATACAGACATGCTCACATGAAATGCAAGATATGTAATCAAGCATAGGCTTGTTAGCCATGACATGCAGTTAGTAAAACAAAGCAAAAAAAATAAAACGAAATTATAAAGTCAAACCAACGAAATAAAACAACAACAATACTGGTACCTGCATAAAGATATACATCACAAAGAGAGGCAGAATGGGAATGAGGAAGAACGGGGTTCCGTAGCACAGCACGAACAGAGTCGCAGCAACTTGCATGGCATAATTGAGCCAGTAGTTGAGAGTCGGAGGAAGCTGGGTGTCGATGACCTCCACATCCTTGCTGAAGCGATTCATCAGCCGACCAATTGGAACTCGCTCGAAAAAGTCGAGAGCACAGCGCAAGACGTTGTCGATCAACTCGACGTGTAGGCGCTTGCAAGAGACCGCACAGCCATAGGCTATCAGAATATCGGTGAGTATGACAAAAAAACCTTAAGAAGAACAGACAGTACACAGAACATTAAGAACTAATGCCTGACCAAAAGACATTCATTTAGGCTATACGGTAATTCACACATTCATTCGCACATGGATTAATTCACCAATTCACTACGTCATTCACACACCCATGCATCACTGATTCATTCATTCACAAATTCATTCACAAATTAATTTACTCATGCATTGTTCCATTCACTCCTGCATTTTCATTCATTAACTAATTCATCCATAACTTGTTAAATCATGCATTAACAGGTTTATCAATTCAAACATTCATGCACTAATTCGATCACTAACTCATTTACTAATTCGTTCACTTATTCATTCATACATTCCATCACTCATACATTCATTCACTCACAAATACATTCATTCACTTACATTCATTCAATCATAAATATCCTTAATTTACCGGTACTCATTCACAAATAAATTAATCCAGTTAATTCACACATTCATTCAAATCAATCAATGAAATCAATAGAGATTTACTGAACCATCAATAACTATTTGAACAAAAGAAACAGATCATTCAATTATTTTCTAAGTCCGGCATATTAAATCAAATCACTAGTTAATTAGGACTGATGTTCAACATGAGTTCTCAAGGAGATTATAGGCACCCCTAACTGCGACAAATATATAAAATATTAGTGAATGGTAGCATAATATATATACATAGAACGAATCATGATTATCGATTAGAAAACCGATTGACAGGAGATTCTTGATACCTTGACCGACCTTGGCCTAAGCCGAGAAGTCCGTAGATTCCAAGGCGAAGGTCTCGAAGTTTTGAGTCAACAGTTCCGTTGATTGCTTTGTCGTTGCTCCAATAGCTCAGCCAGAAGTTGGCGTAAACAGCAAGCGTATTATTTGTGATGTACAGAAGCAAGATGCCAAGAGTGACCAACAACCCTATCGACTTAAAGTAGGCAAGAAACACTCTGAACTTCACCTGCAATTGCAACACAACACACCACATAAAATGTTTATTGCTAGTAAGTTAAGTAACTAATTAAAAACTTATTCAATTTTGTACCTTTTGAGATGGGCAATATGAACGTGCAATATCACTTGGACTAACTAACACTAAGAGGAGCAATGGACTTTGAGGACAAGGGAGATTCTATAGATGGACTCATAAAACATTTATAACAGTATAACCTAACCAGAGGGGAATTTTCTATTCTCACCCATCATCACAAAATGGCTGGAGTCCGATACTAAAATTCAGATATTTGAAGCAACACTCCCACAGCTCATAGGTCAATTTCTTTCTAGAGCAGCAGATGCAAGAATGTATTGTACCCGGATATAATTGTTTCGAAACCATGAAGGGGTGCCATATCCAATTCACACTGATTGATTGATTGTTAAACATCAAGTATCAGACAATCGCCGTACGTTTCCAGTCATGAGCGTTTCGTCCTCGATCAGTTTATTCTTTTCCTGTTTGTCCTCTGTTGCGTCCTCATCCTCGTCCGGTGCAATGTTCAGATCCTTCTCCACACCGTTATGTTTGTGCGATTCTTTTGATTTGCAAATTATATTACCATCAGACATCTGCAGAAATTCAACACTGTGTAATAAATACACAGAGATATCGTGGAACAATTGTAATCATTTCTTAGGCACAAAAGAGCTGTTTTAAGAAATTCTTAAAATGCCAATATGGCCACAATGGAGTATATTGATCGCAAAACGGCTAGAGTGTGAACCTGGTAACACATAATGTGTCGGCTTGAGCAGATACTACAATATTAGGGTCCCATAAGAATTTTGGCATAGGCCCAATGGAAGGAGGGCAGCATCACACACTTCTGTAAAAGTATTATTATTATGTATTGTGTATATAAATTAATATAGCGCCTGTTAATGAACACCAATCAGAGGTGCGCAAGAAAAAGGTTAATGAAAATGGTCTTGAGACAACAAAAAGAGGCAATTGGCTCTCCGGTTATTAAGGATGAAGGAATGTGTTGAAGAATGGAGCCAATAATTATATCAAGTAAATACCTTATACAAATGGGATGCGGTGGCGTAGCGCAATGTTCTGTGCCTTATAAGGGGTCGTTCACATATTATATAACACTCAAGGTGTAGGTGGGTGGGTTAATGTTTTGTTAGCGTTATATTGTGCATGGTGGGGGGGAGGGGTAGGTTGAAGGTTTCGTTATATAACAAACTTTTTCAGCTTATGCTATTTTGCCTGTTTGCCTGCCAATTGGAAATCCCATGTACCACAGACGTTCATAGTTTAATCGAAGTTCCCAATACGTTGTGAACAAAAACTAGTACCATCAGCTGCCACCTGGCAAATTGATATATTATCATGTGTATTAATATAGGTCTACATGTACAGTAGATACATGGTGACAATCGTTGACTACCCAATTAGTTACCGTAATTAATACAAGTGAATTAACTACAGCTTCTATGGCACTGACTGGACAGCTAATAACGTTCTATAATTTTAAAGGGTTTTAATATGGTTTGAACTCTTTTAAAGGTGTGCTGTCTTCATTCTGTTTTAGTTAACTTTATTAATGCGTCTTGCATTTCTAGTATTAAACAATTAATGTGCTAATTTGCATAGTTTAGTAACTAAATTACAGTACTGATTAATATAATCTAGTAACTATTAAAGTGCTAACTAACATTGCATTGTTATAAAAGTTTCAAATTGTTCAATACAAATATGCGATTGTATGTCTTTTAATGTGCTTATAGCTTGGAGTGACTGGGGTGGGGTAGGGGTAGGTAGCATATCTGTTATATAATATAAGGGAGGGGTTCACAGCCGCTGTTATATAACGTTATTAGGGGTAAGGGTGGGCCAAAAATAGAGATTTTATGCGCTATATAATATGTGAATGGCCCCTCACAGAAGGGTCGTAGGTTCGAACCCACCAAAAGGGTGCGTAGCGACCTTGGACCAATTGCTCACCCATAAATGTCTGTGAGGAAGGCAATGAAAAACCACCTCCTCACCTCATCCCAGGGTGGCATAAAGCCAATGGACCTGCCTTTGCACACATAACTCTTCATCAGCAATACCTCATACGACTCCAAGCCGTCATCAGTATCTTTCCTCTTCTTTGCTGGCATCTCTATCTGTACGAGAACATCCATGCTGTCTTTAGATGTAACTGCTGCCACCTCAGAAGACGCCTTAAATCCGGATCCAGCACATGAAAAGACTGATCCAATCGGACTCCGTGGACTTGTCTCCCCGGCTGCCATGACTCCACCGTCACTCGACTTCGACGTATCAAGTCGAAGTCGGTGGAGCCTGTTTATGTACAAGACAGCTCTTCTGATGTTGTCAATGACAGAGCAGTTGTCACAGGAAGACCATTAATAGCTATTTTGGTATTTGGTAATTGCCTAAAATATTCCTTAATTGCCATCATTCATAGCTAATAAGTAACAACCATCATCTTCAACAGCTATAAAGTTGGTATTAGGGCATAAACAAAAATTGCTTCGGACATTCGCCTCGGCCTGGGACTATTTGGAACAATTCGCCTCGGCATACAAATTACGCACACAAAGAGTCAAAAATAGAAAAATTTTAATTCAATAATTTTTTTTATTAACACTTCACAATCGAAAAACGAAAGTAAAAAATTTAAAGCCGTATTAGTGGTTATTACTGGCACAAACATTTATTTTGCTTATTTTTTATTATGTGAAACAGTAAAAGTGACGTAAGTCGCAAATTTTAAGCTTCGCCTGCGGATGGTACTCGTCAGGCCATAGTTGCCACAGCTACTCGATTCGTACCCGGATCCGGCAAATACTCGGATTCGGTACTCGGTGAAAATTGTCTACTCAATTACGTCCTAGTGGTTTATGGAAATTAGAAAAGCACTCATTAATTATCATCATTCGTAGCTATTAGTAACAACTATCATCTTCAACAGCTATAATGCTGATATATGGTTATCGTTAAAAACATTGATTAATTGCCATTGTTGACAGCAACAGGTAACCACTATCAACATCCTAAAGATCAGTCTGCTAAGACACAAGAACAAGAGTCAAGCTGTGTAGGAGAAACAATATGATTAAGGCAAGTCTCAAGTTTAGTCTTGACTGCAACTGAGTTGAAAAGAGAGGTACAAAAGTAGTGAAGAGTTGGACAGATACAGGGAGGTTGTGGGACATCTACAGGAAGAGTGTTGGACGGATGCAGGGAGAAAGGTGGGCAGATACAGAGAGAGACAGTTGGACAGCTATCGTATCGTTACTGATGTATATATAGCACTTCTTACAGTACTAGCTATTTAGAAATGCTCTCAGCGTGACAACCCTGAAGAAATAAGAAAGTCTTCACGCAACGATGGAATGAGGGTGGGAGCCCAAGGTTCTATGTCTTTTGATCCCCGTCAGTTGACCCCAAGTCAATTGATCCTCTAGTCAATTGATCCCATGGTCAATTGATCCTCTGCCTATTGAACTCAGCCCAATTTTCCACTAGCGACCTTCTCCATTTAATAAAAAAACAATGTAAAAATGAAATGTTAAAATGAAAAAAATACAAAAGCGTAATTTGAGGTATGATAATTTATGATTAGTCTATCAGAATAAAGTCCTAAGCATAGACGCCTATGCATGGGATAAATGAGCCATTGCTCTGAGATATGAAAGAATCTCCGAACGGCTGTAAGCGGTTACAGTGCAGAGTGACACGAAGCCTGGGCAATGGGCATTAATTTGTTATTTTGTAAAGTTATTTTGCAAATCAGTAAAATCAATCTTTTGTTTACTAACAGTCTCAGCTACAAGTCTGTGATGTGCAGCATAGAGATTTGAGATCAATTGACCAGAGGATCAATTGACTAGGGGACCAATTGATGGGGGATCAACTGACGGGGATCAACTGACGGGGGATCAACTGACGAGGGATCAATTGACGTGACACCGAGCCCAATTAAAAGCTTGCTATGAATAATTGGGGTAGGTCATTCCACATGGAAGGGCCCACCATGGCAAAGGAACGGTGTTGAGTTATAGCAGTCCTTGTTTGTGGAACAAGAAGATAAAGTCAATCTGCAGACCGAAGAGGGCGGGATTAGACAGCAGACAGAGGTTTTTGCATTAAGTCGCACAGAAATTTAGGAGCTTTACCCTGTTGAGTTCTAAGGACAAAGAGGAGTACCTTGCATTGGATGCCAGAGGGAATGGGAAGCCAGTGTAGGACATTGGTCATGTAGGTAGAAATGTGAGAGTAGTGAGGGAGATGAGCAATGAGCCAGGTTGCCGAGTTCATAACTGACTACAGGGAAGATAAGCGTGCCTTGGGAAGCCCAGCAAATAGTGAATTGCAGTAGTCAATGCGACAACAGATGAAAGCGTGGACTATTGTTGTAAAGACAGGAGAGGATACAGTACAGATCTTCTGATGGCTCTCAAACGCCTCAGGTGATAGCAACATGAGTGCGTCAACTATAGGAGGTGCTCTGAGAAGGACAGTCTGCTATCAAGGATGACACCTAAGTCATGGACACTGGATGTAAATGTGACATCAAAATACATTGATGTAAGGAGTGGGAGGTTGAGTTTAAGGAGCTGCTGTTTTGTTCCAAACCAGATCAGTTGGGTCTTACAGGACTTTAGGTTAAGTCGGTTGGCCTACATCCATGAGTGGACATCAGGTAATAGTGAGTAGATCAATCCCACAGGAGAGAGCTGCTCAGCAGGAGGACCATGTACAAAGGTGTGGACACTGTAGAAGTAGCCAGTGCTAAATGTTTTGCGAACAAGGAAGGACTATGTAGATCAGATGTGTTCAAATGGTTGAGATTCTTGCACTCCCAGCTTAAAATTCATAATTCCGTTACTGCAGATTTTTTCAACAAATCGTGACCAGAATTCGTAAGTGGCAGATGTGACTGGCAAAATGTAATCAACAGGAAAACAAAGAGGAACAGGTACCTCTCAATGGACCTGCATAGGTCAGGTGAGCTGCCGATCTGAGAAAGAATCTCTTCACGAAGTTGTATCTCTGAAATAATAAACATGTGACAAATTCAATTCGACAGTTACAGCCACAGCAGACATATTCTGTCCCAGACAGAAGTCACAAATAACAATTTAATTCATTTGCAATTTAAAGTACAATTACAATTTCAACTGATATCAGCTGCTGGTCTATGAAGTAGAACTCATTGATCGATTCTCTGATCTGTCGGTTATGTAAACATCATTTCAGCCTAAACTCTGTTTAAACCAGCTTATCCAGTACTCACTGCAACAAGACCCGATTGACTTATACAGCCTCATCCAGTTTACTTGACCTAACCTGGATTTTAAAATGGATTGTCCAATGGAAAACAATTTTGTACCAGAAGTTCATTGAAGCAACCATTGAATGTTACCATGCACATAATGACAATTGTGCTACAGATGTCATTAGTTCAGATATCAAAACTACTAAAAAAAGCACAAATTCAACCACCAACCTTCATTGTCAATGTCCATATCATTATCAAGATCCTCATATTTCAGGTAAGTGCGAAGAAATTCCGCAAAATCTCCATTCTGCGTCAGGAGCTCACGATAGGTTCCCATCTCGGATATACGGCCATTAACCATTACCACAATGACGTCCAGCTGAGGAAGGAAACTGATTCCGTGTGTCACGAGGATTCTGGTCTGGAAACAGGAAATAAGAAATATTTCTACTTAGACCCCGAAAAAATTAAAAATCTAGAATTCTCAACAGGATATAAAATTTTTTTTAATTATATAGCCAATTGAAAAGCTAGATGGCACAACAGGAAATAAGAAAAAATACCACTTCTATTAAATGGTAATAAATCTAGAGCTCATACCAGGAAATAAAAATAATTGTTGATCATAATGCTAATTAAAAATCCAGATTGCACAACAGGAAATAAGAAAAGAATACCAATTCCAAATGTTCAAAAATATAGAGTTCATACCAGGAAATAAAAACATTGCTTATCAAACAGCAAATTAAAAATCAAGATTCTACAGTTGGAAATAAGAAAACTAAACCATTAAAAATTGAACCAGCTCTGATACCAAAAACAGATTATAAAAGCAAATTTGAAGGCTTCCAAGATACCTTGCCCTTAAGCAACCCGCTGTTGCTCAGCACTTGGTCAAAGAGATGTTTACCAACACGAGAGTCAACAGCAGACAGCGGATCATCCAAAAGATAAACGTCCGCATCAAAGTAGACGGCACGAGCGAGGCTAACCCTCTGTTTCTGACCTCCCGACAGATTAATGCCCTGTAATCAACATTCAACCACTTGAAGAAGAACACAAACATAATACCATTTAACGTAAAGAACGGTTACCTTAATCGCATAGTTACCTTGAATAGCATGGGCAGATACTTGCAAACTCAATTTGGTATAACGCCAGTGAATAAGCTGATCTCCTTGACATGGTTTTTGTGGGCGCTGAGAAATTTGAGAAGATTACATTACATTACTAACTTTAAATTAAATCAAATCATACCATAAAATAGTTCTATCAATGATGGAAGTATTTCATCAATAGAAGTATTTCAACGGTAGAAGTATATCATCAATACTACTTCCATTGATGAATTACTACTACCAGTGAAATACTTCTATTGAGGAAATACTTCCATCATTGAAATATATCTAGCAGTGAAATGTTTCCTATCGATGAAATACTTCTATTGATTAAATTCTTCAAATTGCTTAAATACTTCTTCTAATGAAATATATCTATCGATGAAAAACTTCTATCGATGAAATACTTCAATCGATGACCCGCTGTGGAATATCAAACTTCCATCTCTTATTACTTGGTACTTCAACCAACCATCAAACTGTGCTACACTGATGACTATAGAAGGTCATTAGATTATATCCATAAGTGCCAATACATGTCAAACAGATGTCCAGATGCGAGATTGCTATGGAACCAAAAGATCCTTTAAACTCATGAGGACCACACTTCTCATAAGTTCTGCAAATGAATTAATAATCTTTACAAACATCACTACCATAAACAACATCTTAAACACCAATTTCTGCAACCTTTTCTCCAATTTCAGTCTGGTCACCGGCCGGAAGAATCCTCAGATCTTCATGCAGGGCGCAAGCGTCAAGCACCTTCTCATAGAGCAATTCATCCTTCGATCTCTTAAACAGAATATTGTTCTCCACCGTTTCATTCTGGATCCACGCTTGCTGAGCGACGTAGGCAACCGATCCCTAAACACCAATTACACCAGGAAAAAAAATGACAACCATTATATAATCACTTATCTACAACGTAACCTTGTTTGAACATCCCTTAGTTTCTCCTGCAAAATGTGTTAAATAAATTTAGAAATACGTTTCAATATGTCCGTACTGTTTTGGTAACTGCATATAAATAAAATCAATATATCAATGATATTCCCTCTGGGCAGTCATGCAGAGAGCGCCTCTACTGTAAGAGGAGCTTCGTAAATTCTCAGATATGAAATGATACAAAGGTTGAACTGCAGACTTGACATTGAGTGACACAGACAGAGTGTGAGTCCGACAGACAGAGAAAGAGTGACAAACACCCAAACAGACAGACACACACACACACACACACAGAGACAGACAGTGAAAGAGACAGACAGACACAGACAACAACTAAAAGGTGCTTTATCAATCTCTGTTCACATTACGGTAAGTCAAGACATTAACACACGTTATCTTCAGCTACGTCAGAACATCAGACACCGCCACACAGACACCAGTGGACAGTTATGTTTTTTAGTTATCACTGGCATTGAACACTGCACAAAGGAAATACTCAAAACCCACACATGTACCAATAATCTCAGTGAAGGCTCAAACACACAGCTGAGCACCAAGAGACTACCATTCAGCTGCTAAGTCACAGCAGCCCATGCAAGACATACTTGCCAAGTTACGTAAAGGAGCTGCGATTTATAGTAAGCATACCTTGACTGCAACACTCCCGTGATGCTTGACCGTCTCGCCCAGAACTGCAGATAGAAGTGTCGACTTGCCACAACCGACTTGTCCGACGACTCCAATGAACGAACCAGGCTTCACTTGAAGATTTATGCTGACATCACAAATAGATCGATAAATGAAAAAACTGCATTAACGCTGCATCGGAATCTTGGAGTTAGTACGCTGGACTGCTGACCCAGATGTTCAGAGTCCCCGGGGTAAAATTCATGCTTAACGATATTCATTTCACTAGCAACGCCCAATGAACTCGGCTCAAAAATTATACTTCATTACTGTTTTGTTACACATATTGGCTTAATTAAAAACAAGCATAATAATGAGCTCAGAAAAAACAAGAACAAGACCAAATTGAACAAGAGCAATAATAGATTAAACAGGAAAAACAATTAATTGAATAAACACCATAATGAACTAAACAGGAACAAGAATAAGCCGAACAAGAGCAAGAACAAGAACAAATAATTGCTAAAGTCAACATTTAGTAACTAAAATCGTTCACACAACCCCCATCAAAGTATAAAGAAACCTACTTCTCAAGGACTGGTTTCTCATCTCCAGCCTCCCAGCTGAACGTACCATTCTCAATCACAACTGCAGCATCTACAATTAAACAGTTCAAGGTAGGTAAAACATAACTGTAACAGACAACTGTAAGGGTAAATATAGAGATGAACGATTACAGCAGCATAAAACTAGAAAATAGTGGTGGCGATGCATGGGAGCAAAATATGCAATTGCGTACTAAAAGCAAGATAAAAGATAAATTTTAACGAAATTATGGTACATCTTTCAATATGTTTTAAATAAACATCATGTGCAGAACATGTTTATTATCGCTATTGCGTACCAAATTTTCAAGACCAGCGCCACCGCTACTAGAAAAGACTTCAGAGAAACATTAGGTCACAAATGAGGAATCCTTGCAAATAATGAAGCTCACTTGCATCCCACTGAAATGTCTAAACGCTGCATGCCTACCGATATCCGTTTTTCGGATGATATTTCTCGAATCCAGTTCTTCGCTAGACAGAAAATCCTGCAACCTTTTGATCGATACACTCGTCTGCCAAAAACAAAACATAACATTATAACAGAAGTCACACTTAAAACGGGTACTACACCATGCGCCTAACAGGTACGTCACCATACTTGTAACAGGTTTATCACCAAACTTATAGCAGCAATTGCAAACAAATAGCTCAAAGAACTAGCACAACATGAACGAGACAAAACCAACAAGCTCAGATTTATATACTAAAACCCAACCATTTCTATTACTAGCAAGAGTAGGGTCACTTAAGAAACAGGGTATGAAGTGTCTGTGACTTCATTTTCTCTGCCTCGGCACATGAGGGCAGGCCCAACCTCATGGTCTATAGTTCAGCATGCTACCATATGACTGTAACACATTCCTCCCATCATAAGATACAGAGATATTTTTATTGAAACCAATTACACTGCACTTTGGTGTACAAAAACTTAAGCATACAACAAGCACTAAGCCGTACAGTCAACCATTATGTCCCATCATACAGGTCACATGTTAATTATCTTAGTAATAATTAAACCAAATTGATTCATATACCATTCCTATAGACAACATTGGTGGGCAAGACGAGTCAACATAAAAGACTAATGGTATCATTTTAAAATTCTGACTAAGAGAATCATTTTCATACTGAAAAGACCTACAATAACTTGCCATAATTACCTGTAAACTCACCCTACCTGACTTAATTAAATTACCCTAACTTGCCTGGCATTAAGTCACCTTAACTTGCCATGTATTTACTGACCCCAACTGCTCTTCAGTGAAGGAGATTAAGCCAACAACCTGGACTAGACTTGTGATGACAATCGGCAACATCCCGAGGGGCAAACGAAGGATGTTGAACAGAGAAAGAGCGACGAAGGCCTTTTCTGCGTCAAGAACATTCTGCTCCGACGACAGAACATAAACAGCGAACGTCGTCAGAGACACCTGTAGACAAAAGATGATCAATTAACAATTCCATAGTAATAATTATGAACAAGCAATGCTGATTATATGCATTAACTAGTCTGCTAGAATGTTTTTGAGCCAAGGCAAGCAAGTCGAGGTAAGTTAATACATGGTAAGTTAGGGCAAGTTTAATATAAGCAAGTTAGAGTAAGTAAATACACGGCAAGTAGGGGCAAGTTTAATAAAGGGTAAGTTAATACAAGGCAAATTATGGTAAGTTTGACATAGGTAAGTTAGGGTAAGTTAACACTAGGCAAGTTGGAAAAAGTTTAATAAAAGGCAAGTTAGAGCAAGATCATACCAGGCAAAACTAGTTCGAGCAGCAGTTTGGTTACCAAAAGAAAATAATTTTAGACATAGGTCACTCTTGTCTTAAGGTTATTTGACTGCAATTTTTCACATTTTCAACAGAGAAGATTGATGCAACATTCAACACCTACAGTGGTGTGAACAAGATAAATTTACAAGGCACATTGAATGAGCAAATGGACGTTAAGGCATGCCAAATTCAAATATCAACAGTTTAAAATACGACAAGAAGGTCGCAGTTCCTCTTACCAGAAATGGTGCACAGGTCCAGGTGAATGTAGAAGCAGCATTGAGGTATGCTTGCCTTCTGAGGACCTTGAGCTCCTTGTCTCGGATATCAAGTATTTTCTGCTGAAACGTTGGCTCCCAGGCGTAAAGCTTCAATATCTGAGTCACAGATATAAAAGTGATTATTTAAAAATCTTCGACAGCATTGAGTTTGTCAAAGTGTTTGCCTTGTAATGCTGAGACAATAACTAGAGTCAGCAAGCCCATCGAGTGATGTTTGGTGCTTAGATAGATAGTGGGGTTAAATAAATACATAATCTGATTGAATTTTCAATCCTCCTCCAAAGCAACAGTAAATTGACAATATGTGGTACCATTTCCGAACCATAGGACGCCTTCATTTCCTGCTATATGACCTCGATGAATCCCAAAGTCCTGGACATGATACCAGCGCATCACATGACTTTCCAATTATTCCCAAGTTTGCTGCAGTAACACATTACACTGCTTGGTAACTCAAAAATAGCAGCTTTGCAGTTGCTTTACAGAGATCTACTCCCAGAAACATCCAAGATTCCAACACTTCGGTTCCGAGCACAATTCAAGTTTTAATTATAATTCAAGTGATTTATATTTGATCATAATAATAATTCAATTCCTAATTATAACATTTAATTTTAATTCCCGAACTTTATTCTTTTATTGACAAGGCATTGCTCCTACCCCAAATAATTAACATGTGTTCAGTTCATAAAATGTTGAGGGAGAACTTTGAAATTATTATTATACTATTTATTTTATTTATTACCGAAATTTTATGTCGCCCGTCTTCCAACATTTATTGCTCAGAAGTGCACACATACGCCTCGACGTCGCAATTGCAGTTGTACTGCAGAGCAATTGAGTGCAAAGGACTTGCTCAAGGTTCCTACACAGTGACTGCCCGGACAAGGGTCGAACCCGCTCACTCAGCGCACACTAACGTTATGGGTTGACAGCTCTAACCGATTGGCCACTGTGCCACATAATATGCTACATACAATATGTGCTACATAGAAGATTAATACTCATATAATTATTAAATGTTGGCATAAATGTTACAAACAAGAGAGTCTCATTTTGCTAATAATAATTATTAAACTTTGGAATGTATGCGCAAACCAAAGATGCGAGCCCCATACTGCCAAAGGCAACTGAACAAACTAGTAACATCCGAAAAGGCACATCCTACAATAGTAAATTGATCTCAAATGCTAAGTAATTTTATTCTGTAAATCACCTTAATCCCATTTATGACTTCGTTCATTAGTTTTATTCTCGAGTCTTTGTGTTTCATTTGGACGAACTACAGAGGCAGACAAACAATTCTGACATAGATGAAGAAATGCGACAATTAAGACAAGCAAAAGGTTCTTAACAATTCACATACTTTCATACATTCATACACACCCACACGAACATACACACATATTTTAACACACAAATCTAAGCACACACACCTACATACACACACACACACACACCTACATACACACACACACACACACACACCTACATACACACACACACACACACACACACACTCACACACCTACATACACAAACACCTACACAGTAGTGCACACACACACACACGTAAATACACATAGGATAATTAGCACAATTACAGCCTTGGCTAGACGATCCATAAAACATACTTCAATAAAACAAGGATTATGACATAAAATTGTCAGGTCCACGGATTTCAAATTCAGTTCAGCTCTAGAAAATTATCCATTTGTTACACAATCTTGTCAGAAGACATGATAAGGCTCTTATATACAGCATTTTACAGCATCCCAGTAAACTAAACACACTTTGCAAGATGATGATGATGACAATAAGCTCTCTGTCCGAAGGAAGGTCCATTTGGCTCAACGCCACTCGGCGATGAGATGAGTGAGGTGGATTTATGATTCCATCCTCATAGACATTTATGGGTAAGCAATTTGTTCAAGGTCGAAACGCAGTGAATCGAGGTGGGTTCAAACCTTAGACCCTCCAGTTGCAAGGCACAGAACATGCCACCACACCATCGCGTCCCAACACTTGTATTATAATGTAATGTAATCATGCATTTATATAGTGCCGTTCAAATCACTTCATACAGCTGTGTTAAATACACAATAATGAGCGACTGTGAGAAGTCCCTCTTGAAACAACGTCACATAAATTTAGTCTGAGCAAACACTCCTAAATACATGTATCCCAAAATATGCGCTACATAAATTCACTGCTACTGCGCACACAACCTTTTGTCTTTTGATCGTAAGTTAATAGAGCTGACCTGTAGAGTTTGAGATTTCTTGGCGATGACTGCGTTGATTGGAATCATGAGGACCATGACCGCTACTCCGGCAAGGACCGAAGGACCGAGAACCATCCAGAGGAAGTAGAGACAAACGCACATCTGGAACGGAATGGACCAGATCATGTTGAGGTTTGCCATCAACTCTCTGAAGCGTTGGACGTCAACCGACATCAGGTTGACGATCTCGCCGACCGTTGACTTCTTTCTCGCTGCGTTGTTCAGCAACAATGACTTAGAAAACAAACGCAAAAGATCAGCCAATTGTCGTTGAAAAGCAAGCATATGTAGTAACTTGCAATTTTGAGAAAATATCCAAAAATGACACGAACGCAAAATTTCATCGTCCAACTATTAGTTTTCGATGAAGTAATAACTGTTACTCGAATGTTACTCAAACTCAAAACACACATAATTGATCCTACGTGTCATGTTTGGCAGTTATCTGAAAATTGTGATATGCGACAGCTGCCTGCAGATAGAGCATCTCACATATGTAATGTAATTGAACATTTATATAGCACCCCTTCAATATATTTACTCAGAGGTGTATGTGTAGGTACGAGTGTGCATGACACTGTACGTAAGTGTATGTCACTACATATATTTGTATGTATGTATGTGTGCTTGTAATGTCATTTAATTAACAATAACCATAGTTCTCTATTAATCCCATCAGACAAACAATAGAGTATTAATAAATTCAATAACAAAAGAAGAACGAGTGGAAAGAATAGGGAAAAGATAATACCCCTAAGGTTCGTAGGTTCCACTTGCATTTAATGTTTTCATTGAATATTTATATAGCACCCTTCAAGATATCAATTCACAGGTTTATGTGTAGGTAGGAGTGTGTATGTATATGTGTGTGTGTGTGCATGCTAGGATATACAATACAAAACATTACAACTCGGCATTTGTAATGTGAGAATTTATGTGTGTGTGTGTTGTCCTATGTATATGTGTGTGTGCATGTGTGAGTGTTTGTTTCTTGCTTTCCGAATGTCTTCATGGGTCAAACAAAACCAGACCAAACTAGCTTGCCTTGCAACATGCAGGTTACTATCCAAGGCTTCTATCTCAAGAAACAGTCACTGTGTAGAAATTTTGAGCAACTCTCAGATGCCTTGGCATCTGAGCCAATGTACCCATAATAGTTTGGTCCCCAGGCGGATGATTGTACCGGATGCAGATTAATTATTAGGATGCTAAATTCTATTTTTTCTAATTATGGATTTATAAAGCGCCTCTCACAGTACAACCTAATCAGAGGTGCTCCTAGTTCGAAAAACTTCTCGAGCAAAAAAGTCGTAAGAGAACGAGCAGAAACACTTGCGCTACTAGATAAGATTGCAGCACGAGTCACAGCTGGAAGAAGACTGTCCCATAGATGCTAGCCTGAATGCCAGCTTTTTCACTTCTAAGCCTAGGAAATGAGTAAATGTGTTTGTAAATGTTGTATGAACACGCCATGTGACAGCAGACGTCTCCAGTGAAGACAATACTTATTCACTCACATAAATCCTTACTCATAATTACTCAACGCCATCTATTGATGCTTGATCTCATTAGATAATGGTGCCTAATAAATTTATAATAATAATGGGTAAAAAAATTAGCAGGTGGTCGATTTTCCACAAGGCATCTGGAAAGAAAGCACCCTGAGGTCAGACCTTCTTGTAGATGGAAGCGATGAGAGCAGTCCGTATCCTCATTCCGGTGGTCACGCATCGGTGAAAATATTGGTGGTAAATCAACGATTGAACGAATGCTACAACAAACATCAGAGCCGCGTACGTGTATCCATGCCAGGTCGGCTTTGTCTTGTCGTCAACAAAGCCTATCATGGCTCTGAAATAAACAGAACGAGAGACGCAGTCGTGAAGTTCAGCGCAGACTTTGCAATACACTGTCAAACTGTTTAGATGTAACATAATAGTCACACAGCATATTGATAGCCTCTGGCTTTCAAGCAGCTATGGCTTCAATGGATATAATATTTGATAAAATGCAGCACAGTCAGCATCTCGTGGAACTCTCAAATTTCAGTAGGAAGAAATCTCCTGCAATGGCGAACATACGTCGCATCCGTAAATTGACATTTCATCCATTCATATCAAATATTTATATAGCGCCCAGTAAGAAATCTACTTAGAGGCAGTCCCAACTCAAGCTTGACTAAAAAGAGCAGTTTTTCAAGGTGAGAAAAGAACATAAGAGAGGACTTACTTGAGAAGAAATGGATTGACAAACAGAAGTATGTTGTGTATTAACTTGAGGAACGCACTGAAGACGAAGATTCGCCAGAACGATTTTACGAGAGCAACCCAGAGTCGAGGCCTCGGCTGCTTTGCGCCATTGAATTTGATTTCGTTGTTAACGACCTTCTCAGCATCCGAGTCTTTGCGATTGAGTGGTCGGAGAAGGATGCTTCCATATGCTACCTGAGTCGAGGGGGGAAAATCGTTTCTGGACCTGCGAGTAGATACACATACAAATAAAAACACTAATGTCCCTCGATTGGGTCTGCTCGACTCATAGGCAACTTCCCAGACTACAAGGGAACGTTGAGCATTCTCAGGTGTAGGTCCCTCCATCTGGAATGACCTCCCTTTGGAGTCGCATTTCATAGTCGTGACCTACCAATCAAACTGGGTTTATAAATCACTTACCAGTAGCTGTTATTTATTTTTATTCATGGCCGGTCAGATAGTACCTCTGAGTGGGTTCTTTGAACGGTCATTATACAACTCCCTCAAATAAATTAATGAATGCACAATAAACTCTGTGTAACATGACTGCGCTTCTTCCAGTGTAAGACTGTGTTGGAATAATCTTCCAGTGTACAACAAGGAACCGATTTCTGTAGGCCGCCCCTGTTAACTCACTATACACCAGAAATTTATTACCCTGCACTTTATTACAGCACGCATTCTGATAGGATATGGATCAAAAATTTAATTCAGCTTTGGAGAAATAACCTATGATCACAAAAACTCATCAAATGCAGTTTTTTATCATGTAGCTTCTGAAGATGGCACTGCATCATGGCAAGATGCTAATGCATCGTGCCAGGATGTTCTCAATTTCTTTAAATTTCTATTGAGAAAATTTGTCCCAACAATTCAGACACTCCTGTAACATCCACCTTCTCAATTTAATTATTCAATACCACTACAATACCTACATTACCCACTTTCCCTAACATTGTCTCCTCTTTTCGATAATAAGAAAACCTCATTAAATGCCATTTATCATCATGTAGCTTAATCGATACTTTACCGCATGCTCCCTAACTTTACACAACATCCATGGTACCTTACCACAAATTCAACTAACTTTCAATACCATAACTTACCCTACCTTACCTCCCTAGATTTACCTTGTACCACACATCACCTCATTCTACCATGCCTGACTGGTATCTCTTTAATACCTACTCCATTTTACTGGGAACCATCCTTAGTTTCAACTCAATATCCTTACCATAACTTGAATAATGTCACTCAACATTTGACATGGTGCAAATGTCAGGTGCGGTGCCATCTCACGAGTATCACTTAAAATGGTACCACATAAACTGTAATTGTAATTAACATCATACCTGGCAGCTCTGTGAAGTTCTTTCTTCCACTGTTTCTCAAAGTGAGGAACAACTGACTTGGACCTGTCCTCCGTATTAAGGTACCACAAGTCCGACTTGGTGAGCGGCCGCCTATAGCCCGAGATGACCAACCTCAAAAAGACAGCAGTGAACAGCTATAGACACAACAGGAATCTACTTCAGGTATAGACTGCCCAAAAAGATGACCATCCTTAAAAAGAAATGACCTGTCATAAAAAATAACGAACACCATGAAAACAAAAGAAAATGACCTCATATACCAGCTTAAAGAGAGAGGAGTTTGACAAACCGACTTACGGATTGAACCACCAGAACGAGAGGATCGAAATGAAACACGCAGAATTCTCAGGACATTCTCTCTGTCAGATGAAAATATAACCAATCCAGAGTTGCAACTTTCTAAAATAAGCCAGCCATCATCTCGTTCTGTCAATTCTTTAATCCTATATCATTTACATTTATAATGCTTCCATTTTCATATACATGAGCACAGAAACAACATCCTTTTGCACAAAGAAATAATTTAATTTCCATAAGGTGCCATCTATGATAGCAAAACGACATACTAAGTCATACAGACATAAAGAAAAGTGGCAATCCCGCAAGCAAAGTATCCAGCTAATCAGTACTGATAGCATCAATGATAAAGTTGTGCAAACATTTCCATTTCCTAGGGCAGGCCTACCAAGAGCCCCTCCCATCTGTCCAGAACCTTTGGCATCTACCCCACCACTTGTGGGAAAACACTGACAGTTGTCACTGGTCCACTCATAAAAAGATGATACCCTAACAGACAGCCAATGGAACTGAGTGCTGGCAACATCAGATTCTTAACCTCGCATATGACGGCGGCTAGCCACGCCTCTCACTCACTGTCTCATCTCCACACCGACAGAGTACAGTCAGCATACACAACTTATATCGAGTTTGGACACCTTTAGCTGAACTGAATGAATTAAAGTTACTGCATTGAATTCGGAAAACTAACTGGATCATCGCTGCATTCAGACTGTTTGCCAGCACAGTCAACAAAACAGCCAGATAGGACGACCGCAATTGAGACTAGAAGCGCAAAGATGCAGGCACGAACCAAATCATATGACGATGTAAAGTCTTCAGACTGCAGACAGAATACAAAATATAACAGATTACAGTAAATAAATGTATTCACATGACAAACTAATGAAACACGATGGCCTGTACCGCGGAGAGTGTGGGTTCGATCTTGTCCGAGGCCGCAACCGAGTAGGGCCGCAATGTAACGGGCAGCACACTGGGGTGCAAAGCTGGGGAACCAAGTAAGATTCACGTATACCCTGAAAGGTTGACTAGTCCAACTCTTGCTAGGCGGCAACTTTTATTAAAGTTAGATGTATGATGCAATGGGTGACGTGCATGGCTGCCGACAG
Source organism: Bimastos eiseni (assembly GCA_959347315.1). Taxonomy (NCBI): domain Eukaryota; kingdom Metazoa; phylum Annelida; class Clitellata; order Crassiclitellata; family Lumbricidae; genus Bimastos; species Bimastos eiseni. Next base: position 37,504,965 of record OY365812.1, on the reverse strand, counting down.
CTAAATTCGACTCCTGCAGTAATGCGTCATCGTTTACTCATACTGAACTTGTAATCATACTGCAGCTATTCAATTTGAAATTAAACGAAACTTATTATCATCATCATTATTATTATCAATCAATCAATGAAACTTGATATAATAATCATCATCATAATCATCATTATTAAATTATTATTAGCATTATTATCATCATTATAATCATCATTATTATTATTATAATCATTATTATTATTATTAAGTCATACAAACCACAGAGATTGCTGTGCGAATGTCTGACAGTAAAATGAACGCAGCCGATATGAACTGAAGCAACCAATAGATGAAGAGAAACCCTGTCACTCGGACCCCACGCCTTCGTCCAAACTGCGTCATAAGAAGTGCAGTACTCTACGATTGCACAAGAAAACCAACTTATCAACAGATGCAAAAAATGATAGAAAGGCAAAGAAAGAGGCAAATAGGTTGAAGGACAGATAGAGGCACGGGGACACTGAAAAAAGACAAAGAGAGAGACACAGACAGACAGACCAAGAGACACAGAAAGAGGCAGAAAGACAGACAGAGTTGGCAAGAGGTAAAAAGGAAAAGGAAGAGCAAAAGTGGCAACAGACAGAGCATGACAAAAGAACATACCAGTAGGGACAAAAGATAAAAAAAGCGAGAAAGAGACGAAGACAGACAGACAGACAGAGGGATATAGATGCAAAGGGACAATGACAAGACAGAAAGAGAGAGAAAGAGAGAGAGCCGGAGGAACACAGAGACAGAGGAAGAGTGAACAAGGCAGTGCGAGTAAAAGAGACAACGAGGCAGAGGAAGACAGCGTGAAATAAGTTTAGAGAGAAACTGAAAAGGAAGAGTGTGACATAGACAACCTCAGAATGATCACATGACTTTCCAGAATTACATTACAATACGATCTCGGCGTAAGGTAATCGCATTACCATCGCAAGAAACGTGAGAAATGGAGCGAGCACGTGAGCAGGATATGGAATCCTTGCTGTGATGAACCCTTGCAGCTTGTGAGCAATATCAACCAGAGACAAGCTGGCCAACAGCAAACATAACACCTACAGAAAAAAACCTGATGTTAAAAACCCCAACATCAATGTCCCTATGGCTATGTCTCCCTTTGTCTGCCTGTCTCTCTTGCTTCAAAGTTTCGAGTTTCATAGTTAACTATAACAACCTAAGTTTATTCTTCAAACAGCAATTACAACAAAACAATGGTCACAGAACTCATTTCTGAGAGCCATGAAACCAAGAGGTCATTTCATTGTACTGTTTTTGATAACAGTGAATGAAGTATCAGCAACAATTTACACAAGTATGCATGCTTGTATACTTTTAAGAGGCATGTGTACTAGTACAGGCTTTATATGTCCTAATACTCATACCAGCCAAATACATGTACAACTATTTCAATCAGCATATATATGCTGATTGAAGTGTCACTTGTTGTTATTTAACTGGAATGAGTTTTACAAGAATTAGCACTTGTACCCATAATAAAAGTATTACTATTCAAGATACGATATGATACAGTAATGGCAAGGAATTGAACTCCAACCTCGGCTAACAGTCCAATTGACTAATCACTGAACCATCCTATACCCAACAGGTTAAAAATTCTTTTCAAAATGCAATATTTATATAGTAATTCAAGATAAGTAGTCACCAATGAAAGATCAGGCTACAAAAATTATTTATAGCACAATGCTTAATTAGTAATGTTGAAATTAAAATTTTAAAATGGTATGTCTAAATGTCAAGTTTAAATGGAGATGCTGAGATGGCAAAGTTGAAATGACAATGCTCAAATTGTACTGTTTAAAAAAATACAGAATACAATTTGAACATTGCCACTAGAAAATCGCCATTTCAACTTTGCCATCTCAACATCTCCAATTAAACTTGACATTTAGACATCACCATTTCACCTCACACATTCACATTGACCATCCTTAATATTCAAACATAAAGCTTAATTGGTAATTTTTAAATGGAAATGCTTAAATGGCAACATTAATATGGCAATGTATAGATGCCATTAGATGGTTAAACTTAAATGGCAATATTCAAAAGAATACACCATTGAGCAGATAGAAAGGTCACCGTTTTCGTGACATTCAGCCACGTGTGTCGAATGTAGTTGCGTGACGAAGTTGCCAGTGACAGTGACCAGAAGTAGAAAGGCGCGACGATCAGTAAGTATCCGCAAGGAAGCCAGACCAGCACCGTCACCTGAAAGCATTCCGTGAGATCGGGAAAAGTGGAATTTGCGACCGTATCGTTCAGATCCTGCAATAAAGCTTAATGAAATCAGGTATATTAGAAGCAATAAATCAGCTTTCTTGACAATTAGGAGATGCGCCTCTGAATGCAATGGCACTGTGGTGCCGAATACAGACGAAAAGATACAATTCTGATACAATGTGGAAAGGATATTTGTTGTCCAGTCTCTGATACAGCTGGCTTTCGAGCCTCACCCCCACCAGGATTTTTTTGCCTGGGAGAACTCAGTCCCTGAGCTAGCTTCTCAACTAGGAAGCGCCGTGCCCTCTCAATCGTTGGGCCCTCCATTTCGAATGTCCTTCCATCAGAGCTTTGGCTTGTAGCCAAGGGCCCACCCTGTGGTTATGCGGCTACATCTTATAAGCTGCTAAAGTCTAATTTTTATTGCCGTGGTTGGGCTGGATTGAATGAATGAATAAATCAATCAATCAATGGCACGTTGATCCCATATTCAGTTCACCCATGAGTCCTGTAAGTCAGTTCATGGTCCATTATAAAAGAGACAGTATTAAAAACATTTCTTTAATGACAGTGATGCGACAGTACGCATAGACTGACTTGGTCACTTACATTCAGAGGAGAAGACTTAGAAAGGGGACAGGTGGGGACGGTCGCCTTCAAAATTCTCAGGTTGGGTGGAGCTGCTTATATCCCCAATATTCCATAAATATTTCATGAATATTGTACATTTTATGCTGTTTTCCACTGTTCATTCTTTTTTGCTGCATCTGTATTTTTGGGAATTGAACTTTCTTCTAACCTATCCCTGTAAATCAAAATTTTTAGACCTGTCCCCCCAAACCCAGGACCAAGTCTTTGCCTATAGCTAAACGAGCTAACTGTCAAAACTGCTGAAATTTTAGTCGCACACCAACTACACCATATTTTCACTGCACCTTTGATATCTCTATCTCTGGTTTAAGTTCTGGCCCTCGCACACAGAAACTTTTAATTTTTTCACAGACAACCCTTTTTTTCTCCAGAAACAACTTCCTCACTCATCATTACTTTAAATACTAATATTTATAAATTTTGAGTTCTTGGGCTATTAGCTTTTCTTGGCTTCTGTTGCACAGTGCTTGGTAATTATTATTATCAATGGCATTTACGAGCACAATTATTGATATTGGAAAAACTGTGGTGCTGAGAAGTTTAGTTTAATTACGGCTGTAATTATTAGTAGTGTTTTATTACTACAATTGTTAAGTAGTAAATACATACATGTATGTATAATATTATTAGAATAATATTATAATAAATATTATTTAGGTTGTCACTTGGGCTATTTTTCTACACAACTACTAACAAATCATGCCTTCTCAGTGGTGGTCCCATCTTGGAACACGTTGGGATTTTCCCAGGGTGTTTGTTGCAAGTTTATTTTACGACGTTCTCACATCTGAGATGATTAACGTCAAGATGGTACACATATATGGTATATAATGTTCTGTGTATGGGACCCCAGACAAATGTCTTGGTTACATTTTGTCACATAATTATAATATAAAATGTTATGTCCGCATTGCTAAGAATATACATACAATATGTCCGCATAGGAGGGGGGGGCAAGACACATATGCCTAATTATTAAGACAGCTGTGATAATATACATTTCCATAATATTGCGTGACATTTAAACAAACCTACAAGGCAGAGAACCAGAAGAAGAATTATATAGTGTCGACATCCAGAGTGGGAGGAGAAGGACTGAAAGTCAACAGAATAAACAGTCCTGAGAATGAGTCAGTTCATCGCCAATCATGAATTCAAGTGCACAGAGGACTAAACTATTGTCAAATAAGTGGCATGATAATAAATAATGTGCTGTATTGTCTAGCGGGCAGTCGCCTTTAAAATTATTAAACAGCGTTATCTCTTGCTTTCGAAGATGTCAAGATAAGTACAGAACTAAAGAAGACAACAGATATCATGAGATATCATGAGAGAGAGAGAGAGAGAGAGAGAGAGAGAGAGAGAGAGAGAGAGAGAGAGAGAGAGAGAGAGAGAGAGAGAGAGAGAGAGAGAGAGAGAGAGAGAGAGAGAGAGAGAGAGAGAGAGAGAGAGAGAGGAGAGAGAGAGAGAGAGAGAGAGAGAGAGAGAGAGAGAGAGAGAGAGAGAGAGAGAGAGAGAGAGAGAGAGAGAGAGAGAGAGAGAGAGAGAGAGAAGAGAGAGGAGAGGAGAGAGAGAGAAGAGAGAGAGAGAGAGAGAGAGAGAGAGAGAGAGAGAGAGAGAGAGAGAGAGAGAGAGAGAGAGAGAGAGAGAGAGAGAGAGAGAGAGAGAGAACCGTGCACAATTAGCATCTGAAGTTTAGTTCTTTTGGTAATTGTAATGGTAATTGTGAATTTACATAGCAAACATAGAAGGGTTTAAAGTGGTTGAGAAAACATTTAGTTTGTGTTAAAATCATTACAAATTAACCTGGAACTCTTAACAGCTTCTTCTTAAATGCTGTAATAGTGTCCAATGAGAGTACTATCTTCCAAATCATTCCACAAGTCTACAACTCTTGCACTGAAGAATGTCTGCCCTAATATTCATTTTGACTTCTTAAATAATCTATACCTGTGTTCTCGAATTGCCGAGGATTCAGATCACACTTTTAAAATTATGCAAGGAATAAGATAAAATTTGAGTGAGGCTAACTTGGTCAAAATTACTTTAATTGTTAAACCTACTGACAACTTTTATTAATCTCAGAAGCACAATGTATATGCATAATAAAACATCACAAACTAACAACATTTACTTTTTCAAAGCAACTTACATGTAATCAACTTATTGAAGCACTACAATAATTAAAAACGCATGGCTGGTCTTTCAACATTCCTTCAAGTAGTCACTATTCCAGAGCTTCTTAAATAGGAAGTATAAGGGTGCATTTCGAAATACTAGGCCTAATTGGCACTCCATTCCAATTTTTATGGGTAACCTAGCATGTTGCTGAACCAGTATAGAAGGCTTGGTGTATGTAACTCTGAAGCATAAAGTTGTTGAAGTACAATTGTCTGTCTTACTGGCAATCTAGGAAGCCATCTGTGTGTATCTCTAAATGCCATGCCATCAGATATGTTAGCGACTTCATAGGATTGTAGTTATAACTACATAACTAACTATAACTATAACTGTTATAACTAACTATAGTTAGTATTAGTTAGTGTTCACAGAAAATTTAAATGTTTTTGGTAAATAATACTTGAGGTGGTAGTCGTATCCATGTCTTTATGATTAAGCAGGTAGGAATTAAACCCTACTCTATGAGGGATTCATTCAAGCCTGAAGGAAATATATACATAGGGAATGGCCAGATGCTAATGAAGAATGGGGTGGAATAAGTCTCCAAGAGCTGAGCCATGCTGCAATGAACACACAGGTGATGAGAGATGTGGTTAGAAAGGCATCAGACACCTACGGGCGACGGCCCAAGATTATTGACTGCTAGATTGAGGGAGGGATGAAGCACTGTTGCGGAGTTGGTCTATTGTCATTTCCACTTGACGAAAGGGGGGGGATTAGGGGAGAGGGATGAGAGAGCAGGGTATGCGATTAGATCATGGACTCACGTGAATTACATTTTTGCCCAAGTACCTTTTACTGAAAGTCGGCGCATTTGACAGTATTTGTTGATTCAAGTTTGCAACTGTAATACTTGTTTTGGACATGAAGAATTTAATTAGATTAGACAGTGCAACCATGCGATCACATTGCTAAGATCTCTGTTTGTGTTAAGTTTCCGGTGTCCGCTCGACAGTCCCAAGGTTCGATAGTCCGAAGATTCTATACTCCGACATTAATTTAACTAGAATCTGGATTAATTGATAAAAAGAATGTGCAAAACTGGGAGCTGGATTGATATGAAAAGAATCATGCCTAAATGGAAGCTGGATGAATGAAAAGAATTATGAAATCCCGATCCTAACAAACATAATTCTTCTCATCAGTCGAGCTACCATTAAAACCACAATCTTATCATCTATCGACCGGCCACCATGCAATCTTCGGACTATTGAACCTTCGGACTATCGAACCTTCGGATTATCTATATAGAACCAAGTTTTCTATTTTAATCAAATAAGAATAACTAACCCAAAATGCAGACCCGCAAAAACCCTCGTCCATCGATTATGTCTCACACTAAAAACTTTCAAAAACATTTCCACGCACTTTCCACCGCTGACCGATCCCACAATTGTCGTTTTCGAAAAATCTTGTATTACCCACCTAATGTTACCCACCGATTGTGCAATATATTGTTTTGGAAATAATCTTTTTATAGAAACCATAGACTGAAACAAAGAGTGCCCGCCTAGCAGACCGCTGCTAAGCAAGAAATTTATATTTAGTATGATAATAAGAAATAATAAATTGATCAAATATAATGTATTTGCTAACGTATAGGGCAACCAGATGGGCAAACGCCGATTTAGTGAAATAGTGATCTTATTACCAAAACGCATGGTCCTATAAAAGTTTGGCCTAAGTACAAACAAGAAGTCAACCAGCTTGTGAACAAGGGAATTTAATTATGAAACATGTGAAAGTAATAACGTTGATTCTTCGGAACCCTCTTATATTGACTTTGGTAACCTGGTAGTTGGCGCAATCGATCCATTTCCTTAAGAGATCACTTATTATGTAAACTTGTAGGCAAGGGCAAAAGTAAAACAGCCTCTTGAAACCCGGGCATTGCATTATATCTGTTGCGCAAATGCCCCTGCGCAACGGTCTCCCTCGAGCTTTCGCTGCTGAGCCTAATAGGGCCCGCAGCTAAAGCTCTCGATGTAATCGCTTGAGGCGCCACCTATTTTTCTATTGCGTAGGTGACGCGTGAGCGGCCATTTTGTGGTGTTGAAATGGTCGAAGTTCTAGAAGGGTAGAAGTTAGCGAGTCGGTAAAAGTTCATTAAAAGGTCATATTCGCGATTAGTTCCGTGTAGAAAACTTAGCGAAATTGATAAGGGAGGTATTGCGACTTGCGTGGTGCAAGTCTCGTCTGGAAATTTCGAATGTGCAAAATAAATAAATGTGATTAACTTTTGGCCAGAACTGGCGATAGCGCGAATGCATTGTAACTGACGGCATTCGGCTGGAGTACATTTTTATAGCGCTGTGCTAGGAAGAATAGAGAACAAAGTAGGTAAGAAATTTGGTTAAAATCTGTCATTACCTAACTATATAATTAGTGCAATTTTTAGGGGTCTGTTTGATGTTTGGTAGATTATAAAATTCGTTTGTTTGTTGTATAATCGTGATTAATAAATGTAAACCTGCAGCGGGTAGCTGAGGATTAATTTCCGTAAATAAAGATTGTTTGATTATTGAACATACAAATTGGTTAGATTTTAAAATAATTAAGCGGTCATAGTGAGGAGCCCTATGGAAGCAAAAATAGATAAGTCTGCTCGTATGGACCATACCAGTCCAGGTGCTTCATCTGCTCAACAGATGATCGCCACCATCAGTCCCGAGGTCACGGACATTATGTCAAACCCAGTACGAGGTAATTCTGTGGTGCAAACTGGGGCCCTCACTATACTAAGAGCTGAGATAGCGCCGAAGGGGGTGTATGGGCGAGAAGCCCTGACTTCGCGCTTGAGACGGAGTCGGCGACTGCAAGGGAAATGGCCCGTAGGCTATGCAGTAGGACCGGAAGTGGGATTAACCATTGTAACCTCGGAAGGCGTCCCCGAGCAGCCAGCAACCCCTAGGGGCAGTAAGTCTGACATATCCATGCCTGGTGCCAGCCTTTGCCAGTCCTCCCAAGCCCGAATGAAAGAGGTAACGACTCCAATTAGAGATTGCAACTCCGGAATTTCCGAATTCCGGAAATTCCGGTCTTTTATAAATACCGGAATTTTTAAAATACGAAATCCGGAATTTCGGAAGTGAAATTATGGGTTTAAATGGCAGTTATTGCCATTATTATTATCATAATTTATGGAACTCAGGATGCAGAACTTTATTTTATTTACCTAATCATGATAGATATGACTATGATATAGCCTAGTACATGTAAGCCCTATACTTCGTGTGAGGTATGACTGCATAATTGCGCTATTTGGTTTATGAACTGCGCGCAAAAGAACTCTAGTGTTTTTCTGCATTTCTACCGTTATTTCGGGAACGCTGAATAAAGCCCTCAGAATGACTCCAACGTTTGTAGAGAGTTTAACTCTCTACAAAGATGCAAACGCCACAATAGTAAGGCTACTGAATTATGAGGAGTCTGTTGGCATTATTTTTTTATTGAGCACCTATAATTTGCGTTGAAGCTGATCATGCGTTTTTTGCTGCCAGTGTTAGGCTTACATGTATCTGCTCCAAGTTGCAGACTCAGTGATGAAACCTTCAACTTCAGAAGCATGACTATGGACTCATAAACACTGTGATTATAGGCTATATTCTTTAAGTTTGTAACTTTTATCTATATCTTTGACCACAGCAGAAACACAAACTGAAGATTGACTGTGTGATACCTAAGACGCTACTTCCATGTGTAGCTTGGTATGGTTAGGAAGACATAAATTTGAATTTGTTGGAAATTGACAGTAATAGTCGGTTTATACGTTCACAATGAGAATTCCGGAATTTCACCGAAAAAATCCCGAAATTCCGGAAAAATGATTATGGTCCGGAATTGCAATCTCTAACACCAATGGTTCATGGTTTGCCTAATAATATATGTAATGCTAGATTATTTTAGAAATTTTTAAATCTAGTTGATAGGGTCATTGCACGGGGACCTTATATGGCGTGGTGTCCATTTAAACGGAAGAGCGGTGGTGAAGGATCTCACCCGATCAGGCTCTCATTGAAAATTAGCAGTTTCGAGGCCAATAAAAACTTATACATTATGCATGGCATCGCTAACCCGCCATAAATTAGCGCAACACTATTCATTGCTCAAATACCAATACGTAGTCTATGAATGTAAGGCAGGAAACCATCGTTGTTTACCACACCTCTTGTCTAAGAATAGTTGCGTCTTAATTTGTTTACGAATGTTTCTTAGAATTTTTACAAATGTATAGAATAATTGCACGCAGTTTTTGAAATGTCGAAGCAACACGAAGAACACCGCTTTCGAGAAGGTTGATGTTGACCAGTTTTCGAACGAGATGCAAGGTCTACTAAGAGGATCACGCAGCTGACTAAAAGTGCCTCGGATGCTTCTCACCTAGTATCCTTTTTATATTCGATGATAACAGTAACTGAGTGTTCACTTCTGGGCGTTTTGCCTTCCAACCTCAGCGTCAGGGTTCATTTTCTGATTCACAGATCATTCAGATAGTCCAGGAAGCGAAGGATATTTCTATTGATTTTATTGTTACTGTACGCTGTCATTAGTACAGCCCCATGGGCCCATACACAAGCTGGAAAAACGTATTCTATGTCGAGGAAGTCAACTTTTTCATTCTTAAAAATAGATGGACCATCAAGGTTTTCTTGAAAAGTTTAGAAATTTTAAACTGTTCTGGAATCTATTTAACATAGTATATTATTATGATAAAGAGAAGGAATATGAACTCGACTTAAGTCAAGTATCATATTTTAATCCACCGACTTCGAAACCCAAGTAGCTGAAACTTTTAAATGTGCTTCTTTCACCTCGAATTCTGCAAGTTGTCAGAGATGACAAATTACGCCAAAGAGAAATACCATTATTGGAAGGAGAAGGGAGCGATTGTTGCCAAACAACTTCAGCAGATGCAGAACAGTGACCGGCTGTAGCTTTCTCTAGCTACATCTTAGGAAAGCAGCCATCATTGTCAGTCTGCCTCTCCTGAGTTCGTTACAGGTATACTTTGCCACAGCCAGTGGATCATCATACTCTCTGCTGCACTCTGTTGTTCACCGTACCTACCAGCATGTCGTCATGCCGTCTGATTACCAATCATACTATCCACAGATCAATGAGTCATCATATTAAACGCTCAACCACTGGTCATCCTGACTAATGACCTGGTCTGCTGACCTGATGACAGGTCTGCCTCACTCCTGGGTAGCGTGTTCTGCGAGAAATTCTATGAAGCAAAAAGTCTCTAAACAAGTTGCAACGAAACTACATGGCTTGAATTGTACAGTTTGAGTACGATTTTTATTCGATTGAATATTTTCGTTACCCCTTCAGCGTCGGCAGAATCTGTGTGTCATAAGGTGTTGTCGACAGAAGCGACTGAAATCCGAGTGCTTGCAGGCCATGACTTAGACAATAACAACGGAGTCTCATCAAGTTGCAACAACACAGCAGCTGGATGTTGTTGCATTGCGACGGCAGACAACTTTTCTCAGTCATTTTTCAATTAGAATTGTCGATAGCATTTGTTAAATATATATTCGATATAGGATCCGTATAAAATGGATAGCTAAGTGTTGAACGTTGTTAAGCTTGTGATTGCTGTTATGAGTCGGACTTGAACGCTGCAGAGCTTTGTTTCTCGACCTGCAGTGGACTGCCTCGAACTAGGTTCGTCTGTTGTATGATCAATGTTTGTTGACATTAAATTTTACATGGCTCCAACTCAGAATGTGCAGTTTCGTTTGTCGATACATTTATGAGACTATACTGCTAGTAAGTTAAGTGACAATTTATTTGCTGAAAACCAATCAGTTATTAGTTTTAGTTCGTCATTTACAACTTGGAACAAGGTTTCGTAGGAGGGGTATGAATAGAATACATTAGTATCATCTGCAAACAATAGACATTGCTGGAGCTACATTGGCAAGTCATTTATATGTATACAATAAAAAAGGTGTGGACCAAGGTTTGAGCCCTGTGGTATCCCATGTTTAATATATCTAAAACCGGATTCAGCACCATTACAGGAAACACATTGAGTATCTTGACATGGTCTTTCTAATAATAATAGAGAAATTAAATGAGTATAAGGAGGAATGAAACCTGTTACTTCAGAAGTTTCAAACTTCACAACAATTTGAAACAATTGTAGTTAAAATGCCTTGCATAGTGGGAGTCTAAGGTTACTCGTGCATGCCAGCTGCAGATGTGGATAGCGGGCATCGAACCTGTGTCCATTATGTTCTTCAAGGTTGTGTTTTACCGTTCAACCTGCCCAAGTAATGGGTGGAATGGCCACTCACCATCCTTAGCACCGAGAAATCAGATCAAGCAAACATGATCCAGCTACGAACCCTACCATCAGGTCGAGTATTACCCAATGTGATTCATACCCAGTCAAATCAGAACAAACGTTTAGAATGTTTGCAAGATTAAGCCACTAAATTCAAGTCACAGGTCTTTTTCTTTGCGTCTGCATTGCGTGCCAAGCCAATGAGTCCGGAGTGGATGCGTTGAGCTGTTCATTAACCAGTCAACCAAGTCACAGGCGAAACCAAATCAATCGCATAACGCTCGATCGATAGAAAAAATCAAATCATATTTAGTTAATCCATAAAATCAACTGAACAATACATTAGTGTAAACATAGCAGTACAAAATAGTAAAATAGATAGCAGAAAATAATGATCAGTAAAAACTTTTACAATTGTTTTACGCCTAACTCTCGTTTAAACTGTTGTATGTTTCTAAGGCCATCACTCCACTATTGTGCATTATGTAAACCATTCTTGCTTTATGCCGCATAAGGTGGATGATTTTTAAACTGTCCTGTCACCTAGCGAATGCGTTTGTAGCAGTTTTTTCTTTGCATTCGCTAGGTGGCCGCGTTGTATTATTGCCCATGAAATTGATGAAAATAATTCGTCTTATGCGTTTTCTGCCTTATATTCCGTCTCCTTCTATGTTTCTAGGTTTTTGTTTTTCTGTCTTTGTTTATTATGTGTATGTATCGAACCACTGTAATCAGAAAATTTTAAGTATTTGACACCGATGTGACTATCTTCCACCATTGTTGCCTATCACCCTCCATCATCTGTCTCAGGATATTTCATTCCTCGGGCTTTCCATTCCAAACTGAAGACTCGTCTGTTCAAGAATTCTTTCCCTAGTTGCCCCAACTGATCTGATCCCCACCTTCCAATTGTTGGCTTAAATGACGCTATCGTGCAATCACTAACAGTCACTATTAACCCGCTGCCAACCCGACTCGGACCTATACTACGGGTAGCTGCTAGTTAGAATCGATCACGCTTTCTGCTGCTATCGCGCCAGTGTTTTATTCTATTCTATTTAGGGACTTATAAAGCGCAACTCGCAGTGCAACCTAATCAGAGGCTCTTCCAGTGCGAAGAACCCCTAGAGAAAAGAAAAGTCTTAAGAGAAAGAACAGAAACAGCTGTGCTACTACTAGATAAGATAAGATTACTGAACCAGACCCAGCAGCAAGGCTGTTCCATAGCGAAGAGCCAACAGAGGCATAGACTTGATGCTGAGCTGTGACAGTTCTAGACCGATCCAGTACTCTAAGATCGGATACGACAGCCGATCGCCAAGTAGGCAAGGGCAAAATTAACTCAACCACTGGACACCCGTGCATTGCACATCCATTTTCCATTGTACTAGTACTACGTATGTAGAATAATGCTTGTTTATTCTAGAAATTTCAATCTCTTGTTAGTATCTTGTTAGAATGTTAGCAGTCATTGTACTGGGACCTTATATTGGCATGCAAACAAACGATCGGTAGTGATGGATACCACCCGGTCAGACTCTTATTGCAAAATGAGCTGGGTCGAGACCATATACGGTCGTTAGATACAAACGTTTACATTTACATTTTGCATAGCGTCGCTAAGCCGCAAACAAAAGCGCAACACTATCCGATGCTCTAATAGAAATATGTAATCTATGAATTCGCATCGTAGGGCAGGAAACCAGTGTTGTTTACCTCGCATGTGGTTGTTTATGAAAGTTTCTTTCATACAAATCTTTAGATTAATTGCACGCATTTTTATAAAGGTGAAATAACATGAGAACCACCGCTTTCAGGAAGGTCGATGTTGAGCGGTTTTCGGACGAGAGCTACCAAGAGGATCAGGCGACTGACTAGATGGCTATCGGAATCTCAGTCAGAGGCAGATGAGTATGTATATGTATGTATATGTATATATATGAACATTTATATAGCGCCGTACAAGATCCTCACAAGGTCGCTTACCGAAGCTACCTAACAGTTCTGAAATAAATGCGTCTTCAATAGTCCAGAAAATGTCTCATGTGTTACACGCAGTGGGAGAATCAGACTCAGATGGTAGCGGCATGGAGTTCCAAAGTAACGGTCCAACGCACGAAAAGACGCGACCTGCCCACATGGCGATACGAGAGACGGAACCAGGGATTGACACCCCGACTGGCTGGCAACTGGAATACACAGGTCGCACATGTAGCCCGAGGCGGCACCAGCCAGCAACGAACGCACTATGAGGTCGATCTTGAAGACGATTCTGTCCTCCTCCGGTAAACTGTGTAGCGTATCCCTCATATAGGCTGAGACGTGCAAGAACTTTGGAAGTCTGTAGCGGAAGAAAATCCTCAATGAACTCATGCAGCAAGAACGTTGGTAGATGGTTGAGCTTATATGACTTCGCCACGGAAGACATGATGAAGGTCCGTAGCTCAGCAGAAGTTGCCTCACTTAAGGTCGTTAGAGTGCAACCAGTAGAGACGAATTCAGGTGGAGGCAAGCTCGAGGTGTCAGCTATAACAGATTGAATTTTGATGGTACAGTGTTTTGCAAAGGCACAGTTCTGAGATTAATGTTCTTCTTCAGTTTATGCCATTAGCTAAACATGTCTTACAACTTCTCAATGGCATTCCGTTCAAATATCGGGATATTTGACCATTGAAACTGCCATTGACCAAAATTATGCGAATAACTTCACATACAACACACCATGAACTGTTTAGATTGTCTTAACTAAGAATTTTGGACAAATGAAAGTTAATACATCTCCATTACAACAAGTGATGAACAGAAGGAGATGAGTTACCAGCGACATCATGCTGGTGGTCTCATGCTCCGAGCCAAGTACCCAGAGGCCAGAAAGTCGCTGCTTGTCGGTGATGATATTTCACAGAGTACTTGAGTAGGGCAACTAAGGTCACTAATGACTACTGATTGACTGTTCCAAAATGAGTGTTGCAATTACATTACTGTTTCAGTAAAATAATTATTACAGATAAGTAAAGATTGCTGAAATCCGTTCACCGCTTGTGTGGTCAAGAGATGGGATTTATCGCATTTTGACCTATTTTACATCATTTATTGTCTGAAAATCATAATAAAGTTCAGCAATAATGTTTATTTTAAAACTAAATATGATTATTGTTATGTTTCTCAGAGCAATGATGGGCTATTGCATATATACACTTGCAAATATCAGCCTACCTATAGGCCTAATCAATATAGGCCTACCTAAAAAATAATTGCACATGTGTGGAAAGTATAATTACACGCTAAAGGGGTGAAGTTTAGCCATGTAATGTAATCGAGCACTTAAGTAGCGCCTCTTCAAGATATCTACTCATGACCTGTCATTGCTGAGTTCTGATGTTCAAATAAGTAAACTATTTGTTTTATTTTCTTCAAGACAGAGCGTTGCAGTCCATGATAAAGGTTCTGATGTCATTCAAGGCCAACGAGATTGAGGCCTGCCTCAAAGGCCTCGCCCACGCGAGACAGTACACGCTGATAAAATATGTCTATCGAGGATTCGAGAGCCGGTCGTAGGGCATCGGCGAACAGCTTCACATTTGGCATAATAAGGTTATTATTACCATTACTTGTATTATTAATACTAGTAGTAATGTAATGTAATCGAACATTTATGATTCTAACACGTTTCATCCCCAATAATTAATGTTTTATTGCCTCACTACTTCATAGCAGTTAAATTTGTGAAGAACGTAAAGCAGCGTTTGAATAACTTTAGCGATATTTATTACATGATGAATGATAACGAAGGCCAAACGTAGTGGCCTACAATTGATGTGAAGTTATGACCAATTCATAGAACCAAATTACATGGAGAAAACTAAATATTATCTGCCACTGTTCACTATGGCATAAATTAGCAATGAGACAAAAGTGCGATCGCTCGCAGATAAATCAACACGTCTGAGCGTCAATATCTGTTCACATATATTGTTCAGACAAATTAAGAGATGTGTCTACTTAGTAATTATTCCTAAGACTGATATCTTAATTACATCAAGTGAATTGTGAGATGTCTCAACTGTCAGTTGTACTACTAAGATTAAGAAATTAATGTTTGAAGTAGTGGCATAAAGAGAGAATTGCTACAAAGTAGTGAAGCAATAAAACTTTAATTATTGAGGATGAAACGTCCTATGATGAACAGTCCGCTTGATGAAACGTCCGGGGATGAACCGTCCGTGATAAATCGTCCGGGGATGAAATTTCCACATACCAACATTTATATAGCACCCCATCAAGATATCTACTAAAAATTGATGCTTTTAATATCACTACTGCTATTATTATTGTTATCATTATTACTATTATTATTATTATTTCTGTTGTTATTATTGTTTTTCTTTTATTGTTTTATTGTTATTATTTTAATTAATTTCATTGTTATGTATTTATTTACCATATTTGTTCCTGGCTGCATATATGACCAGTGACCACACGGATAAGTCGTTGGTTCTGAATTTGTGTCAGCGGGGCCTTGCACTGTTGCTCAATTTTCTCACACAACAGGTATTTCAGTGGAGGGAGTATAGAATACATGACCTCCACCCGTACCCCCTCCACTACAAAAGTGAGGCTGAAATGTCTCCCTGGCTTACTTCAGGGTGATTTTTAAGCATGCCAACTGCTTTGAGGCGAGAAGTAGATGAGCTTTAACTAGCCATTAACACCCTGTATATAGATATTGAGCACCCATGAACATTGAGTTGAGGAAATGTATAATTTGGTTCCTGTGTTGATGATACTGTTTAGCATTATGGCCAAAGTTTTGGGATGCTTGTAAATGTCAGAATTTTTCATATTATTTCATTTGCTTCAATTATTGAAGCCATGTTTGATGGTCACAATTCAAAGTATGGAGTGTTTTGTTTCTGGCTTTGGTCTGTACTTGATATGGTATCAACTTAATTGGTTGAATTTCATTCGGGCTTGAATTTTAATGTCATTTGGGGCTTAATTTAAATGCTGTGTTATTCAAGGATCGATTCAATTTCAGTATGATTTAAGGATTGAATGAGTTTAAGTAAGTTAGTAAGTAAGTAATTTGAGTATGATTTTAGGATTGATCGAGTTTGAGAGTAGGTAAGTAAGTAATTTTAGTGTGATTTTAAGTTTGATTCATTTTGAGAGTGGTTAGTAAGTTAGTTAAGTGTGATTTAAAGATTGATTGAGGTTGAGTAAGTTAGTTAGCAAGTAATTTGAGTGTAATTTAGAGATTTATTCTATTTGGTGTATGATTTAAAGTTTGATTCAGTTTGATAGTAGTTAGTAAGTAAGTAGTTTGATTGTGATTGAAAGATTGATTCAGTTTGAATAAGCTGGTAACTAAGTAGGTTATTTGAGTGTGATTTAAAGATTGATTCAGTTTGGTTAAGTTTGTAAGTAAGTAATTTAAGTGTAGTTTAAAGATTGATTCAGTTTGAGGAAATTGGTTAGTAAGTAATTTGATTGGGATTTCAAGATTGATTCAGTTTGAGAGTAGGTAGTAAGTAAGTGATTTAGGTTTGATTTTAAGATTAATTCGATTTGGGTGAGTTAGTAAGTGAATAATTTGAGTTATATGATTTAAAATTGATTCAGATAGTAAGTAGGTTGAGTGTGATTTAAAGATTAATTCAGTGTAAGTTAGTAAGTAAGTTTTTTGAGTTATGTGATAAAAAGATTGATTCAGATAGTAAGTAGTTTGAGTATGATTTAAAGACTAATTCAGTGTGAGTAAGTTAGTAAGTTATTTAGGTGTGATTTAAAGATTGATACATTTTGAGTCAGTTTGTTAGTCTGTAATATGAGTGTAATTTAAAGATTGACACAATTTGAGTGAGTTAGTAAGTAAGTGATTTGAGAAATATGATTTAAAGATTGATCCAATTTAATTAAGTTAGTAGGTAGCAAGTACGAAATTTGAGTTTTTGTTGATTTCATACAGTATTCTTGAAAAATTGAGAAATTTTTAACTGTCTGATAATCACTTTAAAATAGTTTTTATGACAAAGAGAAGCTATATGAACCCAATTGAGGTCAAAAATCATCATATTTACGTAATTTTACTTTTATTTTTTACGGCTTAAAATATCAATATCTCTGTTATTTCTTCATCAAGTGAAGATATTTCTGCAGTCCGCTGTTGCCCATAGACTCATAAACAAGCTGTGAAAAAATTATTCAGTTTGGAGAAGGTCGACTTTTTTGTCCGAAAAAATCCATGATGGTTAGTCCATCGGTTTTTTCGCGCAAAAAAATCGACCTTCTTCAAACCAAAGCAGCATGTTTATGGGCCTATAAGCATCACAGATCTGCTCGGATATCTTCATTCAGTGAAAGAATAACCGAGATATAGACATTACGGTTTTCTTGAAAACTAGAGAACTTTTAAAGTAAGCCAGAATGGCTTAAAAATGGTATATTATGACAAAGTCGATGAAACCATACTAATATTGGGCACTTAATGTGATTTCTTTTGACAGACTACTACAAAATCCTACAACTTGGAAACCGATTAGAAAATATAAACACAGAAGAAGACAGGTAATTTAAGAAGCCAAAGTCATTTATTATTTGGAAGTATTATTTGTAAATAATCTCAGGAAACATCTCTTTAGAGAAAAGTAATTGTTCGTTCTTATTAGCATAAGTCCATGTTCATAGTCTTATGTAGAGCAGTTTCATCATAAATCGGTCCATGACGTTATGAAGACTTCTCTCACGAACTTTCTCCGCTGTCGGAGCTGGAGCTTCTCTAGACACTGAAAGCAAAGCAAAACATTAATTTAAACTTTGTTTTTATTATGTTGGGCATTAAAATCCTCAATGGGGTAGAAATATGGTTTTAGTTTTTGCTCGGCTATAATGAGCAAACTAGCCAGCTCAGCTATAATGAGCAAACTAGCCAGCTCGGCTATAATGAGCAAACAAGCCAGCTCGGCTATAATGAGCAAGCAAGCCTGCTCGGCTATAATGAGCAAACGAGCCAGCTCGGCTATAATGAGCAAACTAGCCAGCTCAGCTATAATGAGCAAACTAGCCAGCTCGGCTATAATGAGCAAACAAGCCAGCTCGGCTATAATGAGCAAACAAGCCAGCTCGGCTATAATGAGCAAGCAAGCCTGCTCGGCTATAATGAGCAAACTAGCCAGCTCGGCTATAATGAGCAAACAAGCCAGCTCGGCTATAATGAGCAAACTGTGGGTGGTAAGGTAGAGCTTTAAAATAGTTTATTATGATAAAGAGACGCTATATTGCGCATCTGAGTGGGTTTCTTGAAGGGGAGCTATATGAATTTTCGAAATGAATGAATATATGAACACACTTTAGTATATATTTGACCTAAAGTGTGCCTGCTATCAAACTGAATCACTTCCTAAATCACAGTCAACAGTTTGCACTCATTATAGCCAAGCTGACTAGGGGCACATGTGCCCCTAGTCAGCTTGGCTATAATGAGTGCAAACTGTTGATTGTGATTTAGGAAGTGATTCAGTTTGATAGCAGGCATTGTTATTCTTGTTGTAGCTGCTTGCAGTGACCGGTCTCGGAAGTGTCGTCCGAGTCTTGACCGACCGCAAGAGAGTTTGGAACCAGCATACTCGACAGGCAGGCACCACATTCATTCCCTCCTCCGATTCTGTGGAAACGACTTTCATCTGAAATCAAAGACGAACTCTTCATTAGATACTCGATGCTGGCAAAATACCCTTACGGAACACTTTGATCCGATGTTGAACGCTGAGAATTGTAAACGTGACTTATATTACGTTTATGGTTGAGACTTAACTGTGGCAGGGTTGCTGTTGACTTTGCAGTTGTGTGTGATGCTGTTACACAGGTCAACTGGAATTTGTTTCAAATGCAGTTATGCTATGTTATGGGAAACTGAATAATATATGCAAGATGCAGATCAGTATCAAATGTCTTGGTTCTTCTCAACTCACAATTATTTTACACTGAACTCAACATACATGCATACTAAGGCTCAGCCCACAAAAGCCATGCCAGGGAGGGCTTCCTTAGCATGCATATATGCATTTGCCAATTGATATAGCACCTTATTAGAACCTCACCAAGGCACTAAGCGAAATCCCCCACTTTATCAAGTAAAGTCAGCAATGACAAAGCTTCTTCTTCTGCTTCAGTCCCAGGTCAAAATCTGGGAGGTCAAGCAAAGAGCCTCATCGAGGCTAAGACTGCCATGTGAATAATCCACCACTTCATCAGATATATATCCTTAAAAGATGGTCAAGGTTCTATCAAAAAATCAAGAAATTCTTAAGTTTTTGGGAGTCACTTTAAAATAGTTTATTATGATAAAGAGAAGCTATATGAAACCAATTGAGGTCAAAAATCATCTTATTTATATAATTTTATTTATATTTTTTACAACTTAAAATGTCAATATCTCTGTTATTTCTTCATCAAGTGAAGATATTTCTGCAGTCCGCTGTTGCCCATAGACTCATAAACAAGCTGTGAAAAAATTATTCAGTTTGGAGAAGGTCGATTTTTTTGTCCGAAAAAATCCATGATGGTTAGTCCATCGGTTTTTTCGCGCAAAAAAATCGACCTTCTTCAAACCAAAGCAGCATGTTTATGGGTCTACAAGCATCACAGATCTGCACAGATATCTTCAATCGATGAAAAAATAACATCGATATTACGGTTTGCTTCAGAAATTGAGAAATTTTAAAGTTTTGGGGAATCACTTTCAAATAGGTCATTATGATGAACAGAACCTATATTAACCCAACTAAGGACAAAAATCATCATTTATCCACTGTAAAAATATGTGTTGAAGGCCTAAAATGTCAATATCTCTGTAATTTCTTCATAAAATGAAGATATTTCTGCAGTCTGCTGATGCCCATAAGCAAGCTGTGAAAAAATTATTAGCTTGAGAGGAAGTAGATTTTTTTGATAAAAAAACGCAATTCCTGCAGTTTTTTTACTAACATACTCAATCTCAATCAATTTTAAACTAACTGTTCTCAAACTGTGTCAACTTTTAAATCACACTCAAATTACTCACTCAAATAGATAGATATCATAGATCACCATTGCGGTTTTGTCGAAAAATCTAGAAATTTTCAAGTGTTTGGGAATCACTTTAAATAGTTAATTATGATAAAGAGAAGCGAGTACTGTGAACCAATTCAGGTCACGCATCATCATATTTTAATCGAATTACTGTAAAATTCCATCATTTTAATCTTAATTTTATGACCTAGACCCAAGCCCAGTCCGAGAGTGGGATGGAGGCCAAGATCCAGACACAGACCCAGGATCGAGATCCTAACCGAGACCCAGACCCAGACCAAGACCGAAACCCTGACCAAAACCCCAGCATGACCAAGACCACGGTCATCACTGCCTAATCCAGACCGAGACCAAGACCAAAACCCAGACCGAGGCTTGTTCTCAGAATTAGAATAAGACCCAGTCAAAGACTCTGACCCAGACTGAGACCCTGACCGAAGTCCATACCTAGATCCAGACCGAGATCCATACCGAGACTCTTTCACACACCAAGATCATCACCCTGACAAAGACAGACCGAGACCCTGAGCAAGACCGACACCACGACCCAACCCGACCCTGAACGACACCCCGACTGAGACCAAGACCTTGACCCAGAGCCTGACCGAGATTCATCATCGAGACAAAGACCGAGACTAGATGCTACCAAAGCCTAGACTCAGACCAAGTGTGCTGAAATCGATTTCAAAATATCATACTATGGAAAAGAGAAGCTATAGCATACGGTAAAAAAATCATCAGAGTTTAATCGAATTACCGCAAAATTACATCAGTTTAATCTTAATTGTGAAAGCTTCGAATGTCAATCACTATTATTGTTGTTTCATCGATTGAAGATATCTATGCAGAATTGTGATGCATATAAGCCCATACACCAGCTGGGGCAAAAGTCACGCTGTCTCTAAAATAGCGCTGTATAAATTCGTTGACCTCAATTTTTTTGCGCTATTATTTCCGGAATGTATCTATGCAAACACGTGGTACTCACAGTTCCCGGATGATGGTAGGCTAGAACCAGTTTTCTTCCTTCTTTCTTCTTTCGTGCGCAGGAGAACGGATCAGTCTTACAATCCATTCACGTCATGCTTCGAGTTCATCTTTCCCGTGTTTAACAAAATCAGCTTAAACTATTAAATACTTTATGTGCTATATTCCGCAGAGGCACAGACGTTATCAAAACATTGAGACTACACAGGTTGTTGAAACGGCCTATAGCCTACTATGAATGGCCATCTGCTTGGAATCGTTGAAGCGTGTCGATCCCTACATACTTTCCGTTAACACTCATTACGATTTTATGAGCTATTTTTAGCTCAACCAATCACACTTCACCAACTACATAAGGACATTTTGTAAATAAGTAAGTATATTATGTGTTTGACCAATTGCATATCCCCAACCTGATGCAAAATACCTAAAAGTAGAGCATTCTAATTAAAAGGATTTTCGTACTAGTCTGTTTGCCTGTGGAATAACACGGTCATGCGGTCGCGGGCGTTGGGAGTATGAGGTAGTCTTTATTGGACTAAGGAACCGGTGCAGAGCGTATGGTCGAATGCATGTCCATCTTCGGGCAGGTATCGTTGACCCTCTGTTCATCACTGACTGAACCCGGGCGCGTCCCTGCTTGTCCCACGTACCCCCACCTTGCGGGCCACTATTGTCGAACGCACCACATCCAAAAGCAATTCTCTAATTAACAACTTGAAGACTACGTAATCCTGTATTTCTCCACTATTCACTGAAAAGGATGTTTCTTTCTGTGGTGGGTGGCGTTTCAAGAAGTGTGATTGGTTGAGCTAAAAATAGCTCATAAATTAAATTTGTAATGAGTTCTAGAGTATACCACCCAACATCCCAATCATTATATTGCGCAATTAGATGCGCGGGAATTTGACTGGAATCAGATTGTCTGGCATAATACTCTCCCATGTATTTATTCGTGGAATGTAGGCCCCTAATGCTGCATGTATGTTTGCATATGTTTATATGCATGTATACCTTACAATGTATTTATGCGTGTGATCCCAATTTAGTTCAGATAGACTATCTTCTTTACTCGAATCACTGCAAAATTCTAAAATTGAATCTTATTGCTGAAGGAATAAAATGCCTGTTTTTTCTATTTTTCTTTCATCGAAATGATCGAATAAAACGCTCTGCAGACACAGGCGCCGATTTTTAGTAAAAGGTTCTGGGGCAACAGGCCTAGGATAATATTGTGCAACAGCCAACAGTGCCTCTCAATGCTCAATCATTCGTAAATGTAATGTACTGTAAATCCTTGAAAATTTCTCAGCGCCCACAAAAGCCACGTCAGGGAGACCAGCTTATTCACCGGCGCTAAAGATAAGCACTCAACTGGTGGAAAAGGAATTCGTTCATTTTTATTCGCTAGGTGTCACCATATAAACGATATTTCTCTAACGGATGAAAATTAGTTCATTTCGATTCGCTGGGTGGCGACATTTCTACGGTGTTTATTTAACGTGTTAAAATTAGTTCAGCCCTATTCGCTAGATGGCGCCGACAACTAGTCCAAAGTGAGGGTGGGTTGACCCTCACCCTCCTTTTCCTCCATTTGCTCTCTTCATCCCTTTCCTCCAAGCGTACCAGAAATAAAAGCAAACGTGACAGCAATAACAGAAACCATAACGGGTATCGTAACAGCAATCGCGACAGCAATCTTAACAGCACTAACAGCAAACGTAACAGCAATCGTAATAGCAATAACAGCTGACAAAGTAGCAGTCGTAACAACGATCGTAATAACGATCGTAACAGCAATAACAGCAACCGTAACAGCAATCCTAACAACAATAGGAGCAACCGCAACAGCGATCGTGACAACAAATGTAACAGCAATCGTAACAGCAATAACAGCAATCGTAACAACAATCCACCATGTGCTCTCATTATCCCATCAATGGCACCAATGGTAACATAAATCGTAACAAGCAGTAACAGCAAACGCAGCAGCAAGCGCAACAGCAATATCAACAAGAGAGACAGCAATTGAAACAGCAATAACAGCAACCGTAGCAACAATAATAACAGGCATAACAGCAATCGTAACCGAAATAACAGCAATCGTGACCGAAATAACAGCAATCGAGCAATCGTAACTGCAATCGCAACAGCAATAACAGAAGCCCTAACAGCAACCTCCCCCTCTATTTTGCTCTCTTCCTACTCTTCCTCCATTTTTCCCTTATCCTCCGTGTCCTTCGTATACTCTCTTGCTTCCTTGACTCCAATTGCCCTCACCCTCTCTTACCTCCATTCGCTCTCTTCCTCCCCTTTCTCCATTTTCCCTCATCCTTCCTGTACTCCATTTACTATCTTCCCCTTTGAGACGGAAACAGGTTTGGATCTAAGTCTTTAACTACGTCAACGCTAACACTCTGACGGTGCCAGTCCAAGGCCTGGATGAGAGAGGAGGGCGATGCTGATGAAGCTTTGTTATCACACTGTGTCGTTAAACAGCTACAGTTTCCGCACTCTGGCGAACTGGAGGAAATAGAGGTTGAGGGCAAATGGAGGAAAGCCAACTAATTATATCGTATTAAATAATCGCCGTAAACTGTGCGCCACCTAGCGAATGGACGAGAACTAATTATATCGTGTTAAATAGACACCGTGTACATTGCGCCACCTTGCGAATGGACGTAAATTAATTATATCGTGTAAATGCACACCGTATACATTTCACCACCTAGCGAATGGACGTGAACTAATCACATCGTGTAAATTGACACCGTATACATATCGCCAGCTATCGAATGGAAGTGAACTAATTATATCATGTTTAATGGACATCATATATTACTGTATACATGGCGCCACCCAGAGAAGCGAAATAACTAAAGTTAAGGAATGGGAGGTTGACGGCAACACCTCACCCTCCCTTTCCTCCACTTACTCTCTTCCTCCTTTTCGTCCTCACCCTTCCTTCCTTTATTTTTATCTCATCAGTTGCCCTCACCATTCCTCCATTTTGCTGTCACCCTTCCTTCCTTTCCTCCATTTTGCCGTTACTCTCCTTTCCTTCCCTCCATTTACCCTCACATTCACCCTTCCACCATTCGCTCCATTTTGGCAAAGATCACCTAGTTTGGATTGTGCCGGCGAAAAGTCTACTTCCTATAATCTAATAAGTTATTTCAAATTTGCTAAGGCCTATAGGAACCATAGTTCTACTCACATATTCATTCGATGAAAGAATAACACCCACCGATCAATCCATCAATCGATCAACATACCTACCGATCAACCCATCCACCAATCAACCCAACCTCCGATCAACCCAGAAGGTGAAGAATTGTGATTCTCTACTACCCATACATAAGCCTGGTGTGGCTTTTGTGGATGCTGAGTACTTTTCGAAGATTTACATACACACTGCAATTAATCGAATGAAGATATCTATGCAGTGAAATACAAGATCTATGCAGACACGTGATACTCACAATCTCAGAATGCTCACAATTCCCGGATAACGGTGTCCTACTGTAAGTAAGCCTTTTTTACATCAGCCAGTCATTCTATTGCTTGAAATTGTCGCGCTGATCATTTTGACGATAAATCAACGATAATTATAGATTTTTCCAGAACATATTCACCTTGATCTTCTTGAAGTTCTTCACCAACTCACCAATAGCATAGTGTACTTGAGTTGAGCACTGACCATCCAACCCCTTTCGGTCATATCAGAGCGTTTAAATCTCTTTTTGAAGGTACATCCGGATTATCAGTGTTTTCACTTAAAATTGGCAGTTTTTTCAACCAATTTGTTAAACTTAATGGTGGTTAATTACAAGATATATTTTATTTCTGAATCGGATTATTTTACTCTTGAAAATGAGTACACAAAATAATACGCAATCATCCTTGTTGACTATATTTGAGACATGACGTTGTCAGGTAATAAAGATGACGTCAAACGCAAATAAACAACGAGTAGGGAAGGCCCGGAAGACTGGGGCTGTCCCACTGTGTCACCTCGTTATATTTTAAGCCCGTTTATTGAAAATTTTCAAGAATAACATTATAATTGGTGTGGCACAGTGGCTGATCGATTAGAGCGGTCAGCTCGTAGCGTTCAGTGTGCGCGCGGGTTCGAGCCTCGTCCGGGGCGTCACTGTGTAGGGACCTTGAGCAAGTCCTTCGCACACCATTGCCCTGCAGTACAACTGCAATTGCGCCGTCGAGGCGTGTGTATGCACTTCTGAGCAAGAAGATGTTGGAAGAAGGGCGGTACCAAATTTCGGTAATACTAATAATTCATGACAGAAAGTGGACTTTGCAATCAGAATTTTTAATAATTTCCACTTGGAACAAGCTGTGCAGTAGAATGGCAACAAAATACATTTTAATTTTCACGCGACGAGAAGGAACGGTGTTCTGATGCGTTCCGGCATATTTGACAAACGGAACGATAATTAGGTTGCATTTTACGAACCGGAACAGTGTTCCAGTCCATTTCGAGCCCTGGGAATACATTAAACTAATGCACTGAAAATGCACATGTATCATAAAAAAATTAAAAAACACAACTGTACATATTGCAGTTTGCACACCGTTAGTCACGTCCCTAACGCTCAAACAAAATAATGTCTAAAATTATACATGAGTTTTGGAAATGAAATAATTTATTTTGTAATATCCTAGACATATGTGTGAATTAATCATATTTAAGTAGAATTTTTCATATGCTTAAATTAACAGAATTTTACCATAATTCTGAGTGACCGTATAAGTAGACAATAGCATAGGTTCTAACTAACTGGTGCATCAATAAAGTTAAATCTCAAATGTAACAACTGACAAGCTACTGAATAGCAAAAGAAGCTAAATGTTTTTAAATGTTTTTTTGTAAAAAAAATGAAATATAGGCTACAGAAAGCAGTCTTGAATCAGAAATTGCAATTTTCCGACCGGAAGTGGAAGCATGCGAGTACTCGAGTAAAAAAAAATTACTCGAGTAACTTGTGGAATAGAGCATTCACGAGTACTCGTGGCAGCCATAGCCAACGACAATCGGATGAGGAGACTTAAGTGTGTAAGTTTCTTAAGTTGGCAGTCATCGTTATTATTTTGTATTGCAATGTAGGACAGTAGGCCTAATCTAATGCAAATCATCGTAATATTATATCGTCACACAAAGCTGCATCAGGGATGCCATGCAGATGAAACACTGGCGCTATTTCAGATGAAGTCAGAAGAACCAAACTATATACGGTCTATTGGATCATCGTTGGTGCTGGACGAGAATCTGGATGTGGAAGACAGGCCCTCACCCACCAACTTCTTGAGAACAATGCCATGTCATAATCACCCCCAGCTGACAGCCTTACGAGCACACCCAAGCGCTGTGTCAGAAAATCAGCAAATATAAATGATGCTTAGTCAAGACAGACAGATAGACACACACATACACTGTGATGATACACACAAACACACAGAGGGAAACAGAAATAAATAGAAATAACTTTGTCAACACTGATTTCTTAAAATCTATTGACCATGCAAAATTTAAATGAAACATAATCAGCCTATACGAATCAATTAGCGACTTGTAATATAAACATAGGTATTGTCTTACATTTAATATCCTGGTTTGGAATTCATAGGAAACACAATTGGCGAGCAACACAAAAACAATCGTTTGATAAGAAAGAAAAAATGAAAAAAAAATACAGCCAACCACTGTTTCAAAGCTCAGAAGAAATGCACATTTAATAGCTTATAGAGCAGTTATTCCAAGACTGAGTTTTTGTAAAATTCAGCTCAATCCCATAAATGGTGGTTAGACTAAAAAGCATTTCTTCATCAGAGGTGCTCCAGTCCCAACGTCAGTTAATCAGGATTGAGCGGAAATGGCTTTCAGGCAGTTGTGGAATAATGACAAAAGGTGAATGAGCTCATGTCATAGGCAACCTTTTCCAGAAAGTTCTACCAAATGCAGCAAAGATTCAGTGACGCACAATGGAGGTTCAGACAGGGGAACAACCAGGCCATCCTGGGATATATATACCTGCTTATGCCTAAATTAAGCAATAAAAAAATCTGACTTATTCCTAAAACTTTTGTTCGAATTTGACTGAAAAGAGATTATTCACCACTCTGAACGCAACAAAGAAAGCACCAATTTTCAAATAATACACCCGGCAATCAAGCCCGCTTTAGAACTGGAATCAGCTCTCCACATTCTTCCAATAGAAATGTTAATTGTTGAGGGCGTTGACTGATCGTCTCCAAGGCGCAAGCCCTCACCTTACTCATTTACTCAAACCTCTGTCTTATTCGATACTTGCTCAATAATTCGGATGTTTGAAAAGAAGGGACACTCCTTTGCACAAACATTCACCCTCCTCATCAGCCAGTGAGCTTGGCATCGGCTGCCATCTTGAAGAACAAGCTGTTCTCATCAAGAAGCAGAGTCTGAGGCGAGTCGAATTCCTTCACTTCTCCACAGTCGAGAACCATCACCCTGAAACCAACATCCAATCAACACACCCTTAAACCAAGGAATCTATATTAGAGGAATGGTCACTCGTCAAAAATCCGTGTACACGTCTTACGCTTAAACATGGATGTCACCCCATTCTAAATTGTGCTTCTATTTGAAAACAGGATGTTTTAAAGCTCCAAAAAACATTTTTATTTATTTTGCTGACATAGTTCTGCAATTTTCCTTCGTAACTAAAAGTTACCAGATCAGCTTATTATGTCAACAAGATGTGAAAATTTCTAGCTACCGATTATCACCCAAAAACTAGTGCCTTAAACCAAAAGTCTATGAAGATCTTAACATCCTAGCCGAGTTTAAACCAGTCTCTCATCCAAATACTGTACCTAAAGCACCACGGACAAAATATAAATTGTGAGTTAAACAGTATGCCACTAATAATAATTAGATATTTGATTAGACATGTGCAGACAGCTGGAAAAATTCCTCAACTGTTTGCAACGTGACACAAGAAAAGACATGGGTAAAACAAAACTCGTGGTGGTCGATAATTCCATAAATATAAATAATTAAGTACACACATTCCTTGTTATCCAATTGCCAATTTCACTTTGTTGTACACACATCTCATAAACACTGTTAAACAGTGTGGACCAAAGTGATGGCAACCATAACTCCTACGTTGGTATGATAATAACCTAACGACACAAACTTACAACATTCGACAGATATCCTAAATATTCATTCTGATTACAGTCATGATTACACTTGCATCTATGATTACATTTACAATTACGAGCACAATTATGTTTACAATTAATGCTATTTTCACTTTCATTTATGATGTCAATTGCATCTACGGTTACATTTACAATTGCGATGTTACAGTTACCATTGCAACTACAACAAGAGATACATTTATTATCTCTGGTACGAGTAATTCCATACCTCGTGTAATCCATGATTGTGTTGAGTCGGTGAGCTATCGTCAGAACGGTACAGCTGGAAAACTGTTCGCGAATAGTTGACTGGATGAGACTATCCGTCTCAAGGTCCACGGAAGAAGTCGCCTCATCAAGCACCAGGACCTTCGACTTGCGCAGAATGGCACGTGCCAGACAGATCAACTGGCGATGTCCAACGCTAGAAGCAGACACGAGGAAAGAGCTAATGTTTTTCAAGACTTCTACTTCACCTGCGCCCCTAGCCAAATCGGTCATGAGTACACTGACCTATACCGCTGGTGGCAGAAGGGTATACTGGCCAGTGGCTACCCACCATATGTCAGTCAGTATTGAAGGCCCGGCGTAGTCGTTCCCTTCGCTCTGCTTGTTGTTCCATTTGCCCATACAACAGCTATACAAAACTTAGCCAACCCTCTCTAATATGTGGCCAAAGCATTTAAGAAAAATAGGTGTATGACCAGAATTCACCATCACAATACATACACCACAAAAGCATGAATCCATTAAACTCAATCACAAAGACCATTGGCCTCGAGTAATTTTCAAGTGTTGGAAGCCTGCTTTGTATACAAGCTCTGGTCACTTGGATATATTTCGACCTGAGACAATGATGACGACATACCTTAGATTCTCTCCTCCTTCGCTACATTCGTGCAACAGTAAATCATTCAGTGACAGAACGTAGGGCTTGAGATGTGCATGTTCCAATGCACGCCAGAGCTCCTCATCCGAATACCGGACGAACGGATCGAGATTCATGCGCAGCGATCCAGCAAAGATGACCGGATCCTGGAAAGAGAAACAAGTGACCACATTTTTCACTGAAATTCAATATCTAAAATTCAACAAAAGCAAAACGATGGATTAAAAAACTGGATCAAATACATGACAGAGGTTTCATGTCCCTTAATCTTTCATGCAATAACCCAACGTAGTACAACTGTATTTCGTATCGCCCTTCTAAAGTTCAGACATAGGCACATGCCAGTGCAACAGAACTTTGATGAAACGTGCGTCAAGGGACGTGACCTAGGAGGCTTGAATCTGTACACTTCGTGCTATAGGCAAAGTGTTCCAAAATATTGGCACCTGTGCTAACTGCTACTCTTCCACTTGAAGCAACATCATTTTACTGCTCACATTGTCATTAATTATAGCATGAAGTAATTAAGTCATCCATAAATTAGAGGCATTAACTATATAGTTCGTGTAGGATTATGGATGACATACCTACTTCATGTCACACGATTACATGTATATTTAAATGAACTATAGGCCTACACTTACTCTGAGACACATCCCATTGCATCGAGGTAATTCAGTCATCAGGATTCTGATGAATCCAAGTTTCTTTTTTCTCAGAGGCTGCATATGAAAACTTTGTTATTCTGGGTGAAAATATATTAATATTATTCCTGGTACATCTGCTATCTTCATTCACTCAACAGAATATCCAAAAATAAAAAGGCACAATAGAAGTCATTACCGGTTTGCCAGATTCAACTCTACAGTCCAGTGCTGACCTGCGGAATGACGGTGATCTTTGACCTGAGGTCATGCAGTCCAATCTGGGCAATGTCCACGCCATCTATGCAGATAGTTCCAGCAGACGGCTCGATGATGCGGAAAATTCCCAATGCCAGGGACGACTTTCCGGCCCCAGTTCGACCGACAATGCCAATCTGAAAGTTGACAAATATTCATCAGTTTCTGCATCACTAGATTAAGCCTATACATAATATTTTGTGGAACTGATGCAGGTCGAAGGAACAATGGCAATTAGGGATGAACCAAAACTCGGCTCGGATATTCAGCCAAATTGAGCATTGTCTTACTCGGCAATCACTTGGACTCGGACAAACAATGAGTTCGAGTATAAGTAAAAATAAAAAACACAAATACTGTTACTAACAGTACTTACTAGTTACATCCCAGTGTAAACTTAGGCAAAAAATTTTAAAAAAAATCATGCAAACTGCCAAACTAAAAATCAAGAGAACGAGACTTTGCAAAGATTCGATACTCCATACTCGGATTCGGTACTACTCATTCGTAATACTCGTCGGTATTCAACAGGAAATTGACACGGGTTCATCCCTAGTGGCAGATTGGTAGACGCTAACCTTTTCACCTCCACTGATGTCGCAATTGATGTTGTGAAGGACCGGATCCAATTCCTTTCGATAGCATGTTGAATATTCATGAAATACCACATGACCTTCTGTCGGCCAATCATCTCCTGGACGATTATTTTCCTTCACCCATTCAGCCTGAAAAGATCACCAATTCCACTCATCAGAAAAGTTTAACAATCAAACAATATTATAAATAGTAACAATAACAATAATAATAAAATTAATAATAATAACAGTAATAATAATAGTAATAATGACATTAACAAAGACAGGATATCAGGGACACCACATCTAGTCCAATCAGACTCCACCCTGCATTGTCATTAGTGCTAATCCCGAGCCTGTAAAAAGGAGGAAGACAATGGAGGACGAACTGAAAAACCGCTATCATCACCTACAACTGCATGACAATGAAAACTCATTCATTCTATAACCCAATTCAAAATCACATGCCCGCAAGAAACATGTAGTCTTCCTGAAATCGAACCCTAATCTTACAACTGCATCGATATTGTTTACTTCATCTATCAGCCCTCCTAAACGGAAAATTCATTTCTACAACCACAGAAACTCTACTACATCCAGTGCTGTTTTCAAGGAACATCTAAAAACCGAACTTTTCACACATGCCCAATTTGCCCATTTTAATAGATGTCTCCCTGCTCCACCAAATGCCTATGAATTGCTGCTTCAAGCCATCATAACCAATCACTCTCATCACCGTCGCCGTCGTCATCATCATCGTCATTGGACCATTTTCTTTAATCCAGATTTCTTTGTGTTAGGTTTCTTGTCATTAAATTTCACTTCTCTTTCGTACTGTACTTGTAATAAATTTGTCAATTTGAAATTGAACGAGGTTATTATAATCATTTCTGTCCCTCCCAAACTATTCATGTCATGACTAAATTAATAGATGCCACACATCAAACTTCTTGCTCTTTTCAAATTTCATGAGTTACTCTTCTTGAAAAGTCAACCATTGAATCGCTAACCTCTGTTTTGACCTCGGAATATTCCTTAATGCGCTCGACAGCCACAATGTTTGTCTCGAGCTCACTGCTCATTCGTACCATCCAGTTCAGAGTCTGGGTAATCTGTAGGAAAAACAAGAACTTCAAAGAAATCTAATTTTAATTGCAAATTTATGCAAGCACGTCTGCAAACAACTGCTTGTAATGCTTAGAACAGAACCAGAGATATTAGCTTTCACATCAATAAATTTTTTTTAAAAAATATAACTAAATTTCAGAAATACAGAATTAGAAAAATTTATTAATGATCACCAGATAAGGTTTAGCTTAACGCTATCGATTTGATCCTTGCTGTTAATCATCATTTGGGCTTCATTCCTACATCATTTGTGCTCTTTACCTACATTACACTGCTTGCACAATGGTTTATTATTTTGATTACTGCCTCATTCAACTGATGCATTCTACATTATGATTACAACACAATTGAAGTCATTAGACTAGATTGGATAGCTACTAACATTGAGGGCATATGTTATGGACAGACCGACAATTCCTGGACTCAGATGGTCCCGACCGATGGCCGCAAAGACCGCAGCCGACAGGACCAGACAGTTGCCAACGAACTCCAGCCTCACGGCCAACCACCTGTCACAGGCATCAACACAATGAACAGAAACAAGAAAAACTGTGGCACGCTCACATTAATTCGTTAACTAACAAATTAATATAAATATTACATAAATCCACCTCCAAACCTTCAGCTGAGACAAGACCTACAATTACCTTGCCTCGGCTTACCGTTCTTTACCGATGAGAACAACAGCTGCAATTACCTCTTTCGACTTACCTTACCTTAACCGAGAAAAATAACTGCAATTACCTAAGCTCACATAACATTACCATACAGCAGAAGTGGCAAACGTTTTTGTAATGGTGGGCCAGTAGCAATATTTTCCAGGAAGTTGTAGGCCGGTTTTGAAGGGGCATGAGGAAAATGGGGTAGAGATCTCAGAGGGGGCCATACAAACAGTCGAAGTAGACTTTGAAAACATGAATCTGATATGTATTATCAATTACAAACATCACAGGAAACTCACAAAGCCTTAAAATGACAAATTAGACCTTTTATTATCAATTGTGTTGCCTTTAGACAAGGCTCCACAGCCAATAATATATCGTCATAGGGCCAGAAATGACACCTCTGCCTTACAGACTAATCATCCGGATAGTGGATTTGATCATGGCTTCATTTTTATGCACCATCAGTTGATGTTTAGTCCATATGACAATGGTGAGATAGACATTACATTACAATAACTCGTAACAACCAAAAAATTTACCTGTGTGAAGCAATTCCGGGGTAGTAGGTAGCCTGGTTTTCATCAACCCTAAATTCCGATTCGCAAATGAACCGTTCCTGTTGATTGTAGGCTCGAATGGTTGCCACTCCTTGCAGTGTCTCCGTAAAGTGCGAGTAGACGGGAGAGCGACTCACCGACTCAAGTCGCCGCAGTTGCCGGGATGTTGCGATGTAGAATCTCTGAGAAATCAAACGAAAAATAATTATTTTATTTAAATACCGGACGATTAGATCTGCAAAGATCTATTAATAGACGAGGGACAATATTGCCATTGGAATTAGTACAAATGTGTATGCATAGTGCATACTTGTGTGTATTAGGACCGTCAATGTTAAAATCATATTAATAGCAAACCATTTAAGAATTAAACGAATTCTTGAATGAGTACTGACAAGTACAAAATCAACATCATTTATTGTTTATCTTTTAATAGGCATCAAGTGTTAGCGACTTCCTATTCTTAGCCTCGACATATGAGAAAGGGTGGGCAGTTTTCTTCTTTGCCTTCTCATCTTATCACCGACAGTGTACCCATTACACTCGAGTTGGCTAGGGAGTTCAGGAGGATCATAACCAAATTTTGGCCCTGTTGGGGATTTGATCCCGTGACCTCTTGACTGACAGTCCAGCATGCTGCTACCCACTACACTATTGAAACCCAACAACCATCGACTAAATTGCAGTTGATCAAGCTTAACAACTGCCACCCATGCATTGAAAAATCCACCTCAGAGCCATTCCTAAAATGAGCTATAGAAATCTACTGCTGATACACACAGGCATAAATAAAAATCAAGATATGTAGTCAAGCATAAGTTTGTTAGCAATAACATGCAGTTAGTAAAACGAAGCACAGGAAATAAAACAAAATGATAAATTCAAAGCAATTTATAAGCAAACATGCATTACCACAGCTCATCTAAAGAGCAATGGACTTTAAAAACATGCACCGAAATGAAAACAATTGGGGTTCTCGTTAAGGAATCACGAAATAATCATAATGCTAAGCAAACTTTGACATGCCAATTTACCAAATTAGAATCAGAAGCGTGCAGAAACCTGAATAGCTGTAGACTAATCGAAAACCCAGTGATTCAAAGCACAACAAAAAGTACAAATCCGTGTTCTGAAAACTGAAATGATACAAAGTTAAAATCACACAAACTGCATCTGGCTTCAATTAGAAATCAAACGCATAAAGTAAACGATCGAGTTGCTCATAATGTAAGCAACATAAATTGGCTGATTGGTTGACCTCAATGTTATGAATAGCATTTTTCCAGATGATTTTCAAAGATACATTGTATATTAGAGGAAATATTGAAACGGATGGTATGTCTGAAGACTAGATTTGGTACATAACGGACAGCTGCTAAATTTAAACTCAAGAGGGTCTAAATTTGCTTGACTCCCCATCACCCTCTGCAGTCGTAAGCACTACAGCAAAGGATCTAAAATCGGCAACCCCTTACTTGACTTTGAAGGGCAAACTAGACTATGGGGTTTAGAGCCTTGATAATGACGCGTGCAGTGAAGGCACTCTTTGTTTATTGAATTGATATTCACTGAAACAACACTATGGCAGGCCTACTCTTAAGTAAATAACTCCATGGAATTTAGTCTACTGAAACAACGCTATAGTACCAAGCCTAGATGTCCGGAGTGGTCATAACCTCTGCCATTGTCCGTGATTGCGCAACCCTTTCTTTCCGCACACTGCAGAACCCCTTTAAGGGCGTAGTGATCATTCTCCAAGTTAAGCCATGCATTAAAACCAGACACCCTTGCAAAGAATCAGAGCTGCAATTTCAAAATAAAAATGATGGACTACAGAAATTACAATCATGATTCTTTCACATACACACTTGCATACCAAAGTGCTGCCTAGCTTCTTAGCGTGAACATAAAACAGAAGTGGCAAAGCTTCTAGTTAACAAGTTAGCGAAAAAGACAAAAACAAGCGACATTAAAAAATTGCCCAGAATCAACAGTGCAACAAAAACGGAAAATGCCAAACACGCACAGAAACCTACCACCAGGCAAAGCCAATCGAAAAAAAACCCATTCAGTGCAAGCATAACAACAAACGCCAATGAAAAATCAGTAACACTTAAACGCTTCGCAAGGCACTAGCTAACCGGTACAAACTGTCACAGCAAAACGATCAAACGAAAGAACAACAACACCATATACTGGTACCTGAATAAAGATATACATCACAAAGAGAGGCAGTATGGGAATGAGGAAGAACGGGGTTCCGTAGCACAGCACGAACAGAGTCGCTGCGACTTCCATGGCGCAGTTGAGCCAGTTGTCGAGAGTCAGCATAAGCTGGGTGTCGATGACCTCCATATCCTTGCTGAAGCGATTCATCAGTCGACCGATTGGGACTCGATCGAAAAAGTCGAGAGCACAGCGCATGATGTTGTCGATCAACTCAACGTGTAGGTGCTTGCAAGAGATCGTACAGCCATAGGCAATCAGAACATCGGTGAGAATGATAAAAACCCCTTCAGAAGACAGACAGGACACAGAACATCAGGAACAACCACTTGACCAAGACGCTGCTAATTTATTCATTCATGCATTCACTCATGCATTCATTGGTTTACTCATTCACCTATCCATGTATTAATACATTCATACACTAATTCATACATACATGCATCACTGATCCATTTATTAATTAATTCATACATACATGCATTTACAGTGGAGTTGCTACCATTGAGGCGCAGAGGTGCGTGCCCCCTGGGTTTTTTAATAAATTTTTATATAATTGTTTTCTCCATTCAATGATAATCTGAGCAGCTCGGCATTGACAGTGTTACTGCAGAAACTGTTGACAGTTTGCTATAATCATTCTGGGGTGGCAGGAGTTTCCTGTGTGATATTCGTCGCATAAACTTGTGTTAGCCTACTGTAGGCAAGATCTAACCAGTGACTTCCCGCTTTGAATAGTACCACGTTTTCTTGATTATGATGGCATTGTCCTCAACAAATGATTAGTGTTACATTGTTGTTCACAAATCTTGGGGTAAAAGAGATACCCCCTCTCTGCTCTCTAACCCCTATCAACCCTGGCCTCTAATACTAGCAATGCAGTCATTCATACATTCATAAATTCATTTACTCATGCATTCCTCCATTCACTCATGTATTTATTCACTAACAAATTTATCCATCAACTAACTCATTTATTCACTGATTATTAACTTACACATTCATGCCCCAATTCATACACTAGTCCATCCACTAATTCAGTCATTCATTCACTCATTCATTTACTCACTCATTCACTCATGCATCCAATCACTGATACATTCATTCACCAATTCACTCACTCATACAATAATTCATTGAATCACAAGTTCCCTTAATTTACTTATTCACTAATCAATAAATTTATACATTCATTTACTCTACCACTCTTCATTCACCCATTCACACACTGTCCCATCCCAAAATCCAATCAAATCTTGGAACTTATATAGCACCATCATTATAATGCACTAAGAAGCAACTGGTGCCACACCAAAATTGTTCGCAATCTGGAAAATTCCAAGAGCCAATCTCAGGAGATAGTAAATTTTGTAATTGTAATGAACATTTATATGTTGCCAATCCGAGTAAAACAAATCAGATGCACCCAAAATGAGTAGGATCCCAGACACACCACTGGATATCAAGTTACAAACAAGAACAAATACAAAGAGCGGAAACAGGTTAGAGCAGGTTTATGAAACAGATAGAAACCACAATCACCATGTACACTGCGCTGGCAGCATCGTGTCTTTTCAAACAACAAAGGTTAAATGGGAGAAAGCACCAATTGTTTGCTGTTCACAAGCCCTTCTTTCATGGCCATATGGACGGAACAGGATTTGTGTGTCGTCTCCTAATTCAGGGTAGTCACAAGGCCTTCATTATGCACACAGGCAAATGTACAGCACAAGGACAAAGGTATATGCAAAGGTACAGCACAAAGGCAAAGGTAAAGCACAAAGACAACTTCAGGTAAATGCAAAGGTAGGCCTACAACACAAAGGCAAGGGCAACCACTATTTCTTAAACGTAAAAGCATTGTTTCAGTTGATTTTGATGACAATCACAGACAGGCTAATTCAAAATAAGACATGTTTTGTATAAACTGCCCTAATCGTTCGCACAACTACCAAAATTCGGTTCAACAACACTTGCACCATCAAACGTTATTTCAGCTTTGTGTTGGTTTTTCAATTCAATAACTACAAGTTCTTTTAAAACACACATGTCTACAATTGGGATTTCTCTTAAATCTGATTTCTTTTAAATCTGAACACAGAGAAATGCACGTGAACCACAATTCAGATGTCGTTACCAAAGGCTGAAAAATGTTTCCCAGCTGAAAGTGTAACCAGTTTTCTGGGATGACTTTTGAAACATAAATGCTGTGATTAAAAGCGAGATCTCAACCAATCAGCCAAAACGAGACTGCATAATAGCACATCATTTTCAGCCAAAATGATGGCAAACTCTGAGAGGGTAGGAGAACTTCATACAATGATGGGGAGGATAACTCGTATAAAACCAAATGCTGCCAAAATATTGCACATATACATGTGCATGTCTGCGTTTAGGATTTCAAGGAACAGCAGATCATATAGAGAAATTGTGTAGATTATTCATTTTGTTTAAAAAAGCTTACTTTAATTTGAACGAAAGTGTGAAGTATTCAACTGAACTGAGACTGGCATGCCAAAAAAAGCCAGAAATTAAGTTATCAATAAACCGTAACTACAACTATTTAAATTCACACGACAAACCCTGCATAATGACAATTATTGTCATTATGCAGGCAAAATTTTTTTAAACATATTTACGATCAACTGGTATCCAAGTTTCAAAAGCAGACACAAAATGAAAGTCTGAATAAAAATTACAAGCAATTAGTAGGGATTTCCAAAACTCATATACGAAAATAAACAATGAAAGATGATAGTATCAAAAAGAGTCTGTCAAACCCTGGGCCCACACGCATGAAGACAGCCTTGCTGATAATCCCAGACAAACTTCAGGATACGCTCGCATTGTGAATAAAATCAGTGCAGTATTTCTGCATTATATGTCTACAGTAATATTAGTCCACTTCCATAATCGTAGCAAGTAATAATATAGAAAATGGGCAACTATTCTTTGACGTTCTTAGTTTTTAATTGCAGGACTGTCGACATTTCATCTCATTTATGCATTTATTCTCATACAAAGACAGGGCTAATTTAACGTCACCTTAATATGAAGGCAGGGCTAATTTAATGTCATCTTAATATGAAGGCAGGGCTAATTTAACGCCATCTTAATATGAAGGCAGGGCTAATTTAATGTCATCTTAATATGAAGGCAGCGCTAATTTAATACGTCATTTCAAAAATGAAAGCAAGGCTAATTTAATGTCATCTTAATATGAAGGCAGGGTTAATGTAACGTCATCTTAATATGAAGGCAGGGCTAATTTAATGTCATCTTAATATGAAGGCAGCGCTAATTTAATACGTCATTTCAAAAATGAAGGCAAGGCTAATTTAATGTCATCTTAATATGAAGGCAGGGCTAATTTAATGTCATCTTAATATGAAGGCAGGGCTAATTTAATGTCATCTTAATATGAAGGCAGCGCTAATTTAATACGTCATCTTAATATGAAGGCAGGGCTAATTTAAAGTCATCTTAATATGAAGGCAGGGCTAATTTGAAATGTAAATCAAGTGCGTTTATTATGCGTCAAAAAAATAATGATCGCCAATGGAACACTACTTCAAGTCAAAGCAAAAAATCATCTACATTTTATTTCACGGCTGAAATAATAAAGCGAACTTAATTCCCTGGCAAAGCTGGGTAGTAAGGCTAATATAGAGCAGTAATATATTCCTGAGACAATGCTGCTATTCAAGAGACATGTTGTCTCAATGAACACCTTTTGAACAGTTGAGATAGAAAGTCCCTCTTAATATCGGCAAAACATGTCTGAAGAATTAGCTCACCTGTCTTAGTCTCTGCCTTGTTAGTAAATGAAGCTGGATTAATGCATATAGTTTGTTACAGGCTGCCAGTCAGGATCTATTTAGTCCAAGCATAGCACAGGTCAGTAACTAGCTTAAGCCTCCAATCATGCATATGGGCCCTGATTACCTGTCTGCTGTTACCTGAACAAAGAAGTAAACGATGACAAGAGGAGGCAGGGAGCCAAGAAACATCGAAGACGTATACGCAATGACAAAAACAGTCGACAAGGCCGCGAGCACCGTGTTAATCATCGATCGTATGGTAAAGGGAAGAACGAGATCAATGGTGGCAGTGTCTTCAGAGAGTCGACTCAGGACACGGCCCGTCGGGGTGCGTTCGAAAAAGAGCAAGGGGGCGTGCAAGAGGCAGCGGGCAAGGGCAGAGTACAGTCTTCGGGAGCCCCCGATGCCGCCTAAGGCCATTGCAAAAGCACACAGGATTTCAACAACACCTGCAATCAGAATTTGAAAAACTGTCCCTAGTGAGTCTGCCACAGCATGTAGATGTGTGCAGCAACATAGTAACAGAGATGAAAACAGAACCAAACACATGTGTAAATGAAATCTGACTAACTTATATAGCACCACGATAATACTCACAAAGCATCAGCTGACCATTATTCGTTGTAGAAGACAAATGCAACGCTTCATCTACTACTCATTTCAGCTAATTTTTATTCCAGCTAACTCCAATTTCATTTGATTAACACTTTATTATCTTTAACATTTCTTTAATTTCATTTTAATCTCGTTTTGTTTTTTCCCTACAGCTAGTCAATTCAACCTAATTTACATATCAGTTTATCCTTAATTCAGTTAATTTCTATTTCATCTAACATAATTTTTCTGTCAGTTTCTCTCCGGGCTAAACATCAACCCCACAACAACAACAATAGGAAAATCATCGTAACTTGCACAAGAGCAATCGACCTTGACTGACCTTGGCCAAAGCCGAGAAGTCCGTAGATTCCAAGGCGAAGGTCTCGAAGTTTTGAGTCAACAGTTCCGTTGATTGCTTTGTCGTTGCTCCAATAGCTCAGCCAGAAGTTGGCATAAACAGCGAGCGTATTATTTGTGATGTACAGAAGCAAGATGCCAAGACTGACCAGCAATCCTATTGACTTAAAGTAGGCAAGATACACTCTGAACTTCACCTGCAATTTCAACACGACACACAGGTCTCATAAAATAATATTTATTGCCAGTAAGTTAATTAATTAAAAACTAATTCAATTTAGCACCTTTGAGATAGGAACCACGAATGAGGGAGTAATATCACTTGCATTAACACTATATGGACATGACAAACAATTGAGGACAATGGAGATTCTATTTATTAACTTATAAGGCGTTTATAACGATATAACCTAGGTAATCAGACACGAATTTTCTATTCTTACTCATCACCACAAAATGGCTGGTGTCAGACACTGATGATCATGACCGTAATGCACATATACTAAAGTTAAACAAATTGTAACAGAAGCTCATCCAGAAAAGTCTAGTTGGCCAAAAAAACATCCACTCTTTGAAGCAAACATCCACAGCTCAGTGACCAAGCTCATTCCAGAGCAACAGATGCAAGAATGTACCCAGACGACATTTCATTATGGATCGAATACAGCATTACAGCACCTTTTAAAACCGTTTAACATCAAGTATCAGATAATCGACCTACGCTTCCAGTCATCAGCTTTTCATCCTCGATCAGTTTATTCTTTTCCTGTTTGTCCTCCGTCATGTCCTCGTCCTCTGTTATGTTCAGCTCGTGATCCGCCTTCTCCACACCGTTATGTTTGTGCGATTCTTTTGATTTACAAACTAGATTACTATCAGACATCTGTTGAAAATCACCACCACGTAATAAATACACACAGATATCGGGAAATAATTGTTTCATTTCTTACGCACAACTAAAAATTTTGACCTCTGAAACCTGTATTAGGAAATCCTAAAAACGCCAGCATTGCAAGCATACGGCTTAAGCATGAACTTCGTACCATAGAATGTTTCGGTCGGAACAGATACCTTATGATAGGCACCACAAAATAATTTTTGAATAGGGTTGCCAAAATGATAAATACGGTGCTGTATGGAAGAAGGGCAGCAATATCGAACACATCTGCTACTTATTATAATTACTATAATCAGAAATGAAATAAGCCATAAATGAAATAATCTGGAGAGCTCTCTTGCAAACGGACATTCCGAGCTCAAGAGAACCATCGGGACTGATCCGCACCGATGGCAAGAGACCAGCTGGCGTCACATTAATCCCATGGGCGAGAGGCAGACACCTAGCATGGGACGCAACAGCCATTCACACATGCGCATCCTCTTATGTACATCTGACAGCATCAACAGCCGGTGGAGCAGCAGAACATGCCACAGAACGAAAGTGCATCAAGTACTCATCCCTCCCTACCACACATGATTTTGTGCCAGTGGCCATCGAATCACTGGGCCCCATAAACCGTACTGGAATGGAGTTTCTGCAAGAGCTGGGCCGTCGTATGACACAGGCAACGGGAGACACTCGCAAAACAACTCATCTTTTTCAACGTCTATCTATTTGTACACAACGTTTTAATGCAATGGCATTCAGGGGCTCTTTTGTTCAGCCCGATGGGGACGAAAACCTATAATAATAATTATCCGAATAATAGGACGATTTGAAATAATAATAATAATAATACTATAATCATTATTATTTTTTTATTATTGTATTGTATCTATAAATTTATATAGCGCCTCTTAGAGAGGTGCTTCCAGTGCAAGAGACTTAGACATAAGCACTTCCTCTTGAGACAACGAAAAGAAGCAATTGGCTAACCAGTAAATAAGGATGAATGCATCAAAGGATGAAGTTGGTTCCACAGTG
The DNA here is from genome assembly GCA_959347315.1 of Bimastos eiseni. Taxonomy (NCBI): domain Eukaryota; kingdom Metazoa; phylum Annelida; class Clitellata; order Crassiclitellata; family Lumbricidae; genus Bimastos; species Bimastos eiseni. The sequence continues at coordinate 37,462,679 of OY365812.1, read as the reverse complement.
CATAGCCAATTATTATCAAGTAATACCTTATACGACTCCAAGCCGTCAGCAGCACCCTTTTTCTTCTCTGCTGACATCTTCATCTGTACGAGAACATCCATGCTGTCTGTAGATGTCACTGCTGCCACCTCAGAAGACGCCTTAAATCCGGATCCAGCGCAAGAAAAGACGGATCCAATCGGACTCCATGGACTTCTCTCACCAGCTGCCGTGACTCCACCGTCGCTCGACTTCGATGTATCAAGTCGAAGTCGGTGGAGCCTGTAAACGTACAAGACAGATCTTCTGATGGTGTCAATGATAGAGTGGTTGTCACAGTAAGACCATTAACAGCTATAATTTTGGCATGTGGTAATTGTTAACACTCTTTAATTGCTTACATTCATAACTATTAAAAACAATATACCAGCTGTTGAAGATTATCGTTGTTTTTAATAGTTATGAATGTAAGCAATTAAAGAGTGTTAACAATTACCACATGCCAAAATTATAGCTGTTAATGGTCTTATATGCTGGTATATGGCTATCGTCATAATTATTCACTAATTGCCATTGTTGACAGTAACAGGAAACTACTATCGGGTCAACATCCCAAAGACACACGACGTGGGAGAAATGATTTGAAAAAGGAAATCTCAAATAAAGAATGAAATGACATATGAGGTTGAGCAGAAAGACAGATACAGCAAAGAGTTGGACAGATACAGGGAGAGGGTTGGACAGATACAGGGAGACAGATGGGCAGATACAGGGAGAGAGATGGGTAGATACAAGGAGAGAGATGGGTAGATACAGGGAAAGAGATGGACAGATACAGGGAGAAAGATGGAGAAATACAGGGACATCGTGAGTCGTATACAGGGAAAGTGTTGGACAGATACAGGGAGAGAGATGGACAGATACAGGGAGAGATGGGCAGATACAGGAAGAGAGATGGACAAATACAGGGAGAGAGATGAGCAGATACAGGGAAAGAGATGGACAGATACAGGGAGACAGATTGGCAGATATAGCAAGAGAGATGGACAGATGCAGGGAGAGACAGCTGGATAGAGCAGAGGCCTTCAAATGGTTGAGTTACTTGTACTCCTATCTTCTGATTCATAATTCCATTCCTAAAGATTTTGCCCAACAAATCATGACCAGCATTGCAAAGAGGCAGATATGTCACAGGAAAACAGAGCAAAACAGGTACCTCTCAATGGACCTGTGTAGGTCAGGCGAGCTGCCGATCTGAGAGAGAATCTCTTCACGAAGTTGTATCTCTGCAAAAGTAAACATACGATAAATTTAATACGACAGTCTCAGCCAGAGCATACATGTGTGAGATGTTCTATGAATAGCAGGCATATGTTGCAAATCTTGCTATTTCAAGGTACCTGTCAAAAATGACACGAAGAATCAATTGTGTGTGTTTGATTTTGAATCAAAGTTATTATTTCATCCCAAAAAAATAGTTGTGTGATGAAATTTTGTGTTCGTGTCATTTTTTTAAGATTTTCTCAAAGTCGCGAGTTGCGACAAATGCCTGTTTTTGATACAGCATCTCACATATTCTGTCCCAGACCATAAGTCACAAATGACAATTTAATTACAATATAAAGTATAATTACAATTGCAGCTAATATCAGCAGCTGGTGTAAGTGGTAGCACTCATTGACCGGTTGTCTGTCCTCTGTCCACTCTTTAAACGTCATTTTGATCAAAACTTAAGACTTGTCTGTTTGTTTCAGGTTACCCACGACCCACTGCAACCTGACCTGAATTACTTAGACTTATTCCCACTGACTGCAACCTGACCCAGTTTTCTTGACCTAACCAGGATTTTAAAATGGATTTGCCATTGGACAACAATTCTTGTACCATGATTTCACTTGAAGCAACCATTGAATGTTACCATGCGCATAATGACAATTGTGCAACAGATGTCATTAGTTCAGATATCAAAACTACTAAAAAAAGCACAAATTCAACCACCAACCTTCATTGTCAATGTCCATATCATTATCAAGATCCTCGTTTTCCAGGTAAGTGCGAAGGAATTCCGCAAAATCTCCGTTCTGCGTCAGGAGCTCGCGATAGGTTCCCATCTCGGAAATACGGCCATCAACCATTACCACGATGACATCCAGTTGGGGAAGGAAACTGATTCCATGCGTCACAAGAATTCTTGTCTGAAAACAGATACACACTTCTTACTGAAAATAAAATATCTCTGTTCCATTAGCAGACACATGAGAAATATTCCTTACAGAAATCCGACCAAAAATCTAGATTCACAACAAAAAATAAGACAAAATAATAACATTTCTCCTGAATGATTAGAGTTCATTCCAGGAAATAAAATTATTGTTATCATTATGCAAATTAAAAATCAAGATTCCACACCTGGAAATAAGAAAACTAAACCATTAAAAACTGATTAAACCCAGACCTGATATCAATAACAGCTCATAAAAAACAAATTTGGAGGTTTCCGGTGTACCTTGCCCTTAAGCAACCCGCTGTTGCTCAGCACTTGGTCAAAGAGATGTTTACCAACACGAGAGTCAACAGCAGACAGCGGATCATCCAAAAGATAAACGTCCGCATCAAAGTAGACGGCACGAGCGAGGCTTACCCTCTGCTTCTGACCTCCAGACAGATTAATGCCCTGTAATCAACATTCAACCACGTGAATAAGAACACAAACATAACATCACGTGAAGTAAAGAATGGTTACCTTAATTGTACAAATGCCTTGTTTTGTTGCTACAGCACTGGCAGACACATTAAAGTTAATTAAATCACAAAGGAAACACTCATATCAATAAAATAGTTCTATTGATAAAATACTTCTACTGGTGAAATACTTCCATCAGTGAAATATTTATGACAGTGAAGTACTTCTAACGGTGAAAAACTGGCAATCGACGAAATACTTCAATCAATCAAATACATCTATCAATTCAACATACTTATATTGATTAAATACTGCAATCGATTAAATTCTTCTATCGATGAAATACTCCTATCGATGACTATCTGTGGAATACCAAACATCAATCAGTTGCTGCTTGGTTCTTCAACCGATCATCAACAGTGCCATGCCAACGACTGTATAATAGTATACATTATACAAAGTCATTAGATTAGATAACAAAAATCAGTAAAAGCTGGGAGATTAAACAGTCGTCAGGTTGCGAGTTAGCCGTGATCATCTTCGCGCTTAAACCGAAAGATCTATTGACCAATTGAGGAGCACACTAGTCGTAAGTGTCCGTAGAGGTAAATAAACGAGCGCATAACCTTTGCAAACACCACAACCATAAACAACATCTTAAACACCAATTCCTGCAACCTTTTCTCCAATTTCAGTCTGGTCACCGGCCGGAAGAATCCTCAGATCTTCACGCAGGGCGCAAGCATCAAGCACCTTCTCATAGAGCAATTCATCTTTCGATCTTTTAAACAGAATATTGTTCTCCACCGTTTCATTCTGGATCCACGCTTGTTGAGCGACGTAGGCAACCGATCCCTAAACAAAATAATTACAGGGCTTATCCTGAGACCTTACACTGTAGAATTACACTGTAGAATTACTACATGTTTTAATTGAACAACAAAATAAACGGTTTGATTTCGCCTAGCAGTTCGATTGCCATCGGAAGAGGTTTCCGCAGCTCCATTCGTTGGTTTTCAGGATCTGGCTTTGAAGGCATCTCAGGAATCAGGGAAGTGTTGCATTTTGATTATTTTGATTGTGAAAACCCATTGCACGCGAAAAGACGATTCCAGAGCAATACATTAATCTCTCAAAGTAACATTTAATTATTTTGTAAATGGCTGCATTCTGACAGCTATGGGTGCTATTATCAAACTAAACGTAACACAACACAATTTCAGAGCAGACGATATTAGCAATAAATGAAAAAACTTAAGCAATACATGCCAGAGGTGCACTTAAAGAGCTGCGATTAATAGTAAGCATACCTTGACTGCAACACTCCCGTGGCACTTGACTGTCTCGCCCAGAATTGCTGACAGAAGTGTCGACTTGCCACAACCGACTTGTCCAACGACTCCAATGAACGAACCAGGTTTCACTTGAAGATTTATGCTGTCATTACATAAAGATCGATTAAAATTAAAAAATTGCTTTAACAAGCAATTACCATTAATGAGCTACTGACAGCAACTAACACTACTTGAGGTTGCATCACACACAATCTTGGGGTTAGTACTCTGGACTGTTGACCTGAGGGCAGGTTTCATTTGTACTGCCCCGCGAACTTGGCTCGCAAATCAGCAACAACACACTTCGTTAATGTTGCAACCACACTATAAATGTTGGCATAACTAAGGAAAAGACTAAGAACAAGAATGAATCGAACGAGAATAATAATAAATTAAACGGGAAAATAATGTGTTGAAAAAATCAATATCTAATGAACTGAACATGAGCAAGAACGAAAAAATGCAAAAAAATACCCTAGCTTTCAATTAAAATGTAATTCCTGAATACAACTCTCACATTTAGCAACCAAAATTGTTCATGCTTCAGTTCACACTGAAGCATAAAGAAACCTACTTCTGGAGGGTAGGTTTCTCATCTCCAGCCTCCCAGCTGAACGTCCCATTCTCAACCACAACTGCAGCATCTATAGTAAAACAGTTCAAGGTGAAAAGTCCAGGTAAATATAAAGGTAAATGCAAAGGTAAGTGCAAAGGTAATGATTTCGTTTACACTTGTGCAAGGCATCAGGACCTACCGTAACTTTAAAGTTTCATTATGAGTCTCAAGTCAAATGAATCCTACACAAGCATAATGAGTCATAGGTCAGTTTCATGAGTCTTTAGTTAGTCTAATTAGTCTTAAGTTAGTCTAATTAGTCTTAAGTTAGTCTAATAAGTCATTAGTAAGTCTAAGAAGTGTCAAATTAGTAAAACAAGTCTAAAAGCCATCTAATGGGCCCTAAGTTAGTCTAAAGTCAGCTAACAGAACAGAACTAGAGAAATCAACTGATTAGATTAAAAGTATAATTATTCGAGCTGTGTTCGTCTTCGTCTGACCGACTATATTGACATTAAGATCAGCGCAAGAGTACAAATCTTGAAGGGGATGCTACAGAAATGTTTGTAATAAATAAAATATTAAATAAAATAAATTGATCTAATATAATGATTACAGCAGCATAGAAATGGAAAAGATTTAAGAGAAAAGATAGATCACAAATGATGAATCCTTGCAAATAATGAAGCTCACTGTATCCTACTGAAATGTCTAAACGCTGCATGCCTACCGATATCAGTTTTCCGGATTATATTTTCCGAATCCAGTTCTTCGTTTGACAGAAAATCCTGCAACCTTTTGATCGATACACTTGTCTGCCAAAAGCAAAACAAGAAAAAAACATTATAACAGGAGTCACATTTAAAACGAGTATTTTCCATGCTTGTAACAGGTATCAGGCTATTTACATAGCGCCTTATAAGAACCTCTTAAAGACACTAAGGTATGTCACATACTTACAGCAGGTACTTCGCACTAACAGCACAACATGAACCAGACAAAACCAAAAGTCTTATACTTATATACTAGAACCCAACCATTTCTATTACAAGCAAGAGCAGTCTCTTAAGCGAGCCTCAGAGACAGGGTATGAAGTGTCTGCAACTTCATTATCTCCGCCTCGACACTTGAGGTCGAGTGATCAATCCTCTTCCTTGTCATCTAATCTTCAAAATGGTATTGCATGATCAGTTTACTACTTACTGCTCAGTTGGCTGGGGCAAAAATAGAGCTGAAATCTAAAACTAAAAAAAATTCTGACCAGCTGGAGATTTGAAGCCTGACCTTGTGGTCTACAGTTCAGCCTACTACCAAAAGACCATTGCACACTCCCATCACAAGAGAGACAGAATATTCTCAATTGGAGCAAGCCAGCTACATACTGCATTTTGGTGGTGTACACAAATTTAAGCACACTACAAACACTAAGCCATTATATCACGTCATATGGGTCCCACATAGATAATCTTATTGTCCACCAAAACAAATTGATTCATATAACATTCTTATGATGAACATTGGTGAGCAACATAACAGACCAATATTATCATTTTTAAATTCCGAATAGGAGAATAATTTTCACACTGAAGACTGCTCTTCATACATAATTACAGTGAAGAAGAGAATGAGCCAAGAACCTGGACTAGACTCGCAATCAGCGTCGGTAACATAGCGAGGGGGAAACGAAGGATATTGAACAGAGACAGGGCGACGAAGGCCTTTTCTGCGTCAAGAACGTTCTGCTCCGACGACAGAACGTAAACAGCGAACGTCGTCAGAGATACCTGGAGACAAAGATGATCTATTAATTAGTAATTATTAATGTTGCAAAAGGCTTTGCTCAAGAGATGTCAACTATATGAATCAACTAGTCTGCCAGATTATTTCTAAGTTAATGCAAGGCAAGGCAAGTTAGAGTAAGTTTCGTAAAAGGCAAATTAGGGTAAGTTAACACAAGGCAAGTCGGGGTAAGTTATATAAAAGCAATCTCGGGCAAGCTTAATGAAAGGCAAGCTAAGGTACATTACAACAGAGCAAGCTGGTGTAAGTTTCATAAATGGCAAGTTAGGATAAGTTAATGCAAGGCAAGTTGGGGTAAGTTCAATAAAGGCAAGCTAGGGTAAATTTAATAAAAGGCAAGTTAAGGTACATTAGCACAAGGCGAATTGGGGTAAGTTTCATAAAAGGCAAATCAGGGCAAGTAAATAATACAAGACAAGGCAAGGCAGCACTTTGGTTAGAAGTTTGGTTATCGAAAGATAATAATTTTAGATATATGCTACTTGTCTTCTGGTGATTTTACTGCAAGTTTAAACTACCATTCCCAATAGAGCTGAAGATCCTACATCAGTTTGATGCAACATTCATTACCTACAGAAAATAATATATTTTTATTTAATTGCAAACTGACAAACCATAGTATGATTACAGACATAATATGAATGAATGATGACAAGTTATTACAGGAGTTGAATGTAACTGTCGGCAGCCATGCAATCTAATCTAATCTATCTATCTATGAATTTTAATAGAGCACCCCTTCAAGACAACTACTCTGAGGCGATCCTGATCCAGGCTCGAGCAAAAAGAATAGTTTAGAGATGGTGATGAAATATATCATAGGCTACCATAGGAAGGGAGTGGATGACTGGAGAGAGACCATTTCACGCGATGGCGAACGCCCTGGACTGTGTCATAGTTGTGCGAGCAAAAGGTACAAGAAGCTCATGTTGAGAGGATGAACATAAAGATCGATGACCCGGACATGCTGTGACAGGAACAAGGAGGAATTGCAAGTAGACTGGAGCCCAACCCAATAGACAGCTCCAAACCAAAGAACATAATCGGAAGTGAAGGCGCTGAGAGATAGGGAGCCAATGTAACGTGTCTCGCATATAATCAGACAAATTGGAACAAATTTAGAAAGGCAACCGCTGAGTCTCGCCGCCACACGTAGAACGCGCTCAAGGCAGAGAAGGCGAGACTGAGGAAGTCCTACAAGAATGGCAGAGCAGTAGTCCAGACGGTTTTGGATGAAAGCATGGACAAGAGTGGAAGCAGCAGCGGTGGAAAGAGAGCGAGTGACAATACAATGCGACCCTTATATCTAGTTTAACAAACGCCTCAGTCAACCTTATGGGGGATATTGGTTTCAAACTCGGTTCTTCAGCTCTGTGCCCCAGTGTGTCATCCATTACTCCTCGGACCACCCCAGTGATGAGGATAAGGTAAATTGGTAATGTCACATCAAGTAACCACACGGGCATCACGGCTTGGCAAAATCAAATGTCGACAGTTCGAAATAAGACCGTGGTTCCTCTTACCAGAAATGGTGCACACGTCCAGGTGAATGTAGAAGCAGCATTCAGGTATGCTTGCCTTCTGAGGACCTTGAGCTCCTTGTCTCGGATATCGAGTATTTTCTGTTCGAATGTTGGCTCCCAGGCGTAAAGCTTTAATACCTGAATCACAGATATAAAAGTGATTAAACATCTTCAACTGTATTCTCATTATTATATTAAATCTAATTAAATTTAATTACATTTAATTTACATTTAACTAACATCTGATTTACATTTAATTTACATTTGATTTACATTTAATGAGACACTGTTCCTACTTTAAGTAATTAACTAATATTCAGTTTAAAACTACATAGAAGAGTCCAATATGTCAGTTATTAAGGCTTGACATAAATGCTACAATCTATTGTTCTATTTTGCCAATTATAAATATTAAACTTTGGAATGCATTCTACAAAGACGAGAGTCCCATTATGCCAAAGGAGCCGAACAAACTAGTCATATTCGAATATAGTTGCAATGGCGCATCCTACATCATTGAATCAATTGAAAATGCTTATGGTTTTCTGCTGTAAATCACCTTAATTCCATTTATGACTTCGTTCATTAGTTTTATTCTTGAGTCTTTGTGTTTCATTTGGACGAACTACAAAGGCAGACAAACAATTCTGACATAGATGAAGAAATGCGACAATTCATACAAGCGAAAGGTTCTTAAAAACGCACTTAACAAGTAGCTAGAAAAACACACACACACACACACACACACACACACACACACACACACACACACACACACACACACACACACACACACACACACACACACACACACACACACACACACACACACACACACACACACACACACACACACACACACACACACACACACACACACACACACACACACACACACACACACACACACACACACACACACACACACACACACACACACAGAGTTCAGCTTAAAAGAATTACTCTTATTACACAATCTTGCCATGCCAAGAGACCTGATAAGGCTCCCATAGACAGTGTTTTACAGAATTCCACTAAACACTTCATATAGCTATGCTCGATACATTATACTCAAGCGCTCTTGTAGCAGCACGGCTGCATTACGGCGCTCTAGAAATCGTCCGTTTAATAATAATAATAATAATAATGAGGATCTTTGAGATATCTCTCTAGCATTATATATGAGCAAAAATTTATAAATACACTCATCATAAAAGGTGAAACATAAATTCCCGGCCGCTAAACACAGAGCATTTCGTCTGTTTGCACCCACAGCTGACCTGTAGAGACTGAGATTTCTTGGCGATGACTGCGTTGATTGGGATCATGAGGACCATGACCGTGACCCCAGCAAGGACCGAAGGACCGAGGACCATCCAGAGGAAGTAGAGACAGACGCACATCTGGAACGGAGCGGACCAGATCATGTTGAGGCTCGCCGTCAACTCTATGAAGCGTTGGGCGTCGACCGACATCAGGTTGACGATCTCGCCAACTGTCGACTTCTTTCTCGCCGCGTTGTTCAGCAACAATGACTTCGAAAACAAACACACGCAACCGATCAACTAATCGTCGCTGTGCTGTGGAGCTGGCGGGGATATGAAATGTAATGTAATTGAATAATATATAACACCCTATCAAGATATTTACTCAGAGGTGTATGTGAAGGAATGAGTGTGTAAAAACTGTGTACATGTATATGTATTGTATCTGATGATATATATATAGTGCTTCTTGCAGTACTAGCTATTTCTTTGGCCTACCATCTGGGCCATTGTGCTCATAGCAGTGTCGTTTCCTGCGCAGATGACTTTACCCATAGGATTTATTATTATAATGCTAAACGCGAGCCAGAATCGCACATGAGGTTTAACTCATGGCCTAACCCAGCATTTCCACTTCTAAGCCTATGATGATGATGAGTCCGTTGGCCTTATGCCACCTCGGGATCAGTGAATAATGCATAAAATTTTGTCTGAACATGCCGTGCAACTGCAGGCGTTCCCATTCTAGAACATACTTACTTACTTACTTAAGTCATTCACTCAGCACCAACAATTGATGCTTGATCATTAGATAACTGTGACTAATAAATTTATAACAATAATAATGGGTGAATAATTAGTCAAGCGGTCGTTTTTCCAAATGGAATCTGGAAAGAAAGCACTCCATCAGACCTTCTTGTAGAGGGAAGCAATGAGAGCAGTTCGTATCCTCATTCCTGTGATCATACATCGATGGAAATATTGGTGAAGAATCAACGATTGAATGAACGCCACAACAAACATCAGAGCCGCGTACGTGTATCCATGCCAGGTCGGCTCAGTCTGGTCGTCAACAAAGCCTATCATGGCTCTGAAATAAACAGACATGAAACGCAGTTGTGGAGTTCAAAGTAGACCTTGTACAAACCATTAAGATGTAACAGAATGCTTGTGTAACAGATCTCAAGAGACTCGCAGAGGTGTCATGTACACAGCAATCACTGCAGTGGAAAACATGTACTGTAACGTAATCAAGCATAAATATATATTGCCCCTTCAAGATGATAATGTCTGTACATAATATTCAAGTCAGCAATAAGTAGAACTGTAAAAATCTCAGCAAGTAGATCATTGTAAGGAAGAAATCTTTCGCAATGTCAAACATACGTCACATTGACAAATTGGCACTTCACTCATTCATAACGAACATTTATATAGCGTCCCATTTAGAGAAATCTACTCAGAAGCAGTCCCAACTCTTGCACGACTATAAAGAGCAGTTTTTCAAGGTGAGAAAAGAACATAGGAGAGGACTTACTTGAGAAGAAGTGGACTGACAAACAGCAGGATGTCGTGTAATAACTTGAGGAACGCACTGAAGATGAATATTCTCCAGAACGATTTCACTAGGGCCACCCAGAGTCGAGGATGTGGCTGCTTTGCGCCATTGAATTTGACTTCGTCGTTAATCACTTTCCCAGCTTCACCATTTTTGCCATTGAGTGGTCGGAGAAGGATGCTTCCATAGGCATCCTGAGTCGAGGGCGGAAAATCGTTTCTGGACCTGTGAGTAGATACACAAACAAACAATGTAATGTAATCGAACATTTATATAGCGCTCCTTCAAGATGTGCTCTGATCTCCCTCGATTGGGTCTGCTTGACTCCCCTGGCGACTTCCCCGACAACAAGGCAACGCCGAGTTTTCCCAATCATAGGCTCCTTCATCTGGAGTGACCTCCCTTCGGAGTCAAATTCACTAACCATGACCAATCCAATTGGGTTTTAGAAATGAATCAATGAAACTTGATATGGTGCCTCTTCAAGCAATCTACTCAAAGGTGCTCTGTGCTAGCCTGCATGATGTTAAATGTCATTTCAACAAGTGTTAGAACAATTAACAAAACAGTGCACAGTAAGCTAGAAGAGTCAACAATGGTTGGCCCATGCGCAAGCGTGGAACCATCCAACGGATTCCTGTCAACAGCTGACAGATGACATAGATGTCAATGTGTCAAATCACTTTCAGAGTGTTTTTTAGTCATGGCCGGTCTGATAGCATTTCTGAGTGGGTTCTTTGAAAGGTTGCTATACAACTTCCCTGATTGAATGAATACAAAATAAACTCTTTGCAACATGATTGTGCTTCTTCCTGTGGAAGACTGCATTGTAATAATATTCTAGCGTACATCCGGATTTCTGTAAGCTGTCGCTGTTAACTCACTAAGCACCATAAACTTTTCATACTGCACTTTATTATGGCATGAATTCTGATGTGTCGGGGCCTAGGACTTGGATCCAAAATTTCATTCAGCTTTGAAAAAATAACCAATAATAACAAAACAAATGCCATCAAATGCCAATTTCATCATAGCTTCAGAAGATGACACTGCATCAAGACAAGCTGTTCAATGTACAACATTAGGCTGCTCTCAATTTCTTTAAACATCTATTTAGAACATTTGTGTCAACAATTCATACACTTCTGTAACGTCTATTTTCTCAATTTAATAATTTAATTTCACTTACATACCCACTTCCCTAATCTTGCCTCCTCTTACCTGGTAACTTTTACCAAATACTGCCTAACTTTCGACACCGTCCACAGTACCTAAAGTACCAGTACTCCAACTAACTTTCCTTACCATAACTTACTTCACTGTACTATTACACTGTTGGGTGTACTGTATCTCTCACACTTATCACTTAGAGTGGAATTACCATCCTACCTGGCAGCTCTGTGAAGTTCTTTCTTCCACTGTTTCTCAAAGTGAGGAACAACTGACTTGGACCTGTCTTCCGGATTAAGGTACCACAATTCTGACATAGTGAGCGGCCGCCTATAACCCGACATGACCAGCCTATAAAGACAACAGTGAACAGCTATAGACACAACAAGAATCTACTTCAGGTATAGACTGACCACCAATAAACAAAAAGATGACAATCCTTAAAAACAAATGATAATAAACAACAGAAAAACTGAAAACATATATATTTATGACCAGAAATGACCAGCTTAAAGAGAGAAGTTCGACAAAGTGACTTACGGATTGAACCACCAGAACGACAGGATCGAGATAAAACAAGCAGAATTCTCAGGACATTCTCTCTATCAGAAGAAAAAAAAACGATGCAAAGTTAAAAATTAAAAAAATTCAGGTTTCAACACATAACGATATCAGAAACTTTTTTTAAATAAGCAAGCCATCACCTAGTTCTGTCAATTCTTTAATCTTATATAATTCAAGTCATGTTTGCATTTTCATATAATAATCACCACCCTTTTGCACAATGAAATCATTTAATTTATCTAAGGTGCTATCAATGATAGCAAACAAAGCAGTCAGTTATAAAGACATAAAGAATAATGGCAATCCCGTAAGCAATCAAGATAGTCAGTACAAAATTTTCACTCTGCAAGCTATAGAGATTATGAAAATGAAATTAGTACCGTTTACTGAAAATGGACCATTAAAGATTAAGTTACGCAAAATTTCCAAGGCACGGGCTCACAGAGATTCCCTCCACATTTTCCCCAGGCACATTTGGCCTCCAACCCACCACTTGCAGGTAAACATTGAACTGGCCCACCATCTAAAAAGTTGACACATTAACAGGCAGTCATTGGCATAAAGTGTTAGCAACTTCAATTTCTAAACTTCAGCAAATGACAGCAGCTAGCCAGGCCTCTCACTTGCTGTCTCATCTTCCCACTGACAGTCTGTGTACACATTTTATATCAAATTTGGACAACCTTAGCTGAACTAAGTGATTCAAAGTTACTGCAATGAAATCGAAAAACTCACCGGATCGTCGCTGTATTCAGACTGTTCGCCAGCACAGTCAACAAAACAGCCAGACAGGACAAATGCAATTGAGACTAGAAGCGTAAATATGCAGGCACGAACCAAATCATACGACGACGTAAAGTCGTCCGCCTGCAGACAAAAAAATTACAAAATATTACAGATTACAGTAAATAAATGTGTTCACATGACCAAAGTTACAAACCATTACAGATTACAGTAAATAAATACAACCAAAACCATGTTTTTATTATTTACCTCAAACAGTTAAACACAAGAATAAGCACACACAAGAAAACAGTAATACAAGGGGCAATAGGGAAAGTAGACACCCCAAAGGACTGATTGGTCCCACTAACAGGGCCTACTCTTTCTAATTTAATATAGGACAACATGTACAGAAAATTAAAACATACCTCATAACTCATCATCTTAAGTAGTTAACTAATGCTGTCTGTGTTTTCGCATTCTTATTTTGAGTTTTCGCATTTTTTACTATTTTTACTATTATTATAATTATTATCATAATTTTTATGATCATAATTATAATTATTATTATTATCATCATCATCGTTTACATTATTATTATACTAACAATTAGAGCTGTACCGATTAATTGGCTGGCCGATTATAGAGATATCGGCAATATCGGATATCGGCAAGATAATCGGCGCCGATATCAAAAATTATTTTTTTAAATTTAATAATATTATTTTCAGTCTATAAAAGTAAAATGAAGACAGCAACATCACTGGGTCTGTGAAGGACAGCATTTCGTTCTGTTCCCATATCTTGTCATTGAGCCAGAGGTGAGACCACCCACTGTGCTAGTATAGACCGTGGAAATGTGTCAACATAGGTCTTGTGCAGAGTGAATCATAGTGTCTGCTTATTGGCCAAGGAATGGCTGGCCAATTCAAGCCAAGGAGTGGCAGGCCAATTCAACAGAGAAACCGATGAATGTACATCATGGAGGCATGCCTATTGAATACATGCTAGCTGCCAATCAGATCTCCCCAACACATGTCAGTGGCCTGAGAGGCTGAGACTAGATGGGTGGCTGTGAATAAGACAGCCGTTCCTTGGCCTTTAATTACCCTGGGCACAGTTCGACAGCAGACGTTGTGTCTTTTTTTTAGCGAATGTGAAGTTGCTTGAAAGCAATTGACAAAATAATCGGCTAAATAATCGGGTATCGGCAAATGAATAATCAGCAATAATCGCATCGGCATAAGCGGCAAAAAGTGATATTGGTATAGCTCTACTAACATTATTATTATTATTATGTTATACGAACCACAGAGATTGCTGTGCGAATGTCTGACTGTAAAATGAACACAGCCGATATGAACTGAAGCAACCAATAGATGAAGAGAAACCCTGTCACTCGGACCCCACGCCTTCGTCCAAACTGCGTCATAAGAAGCGCAGTACTCTACAATCGTACAACAAGAAAACAAACTTATCAACAGATTCGGAAAAACAGACAGAAAGGCACAAAAAGAGGAAAATAGGCAGAGGGTCAGCTAGAGGCAGAGGGACACTGAAAAAAAGCAGACACACAGAGACAGACCAAGAGACACAGAAAGAGGCAGAGAGACAGACAAAGTTGGCAAGAGGTAAAAAGGAAAAGGAAGAGCAAAAGCGGCAACAGACAGAGCATAGAACATACAAGTAGGGACAAAAGATAGAGAAAGAGACGAAGACAGACAGACAGACAGAGGGATATAGATGCAAAGGGACAATGACAAGACAGAAAGAGAGAGAAAGAGAGAGAGGCGGAGGAACACAGAGACAGAGGAAGAGTGAACAAGGCAGTGCGAGTAAAAGAGACAACGAGGCAGAGGAAGACAGCGTGAAATAAGTTTAGAGAGAAACTGAAAAGGAAGAGTGTGACATAGACAACCTCAGAATGATCACATGACTTTCCAGAATTACATTACAATACGATCTCGGCGTAAGGTAATCGCATTACCATCGCAAGAAACGTGAGAAATGGTGCGAGTATGTGAGCAGGATATGGACTCCTTGCTGTGATGAACCCTTGCAGCTTGTGAGCAATATCAACCAGAGACAAGATCGCCAACAGCAAACACAACACCTACAGAAAAAACCAAACTGTCATATCACATTATAACACCCCAATGACACATGTCTTATGTCACTGTCCCTATGCCTCTGTCTGTCTGTCTGTCTGTCTGTCTGTCTGTCTGTCTGACTTCAAAGTTTAGAGTTTCAGAGTTAACTGTCAAAACTGAAGACTGCTGTTCACACAACAATTACTGGATTACAACAATTACCCCTAAACAATGGTCACAGAACATGTTCTGAAAGCCTGAAACTGACAAGTCATGTCGCCGGATAGTTTATGACACTAGTGAATGGAAGTATCAGATTTACAAGTATGCATTCTTGTATACTTTAATAGGCATTTGTAGTAGTACAGGCTTCATATGTCCTAATACTCGTACCACTCAAATACTTGTACAACTATTTCAACCAGTATTTATAAGTTTCACAAGTATTTTCCTGATAAATTATGAGCTTTATAAGAATTAACACTTGTAACCATAATACAAGTATTACTATTCCCACCATGAGAACTATTACTTAAATAATTTAATAACTTACTCTAACAAGCCTGAATAAAGGAGGAGGGAGACATCAAACTGAAACAACTATATATACAACCCTTACTACTTGAACCTATTTTACGCAAGTACTTGATACTTGAATGAGATTGACATCTGACTGTAGCAGATATCTGAGCATGACCCAAATGCATGAAATTACTCAAGACTTAAAATTAATTAATAATAGTCATTATTATAAGTATTAATTACTTGTGTTCTATTGATCTGGTGTCTAATACATAAGGCATCAACTGATGGCACTACAAAACCAAGTCATCAATCTAATCAATTTCCAGAAGATTCGATTGGCTAATACAGAGAGACAGCCTTTAGAGGGTAGGTAATTTGAAAAAGGTAAGACCTAAGTTAGTAGTTTAACAATAATGTGTGATAACAAGGATCATTAGTGTCACACTCTGCCTTTATTCAGGCTTGGGACAGGCACTGTCAGACAATGGTGGAATTCTAGCCTTAAGTTGAAAATGAAATGGACCATTAAATTTTGTCCAAATCTAGGAGATCTTTTAAAATGTTACTAGTATTAGCTTCCTCTATGTCCTTAGTTTATTTTCCATGTTGTCCCAAAAGCTCTATCAAAACTCATCCCAGCAAATGCATTATTACTTTATTAGCAGCTGTGCAAACACATTATGGGTATTTGTGCAAATGCATTTTTAGTGCTGAATGCCAGTAAGATAACAAGTCTACCAATCATGGCATCATAAGCAGAATTATTACAAATTCATCAATTACCACATCATACTGCCAGCAGCTGCCTCAGACGTGCATAAATGCAATTATATGGCTTAATATAACTGAAAATTACATTGTCTCATTAAATGAGATCCCACAACATGAAAACCCTGACTCAATTAAGGTTCATTTAATCAAAAACAGGCCTGAGGGAAGCAAATGCAAGGCAGGGAGTTGTTCTGAAATTAGTCAGAGGTCAACGGTATGATCTTCTGACCCAGATAAAGACAAAGCATATGACACCAATCTAGGAAAACTGCTGACCTAAAACAGCTTTGAAACAATGCCTTGCAACACCACATGCTAAGTAGGATTGTTAGCTGCTGTTTAAGTACACTGTCTCATAACAAAGATGATCCTGGTCTCCTCCTCCTTAACCATGCTTTGGAATGGCACTGCACTAACAGAGTACTAGCAGAGGTAGAGTTTGCTAGGTGGGCGGCTTATGTAAGGTTTGCCAATGTGGCCTAAAACTAGTAATGTATCTACGTAATGTATGTATTTATGTAACATAAGTCTATGTATATGTACAATATGTAAAACTATGTATCTATGTAATTGAACCTAAACCTCCTGGCTCACTAGTCACTGAATCATCTTGTGCCCACCAGGTGAAAAATTATTTTCAAAATTGCAATATTCATATAGTAATTCAAAACAAGTAGTCTCCAATGAAGGATCAAGATACAAATTAATTTTAAAAGTGCAATACATAGATGGTAATGTTGAAATGGTATGTTTAAACGGCAAGCCTAAATGGCAATGTCGAAAAGGCAATGCTCAAATTGTATTGCTCAAACAGTACCGTCAAATGGCAATGTTCAAACATAATGCTTAACGATAATTTTTAAACGAAAATGCTTAAATGGCAATGTCTAAATGACAACATTCGTATGGTAACGTTTAAATGGCAAAGCTAAAAGAGAATAAATAGAATAGATGGATCACCGTTTTCGTGACATTCAGCCATGTGTGTCGAATGTAGTCGTGTGATGAAGTGGCTAGTGACCAGAAGTAGAAAGGCACGACGGTCAGTAAGTATCCACATGGAATCCAGACCAACGCTGTCACCTGAAAGCATTCCGTGAGATCAGGAAACGTGGAATTTGAGACCATATCATTCAGATCCTGCAAAAATAAACAAAGCTGTTGCATAATGAGATCGAGTATGTATTTCCGTTAGGTGAGAACACACGGCTTACAGGATGCAGCCATTTACATAATTATACAGCATTAAAACAATATGAAAGCAAAGCATCAGGTATATTAGCAGCAAGTAGATAAAGCTCCTGTGTATAAACAAAGGGAGGGGCTAATCCTCTGCTCTTTGAATCTTCAGCCAGCAATGGACGAATCTCAATGTCTTGAACAACTGTTGGACCATCCACTTCGAATGGCTTCCCATCAGAGATTCACCTAATGCCAAGGACCCACCCAGGGAAAATGTATCCACATTTAACGAGCTGCTAAAGTCTAATTTTTATTGCCAGTGGTTGGGTTGAGAGCGCCTGAGGTGGTTCATTGAACAGGCACCATATCAAATTCCTGGAATGAATGAATGCATGAATGAATCAATCGATCAATAAATCAATCAATAGATCAATAAATAAATCAATCAATCGATCAGTCAATCAGTCAATTAATCAATCAATCAATGGCACATTGATCCCAAATTCAGTTCACCTATAAGTCTTATAAGTCAGTTCATGTCACATTATAACACACGACAGCATTGAAGACTTAGTTTAATGACAGTGAAACAATGAGCTTCTAGGGCCCGTGTTAATGTCGTGCATGTGAATGTCATGATGCACCTGTATCCACAGATTGCCTAGGTCACTTACGTTACCGACCAACGTAACGGAATCAGATAGTTGTGTAGCGCTAGATCAAGTTAACTTCTGCACTGTGATGGCCATGTAACCAGAACACTAATAGAACATGAGCTCTAGCCAAATTACTAAGTCAGTAATGTCAGCTTGAAGCAAAAGCACCAAAGAGTCAGAGAGCAATGACAACTGATCTTGCATCCTGGTCATATGACGCTGATGTGGCATGCACGTGTAAGTGGAAGTGTGCGTATCAATATGTGTTGTGTTTGTGTGTGAATGACTGTTAGTGTGCATGTGTTACTGTATGTGCAAGTGTTAGTTTGTGTGTTAGTGTGTGTGCGTGCATGTGTTTCTGTGTGTGTCTTAGTGTTAGTGTGTTTAGCATGTGTTTGTGTCTGTGTGTGAGTTCAGCATGTGTGTGTGTGTGTGTGCGTGCATGTGTGACACTGTGTGTGTGTGTGTGTGACACTGTGTGTATGTGTGTTTGCATGTTCTGCTACTCATACAATGCTAATTCAGACTGTTACGAGTGCTCCATTTTCTGTCTTGTGCTTTCAAATGTATGCCACACCCCTCACTTTGATTCACATTGCTATGCTCAGAAGATAAAGTTAAATTCTAGGACCCTTCATTCAAAAAATATAAAAGTTCTTTCAAGAAAAACTTTTTTTATCTTCAGAAACTACTTTATTGCACTACTTCAAACTAGTTGTTCAAAGCTGTATGACAGAAGCTCAAAAATGATCAAATTTCAGGCATACACTATCTACCCCACATTATCACTACACCTTTGTTATCTGTGGTTCAAGTTCTGGCCGGGGCGGAACCAGAATATTTTTGTATGGGTGCTGATAGTGGAAACGCCATAGGCGTTAAAGCAACGTACTGATATCACCCCAACACCTCCCTTTAAACAATGAAAAACTCACCCCTCAGCATCCCCCCTAGTTGTGTCCCTGGTTCTGGCCCTTGTTCACAGAAATTGTACATTTTTTCACAGACATCCTTTTATTTCTCCAGAAAAACTACTTCCTCACTCACCATAACTTCAAATACCAATATTTTGAGTTCTTTGGCTATTAGCTTTCCTTAGCTCCTGTTGCACAGAACTTGCTAATTATTATTATCATTATTATCAGAATTAATGTTATTGATATTGACAACATTGTGGTGCTGTATTGCTGTTATTATAACCAGTGTTTTTATTACTACTATTGTCAATTAGTAAATACATACATGTATGAATAATATTATTATAATAATATCATAATAAATATTATTTAGGCTACCAGGCGGGCAATTTGCCCGCACAACTGCTACTTCTCAGTAGTTGGCCCTTCGCTCTCAAACACGCTCCCATTGATGTATGGGAGTTCAAATTGACGCACATCACCCATTGGCGTTACACTTGTCCTCCAGGGTTGGTTAGGTTTTTTGCAGTTTAACGATACTGTGTGATTACAAAGATTATTAGCGTCGCCCTCCTCTTGGGACTAGCACCGCTGGAGTTATGTCACCCAGTGTACACTCTGGCTCCTTATACTCGCCTTAAAACTCTTCTTTTCAGCCGTACTTGGGTTGTTAGCGCACCTGAGCAGTAACCTTGAACGGGCGCTATATATAAATCTTTGTGCTTAATAAATAAATAAATTAATTGATAATCAAACAAGCGGGGTCAATGTAGGGTAAGCTATTATCTTTTCTTGGCTCCTGTTGCACAGTACTTGTTGATTAAAGTTTGCAACTGTAATGCTTGTTTTGAGAAATAAAGAATTTTATAAGGACATTCTACAGAGGCACAGAGATCAGTCCCTGCGTTCTGCGTCTCATGGGGACCTGGTGGTTCCGCGCTCTCGTACCGCCATGCGGGCAGGCCGCACCTTTTCGTGCGTTGGACCGTTACTTTGGAACTTGCCGTTATCAATTCGGAGTCTCCCACTGTGTGTAGCACAGGAGACATTTTCTGAACTATTGAAGACGCATTTATTTCATAACTGTTATGTAGCTTCGGTAAGCACCTTCGTGAGGTTCTTGTAGGGCGCTATATAGTGTTTTATACATACATACATTGCAACCACGCGATCACATTGCCAAGATCTATCTATTTGCATAGTTTGCGTCAAGTTTCCTATTTTAACAAAATAAGAATAACTAACCCAAAATGCAGACCCGCAAAAACCCTTGTCCATCGTTTATGTCCTATGAATTATCTCACACTAGAAAACTCTCTGAAACATTTCCACGCACTTTCCACCGGTCTCACAATTTATTGTTTTGTAAAAATCTTATGTTACCCACCGATTGTGCAACTTATTGTTTTTGGAGTAATCTATTTATAGAAACATAGACCGAAAGATGCAAAGAGTGCCCATTCTTAGGTGCCCACTGGCCGCGTGTCCAGAAGACGCTTACCGAAAGATGCAAATGGAAGTTAAGAAAGGAATTTATTTATTTGGCATAATAATAAAACATGATTAATCGTTTTATCATCTTCATCTCCCCAAAAAGGTATGGCTAGACCTGATCAAATGTAATGTGTGTGCTGACGTCTAGACTAGAGAATATGTTAGAGGCTCGAATCGGGGTTCGTTCATAAAATACCATCTCTGCCTCTGGTCGTTCTCCGCTTGTTTTCTGCCCCCATCTTTCCGTTCAAAAGGCCCTACTGAATTTGAAAATCTCAAGCCATCATTTCCTGGTTTTGCTCTTGCACAATTCAATGCTACCCTCACAAACAGAGGCGGCGAAATCGGGGGTTCGATGAGGACAAGTCCCCTCATCATTTACAGAGAGGTGAGGGGACTTGAGGGCCCTATCATTGGGTCCCCCACCTCTCAAACGTCTAGTCCGGCTCAATAAACTAAGGTTTATTCATTCATTCATTACGAAGATTTATAGAGTCCCTTGAGGTTGCTACTGCGACAGCTGCATGAAAAGAACAGTTTGAGATGAATATAAAATAAAGAATCAGAGTGGATCATGGGGACAAGCACAACGCCAAAGGGAGCAAATACCAGTACACTGAGAGCCGCTTAAAGAATGCATAATTACAGACTTATCATTTCTGATACGACACTTCTGCGTGATGAGAAGCTCTGGTAGAATCATAACATTTCTAACAAAAATGCTTGATAACAGTAATTTGAAACAATTCAAATTTAATGCTTCTCCAGTCTCCCATGGAGAAGAAAATGCTCCATGCTTCATGGTATTAATAGAAAGAGCTTGGGTCACATCATCCAGTTCAATAGATACATGTATCCCATTCAGATCCAGCTCTTCTTAGTCTTCCAATATACACTCTCTCCATTCCCTTCATTTGCGCTTACAACCATTAGTTCACTTTGCCAACCTGCAACGACTCTCTGTGGTATGCGCGTCTAGGCAGCATAATAATTTATTTCTGTTTGTGTGTTACAGAATGGCTGCCTGGCTTCCAAAACCCCAAAATTACCATCAAGCATAAAAGTAAAGAATCAAAAATTAAGAATGTATTATTCATAATTATCGTTGTTAGATTGTTGCAATAATTACAAATAATTTAGTGAAACTTGTCAAATTGAGTGAAAATTTGTAATAAAATGTATGCGTTTTTAAGCCGAACATGATGATGTGACGTCAAATTTCGTCAAATCTCCCTCCGCTCGTCACACATCATCACAAATGGGTTATCCCTCCCCTACGCGGGTCAGGTCATTTATGGACGACGCCAATTCTGCAGTTTGTCCCCAGGTGCAAAAATCCTAGGTAAGCCTCTGGTTCTTCGTTCAATTCAGCTTTGAACACATTAGCACATCAGGCCGAGGCAAAGTGTATAATTATTGTTTCTCAATTGGTGCATAGTTTTGTGGGTGCTCAAGATAACGACAGTCCGGTGTGTAGCGGTATTTGTCTTTTGATGAAAACAAAGAATTTACAAGTTTATAATAAGCACGTGTCACGAAGAACAACAAGGTATCACTGTACGTTATGAATTAAACTTTAAAAGTCTGTACGAAGCACGTCTCAATGAATAAATAGTAATGCCTGATGCAAGGGTCATTTTCTTACACCGGTGAATACTGTAACGCCAAAGCAAATTAATCACTGTTAAAAATTAACAAGTAATGCAATATTGGATTCGCATAGCACCCATATCATATCCTGGGTAAGGTGCA
This sequence comes from Bimastos eiseni, assembly GCA_959347315.1. Lineage (NCBI taxonomy): Eukaryota > Metazoa > Annelida > Clitellata > Crassiclitellata > Lumbricidae > Bimastos > Bimastos eiseni. The sequence continues at coordinate 37,440,137 of OY365812.1, read as the reverse complement.
ATTGTGCCCAATAAAGTATTACAGGCTCCATATGATGAGCACACCTTTTATGGAGTGCGTTCTAAACAAGCCATACAAAGAAATAATTGACAATTTCTAATATTTTGCACAGTAACATAAATATACAATAAATATATGAATGAAGTTTTTTCCATTATACAATCACTTTTGACTAGAAATGTTTATTCGACTCTCTTTCAACATCGTTGACTTTGTTTCATTGACAAAGAACACAAGCTGAAAAATATTAAATTTGAGGTCACTTCAGGAAATTTACAAGTTATAATTATTGATGAGTACATTCGTTTCATTTTCAAACTGGTTTAGCCCAAACATCTGCCAACTGTGGTGGCTGTGCAGATCAAATGTATCAGTTAAAAATACTTCAACAAGGTAAAAAATTTGCAGTATGTCCTATTTATCACTTTCAAAGCATCCTGGATCAATACCATAGTCATTTAATACCTGGGCTCTACAGAACCTGACTCCTAAAGAAAGCCAAACAACATGCAAATAAGTGTTAACTTCTTATCAAGCACAGAATTCCGAGAGAGCCTGGAAGTAATGGCGGAATGAACTGTGGAGGTCAAAGGCAGGATGACCTGACCCCTTGTTCACTGTTTTGAGTCTTGTTTCTCGCCAGATACAGGGCCAAATGTTCTTTCCAGAGCACATAATTTAAACAAACAGTATAAACTCATAACAATACCCTGCAACATTCCACATATATCAATAGTAATAAAGTAAACTACACTTTCTTCTCTCGTCAGAACGTCAATTGATTTACATAGACCCTGGGCTCACAATACCTTATGGCAGCATTCCTCAATCTTTTTGTCCAGCAACCCCTGGTATATAATTTCAAAAGTTGTGGCAATCCCAACTATAAAATTGATTGGGTCACTGCCTTTAAGACTCTGAACTATATTAGTGTATATACATTTAAAAAGTGTAACCCATACATAGACCGTTATATATCATGTATATACATGCTGAATTTGATGCATATCATCCTTGTCATGGATGCATTGTTAAATAAACTTATTCAAAACATACAAAAAAATTTAATTAGCAAAGATTAACTTGAGTCGCTATATTGCAGTAGTTAGTGTAGCAATCATAAGCACGTGAACATTAATGAAACTAAACTGACAACTGTTTTTTATACCTCTGGAAAATCGTAAGGTGACCCCGTGGTTGAGAACAGCTGCCCTAGGGTATAAACGTTGTGTAAAAAAATAATAATTCTTAAGCAAAGAGCTGTTGCCTGGAAAATCACCAATTCAATTTTAAAGCTCATGTACAGCATCTGTATCTTTAGCCTTGGCAGGCCAATGGTCTTATTACAATTATATAATAAGACAATTAACATAACAAGACATAAATTGTCTGTTCATGTTCAGACATAAACCTCCTGAAAGTGCACATCGCAATGGCACGAATTCTAAATCAAACTAAACATTAAAATAAATTATCACAACAGGATGAGTCCAAGTCCTGCGTTATTCTATCCAACGGCGTCGTGCAAAAACTTAAACCTGACAAGATCAACGGAATTTGAGCAGCACATAGTGCATTAAGAATACTGTTGGGTCATTCCTCGTCAACTCAACCTTACACGTAATTTCCCTGCGCACACATATACAGCAATACACACTTAAGTCGCTCGTAAATAGGTGAACTCGGCGGCTGCTCGATTTATCAGAAGCTTGTGCACAGGTAATAATAATACAATAATAATACCACTAATAAAGCAATGACTGTTTGTGGTAAATGATAAGAACTTTTGGCTATGACTGAAAAGATCGAACATAGTGGTCACTTGATAGTGTCAACAATGCTTTTGAGTATTCAGGAGTTATTGCATACACCACACTGTCAGAACCGAATTGCCTAGAAAACTATATAGAAAAAACTGGTAATTGTCAACAATAGCATTCACCCAAATGAACAACATTTTCAACAAAGTCTCAAAACAGTACACAGAAAATTAAAACCAGGTCGGAGAGGGCAAAAGAAGACGCCTCAAAACGACAACAAAGACAATCACAATTACTGTATGCTGAAAGTTTTCAATTGCCTGCATCAATTTATGATAAATGCACAATACTTTCAACATAGTACGAGACAGTATATGATATATTTTCTGCATGTCAAATCTCAATGTTAAGATAATCACATTTAGCATCAGTATGAGTTTCTCACAGGGTGCTATACAACTAGACCAGATAAACACTGGGGCACAGGCAGTGCTCATCAACAATCTAGGGCCCTTCGTTTACCTCTGTGCGGTGTAGTTCTATGTTGTGTATCAGAAATCTCAGGATTACAATCAACATCAGAACTTTTACCCCAGAATAAAATGGTCTACTACAAATCCCAAATATAGTGGGAGTTTCCGCCACTGATAAGTAGGCTCTACTGTATGTATTCAAACTGTATTCCACATATAACTATGTACCTGAACAGTGGCCAGAATAAGACTTAGAGCAAACGATGATGTTGAATAGCGGCATGAAAATCATAATCAACACTAAAATTTCTCCACTTCAGCCCTGCAGAACCCCTTTGTAGACTGTGCCAAACTGTGGCAGCATCACACACCAACACTCAGCACAGCTAAAAATGCAAATCAGTCAGGAAAAATCCGAGCAAGAGAAAGTTGTTCTCGAGAACGCAAGACGCATCCCTGGGACGCACTCCACCTATAGACAATTCATTTCCAGGCATTCGCGCGGCAGATCCGACTTTCGGGAGTTTCCCAGCGTCGTGCCTGTCGAGACTTTCGACCTGGGCGCAATTGTCGGGCAATTCTGAACGTAGATGATGCGATTGTAAGCACGCCATCGCTGACACAGCTGTATGTACATCTTGCACTGAACGTACATAAAGACGAGGCCACCAGTAAAGCCAATCGCAACGACGATTAACTTTGTCCAGAACGGCCATTCAAGAAGTCCGGCCTTAATCTCCTCTGTAGTCCGATCGATGAGCACGTAAAGCGACCAGATGACACAGGTTATCGCGATTATGTGGAATGTTACGGAACAGAATATCTTCCGCCTTTCCACCTTCGTCATCTCGAGCTTCTGCCACTAAATGAGAAAAAGAAACCATGATTGTGTTGGGAATGCAGGTGGATGATATAATGGAAACTGTTTCTTGAAACACCATGCAACAGGAAAATCATAAATCATGACAGTTTGGCCAGTGGCATTTCAATTGCTGGCCACAAAAGGAAAAGCGTCAAACACTTCATGTCAAACAAGGTTACAAAAAACAAAAATTCACAAATTTACATTGCCTTTTACCACAAGTTTTTAGACAAAAAAGGATCTACTTTCTAATTGTTCATCAGTGTAGCACCGAAATTTTAAAATATGATAACAAAAATTAATGATTTTTCAATTTTCCGTGACTTTTTATAGAAATCACCCATTTTTCATATGATTAGAAATATGTCTATTTCGGATTATTCAATTTTCTTTTACTTTCCATGACATATCTATTGTCAGATCCCATGACTACCCATGACTTTTTGTAGAAAACACCTATTGTTCGGGTTACACAGACCTTAACTTTTTAAAGTCTATTTACATAACTTTCCACGTTCCGTGACTATCCAGACAATTCATCGACTTTTGCACCAGATAATGCAGTATTCCATCACTCATTCATTCATTATTTAGAAAAGCTAAATAAATCGGACAATGGCTGGTTACCTTTACAGTAAATGTTAGTTCCATTAATTGGTAAACATTCGTACTTCTGAGCAGATAATGAAATATTTCAGACCAAGATCGCACGCACGCATGTCTTAGGGGCCGTGCCAATTGTATGCATTGAAAATGTCTGCCTAATAATAACACTTGCTCGCTCTCCTTTGATCGCTCAATCATGCATTTAATCCATTCATTTATTCCATTCATTCAATCGTTCGATCATTGCCTTAGGAAGTCGAATTAATCTGTCGGCGGACGGCTACCTTGCAAAATGGTTTGACGCTGGTGGTCATCTGGAAGTCGAGTTTGCACAGTTCGCATGACTTAGTGTTGGCGCTCTTGATCCACTGCTGGAGACAAGACTGGTGCACGTACTTCAACGTTCCGGAACAGGCGCACGGTGAGATGAGCGGTGCACCAGACTCTGCCTCGCAGTGGCAGATGCGGCAGGCCTCCATCGTCATCGAAACCAACGATGCAAAGGAGTTGCTACCATTGACAGGTTGGGTCGATGCCTCGGACCCGTTGCAACAGACCTCCTACGAGTAAACAATGTTGTCCGATAAACAAACAACTGAACTTGGGGAGACATCAACATACCTCATTAATATTCAATATGTTGCTTAACCATATAATTTAATCATCTGAATATAAAACACAGAGAACATCTGTTGATAACATTTTCCTGGGGTTCATTTCTCTACCAATTTAAGTAATCATCAACTGCAACTTAGCAAAGTTGACATTTCTTTCTTGTGAACATTTATTTTAGCCAATAACCTCATTGAAGTAAACATGATTTAAAATACACCAATTGAACCGATCTGACCAAAAACTAAAACTAGTAAGAATTATCCTGTCAATCATGTACACAAGACAGAGAGAGAAAGCCATGAATTTAAAAGGCAAAATGACATCAATAATAATATTACATTAATTAATGACAATAATAATTACAGAAATTACATTCACAGTGGCATAATGAATACCTATCCAGTATCCATACCTAGAAATGTTAGTTGTTTCGTTATAAAGTTTACCTGAAGGTCACCTGGCAGATCGGAGTCCTCATTCTCAATCTCAACACTACTAGTGTTAATAGACTTGAATGGAACTAGCTCCATCTCCAGTTGTTAACTATGGTACAGCATTCTGGAAAGAACAGAAGACATAGACTTTATATCCAGAATTTAGATGTTAATGCTGTCTCCAACGTTCAAATGCATTTTCACTAAATCTGTCACATTCTGGCATGAACAGCATTCAACCAAAGGTCATTGAAACCATATAATTTAGTATTTAATTGGTAATCTGCCATTTAAGCGACTTCATTTATTAATCCAATTTTGCATTTCATTTCGGCATAGTACTAATTAATTTCAACATGTACCCGTTCTCATGAAACCAGAATATAACAATGTGCAAAATAATTATAAAACTGGAAACAAAATTAAATGGCATATGGTCCAAAAGACGATAATCCTGATATAGGAACATATACAGACCTTTGGTTAGTTCCTTTCTATGTTCAATAGCGCTCAGAATGGCCGTTTGTTGTGATAAATATCACATTCTGAAGAACAGTATCTGCTGATGTTATTTTTTATTAAGCCACCTATGATGTGCAACCTAATTTTTCCTAATTAAATGTGTTTCTGCAGCACATCAAAGGTGGCTGAGGAGGACTCTGCATGTTTCATGGCAGGATACAATACCAATACATCAAAAGAGTGAATGAGAGTAGAGGACAAAGGAAACATTATCAGGAAGAGAAGGTTAAGATGGATGGGACATGTGGTTCGTACAAACAGGAATGGAAGAACCAGCCAAGTGATAGGCCTGAATTCTGAGGAGAAAAGCAAAACATACAACCACAGAACTGGTCAGAGACCACCAAGGACGACTTGGGAGTGTGGGTAAAATGCGAACAGTGAACCAGTAAAATACGAACCATTCGCGAACGTCTTTTTGATTGGCTGCCAAAAGTCACGTGACCGGCTCCCACCCATGGTTGCCATTTATATTATTATTCATAAGGCCAAAGGTTTTCGGCAATTATCTATAAACGATACTGGCCATGACCCTGAACCCTATCAATCAAGCATACTAACCCTAATCCTAAACATAACCTACCCTCACGATGCCCACCCTGACCCTAACCAGCCCTCACGATGCCTTAACCTGATCCATTCGTGCTTATGGTTTGCATTTTGGTTTTACCGGTTCGCAGTTTACCAACACCTGACGACTTGCAGTCCTTGGAAATGTCCTGGACTGCTGCTGACAGAATGGCACTGGACAGAGACGAACAGAGCAGGTGCATTTCCTGACGTGCAGACTTGCAAGGAATGAATTAAATCAGTAGAGTTATAAATGTCAAGCGCATTCTACAACAACTGGCAACTCAATAACTAAAGGAAAATTTGTATTTGTACGCCACACACGAAATGCTATAATGGGCGAATAATTGCGGTAAGCCGATAGATTACAATTCAATTCAGTAAATCTACATAGTCGCAATAACGCTCTGCGGGTCTTCAGGAAATACCTCAGAGTGCTCTGCTTATTCGCAAATAAGGCACTGCAACCGTTCTCCAGGACTGGATGCGCATAAATTTATTACTTCTTTTAGAATAAACTAAAACAACAGTGGCTAGGTTTAAATACCCGCTTTGGCACGCTCAAACAACTGTAGATCGAGCTAAAAAAAAATCCAATTACACGAATACAACATAGTCACTACTAGTTATTTTCTGTACTCTGAGATAGCATTTATGAACTGACATAAGATATTCTGTTTGGAGCTTGACAACGCAGAAAGTTTATAATAAAAAATGAAAATCTTCCTAATCTGCGTTGAATAATTATCAAAACTAATCTGAACACCGACGGTAATATCGTTTCCTCTGCAAAGATGATAGATGTCACATAGATGTCCATAAAATGACGTCTTGTAAGTATGCGCTAAATGTGTCAGCGTAAAACGTAACTTCGATATTATGTTGCGCCGAAATAGCAAATTCGGTGGAACCAGTTTATTCACAGACGCTTAATCAAAATCATGGTGTAAGAGTCAGATTACTGTGAGAATAAATAAGCAGGCAGTTAAGATTCAAAGGGTCAGACAGCCAGACACGACACTCTTTCCTAAACGGGATGCATAGAGTAATGGATCTGGAGCGCAGATCTCAGAAACCGAATTCGATTTCCGTAGGCCTATAAGCGCCTTTCATAACTGACGACAGTTAAATTCAACTTCTGTAATAGCTTGTCATCATTCGTTCGTACTATGTCTGCAGTAATATTGCGATTTGTCATTAAACGAAAATTATTATTATTATTTACGGCCACGAAAAGTGAAACACTCACTATTAAAATTGTATATGGCATTCTAGGAATTTATTTCCATTAATACTTTCTTTCGCTCCATTTTGTTGTGCAGGTGATCAGCTGTAGACATAGTTTATGTTGTTTTCAGGTCGAAAGAAACGAGGCGACTTCTCCGATTTGGTTGATGTTATGATATCAGGATCAGGCTGTTATGGTTAAGTATAATTAAGTTAATCCTGCGCTTGTGGCGAGTGAAATCATATGAGATATGACAACAGGGTAGATGGGTTAAAGCAAATCATATGGAACTAGCTCATCCACGCGTGCTGTGTTGTGTACGAGTAGTTGCAAAAAGGGTAAATAGACGGAAGTTCAAATCATGCCATGATTCCTCGTATCACTTTCGCCGTTTCTTCTCTAAACATCACCCACCTTAATTCCTACCCTTTGACTTGGACTTTCTGCCAAATGATTTTGTTTTGACTAAGCATCCGCGATTAAGCCGGCTCCTGCGGCTTCTTTTTCGGTGCTGTAGAAATTTCGAAATTACTAATATACATGGGTCCCATGTGGTAACATCAGTCTTATTATGAGCTCTTGGTTGGAATGCTTACAAGGCTACATCTGAAAGAACAAAACAAGTCATGAACATCGATAACTACAAGTACATTACCAGCATATAGGCCTATCTTGTCCCTTATATATTTTCATGGACCCCTGCCCCCGCCATTCGCACCTGTAGGCCTACGCAAAATCGCTGAAATTCGAAACTCCCTCTCCCTTGCTGTGTACGTAATATGTGGATGGCCCCCTAGTTCGTGTACTTGTCTGCTCCCACCTAGACTATTACAACTGACTTCTTATGGACGTCCTGAAACCATTGATATAGGCCTATCTATGTTTGAAACAGCGTCTTTCTACTTTAATCGGTCTCAAATGCTTCAGTTAGGATAACCCGACCTCCTCGCTTTGTGCATATATCTCTATATTTATGCTTGAAGTCATGCACTGGTTTCCTATCACTGCACGTATCCACCACAAGACTCCTCACTGGTTTCCAAAGCCGCTATCTGCATCTCGTTCTTTGAGCTCTGTTGGCTGTCTTGATCTTTTTGTGCTGACTTTCACCAAATCTTCATCGTCCAGGCTTCCTCTTCTTTCCAGACCAGTCGAGAAACAAATCATTCCTAGATTCATTTATTCTATAGTCCTATACAGTACCCTTACTCAAACTCCCCGTTAATCCATAATCTGGGATCAATTTCCTTGAACGCTCACACCAAACTATATTCAAAGGTCTCCCCTCATCTTTCCTCCCAATCAATGTTCCATTCATCACATAACCGAAGACACTACCATTGCTTAACTGTTATATGACTGTCCATCCTGGTGTAGTCTAACCCTAACCTCAGCTAAAGAGCCAAACGCCTAGGTTACGTAGAGGCTAGAACACAATAAAGAGCCAAACGCTTAGGTTGCCTAGAGGCTAGAACACGATAAAGAGCCAAACGCCTAGGTTACCTAGAGGCTAGAACACGATAAAGAGCCAAACGCCTAGGTTACCTAGAGGCTAGAACACGATAAAGAGCCAAACGCCTAGCTTACCTAGAGGCTAGAACATGATAAAGAGCCAAATGCCTAGGTTACCTAGAGCCTCTTGATTATACATGGCTCCTCCTTGTCAATATCAGTCTTATTACGAGCTCTCTGTTTAAATGCTGACAAAGCTGCATTTGAGACTAGAGGCAGAGACTTGGAGGGGACGGTCCCTCCAAAATGTCAGGTGGAGGAGATGGAGCTGCTTTAATGTCCCAATATTTCATAAATATTATAAATTTCTACATTGTTTTCCACTGTTCATTCATTTTTGCTGGATCCATGTTTAAGAATCGAAATTTCTTCCAACCTCTTCCCCAAACCCCATTTTTGTCAACCTGTCCCCCCTCCCAAAACCCAGGACCAAGTCTCCACCTATGCTTGAGATCACAAAACAAGTCTAAAGGTTAGAAAAGCAGACAATATTTCTTTATAGCAAATACCGGACAAAAACATAACCAAAACAGATTCGTAAACATCTAAATGAATATTAGCAAAGTAAGCCTAACACGCAAATGACCGAAAATGAATATTTAACAACGATGTTCCAAACAAAGAAAAAAACGCATTTGTCATCCACAACCTTGGGCTTTATTAATATTCAAAAAGCAAACCTATTTACGATAGAATTTCTCCTGAGACAGTTACTAAGATGTCCTGTTATATATCTAATATCCAAGTCATTCGATTGCATAGCTAGATGGCAACTCCATAACTATAAGGATCGATCGCTTAAGGCTTAAAATCAATATAAACATCTTAACAGAGTCTGTAGATTCAAGTACACGTACTGTACATGCTAAATGCCTCGCTGGCCATGTGCAAGTGCGAATGAAAAACGAAAGCTACAAGCACATTCACAGCATAATAGATAAACCCTAAATTAGAAGTCATTGCATAAGCGTCATTCTCACAAGTCAAGCATTTTATGGCTTCCACACAACCACATAACATCAAAAGGCACAGAACTATAACATTAACAGGGAACGTGGGGTCGTGACCACGGACGAACACAAACAATCAGAACTCATTATATCCGACATTCACAAAATTAACACGTGCAAAAGTTTGTATCAAGCGATGAATTCAACTTAAACGGCATAAAACAACAACCGTCAGCATTTATTTCTGAGATTTTATACCATTTTACACTAATAACACAAAATATGTCTTTAGGAAATCATTCCAGTTTGAGTGGTGGAGTGGTCTACATCATTTGAGAGTTTCTTATTATGGGATTCAAGGAGTAAGTCATGGAGGAAAACACTGTTGGTTACAGGCAAAATACAAACCAAATGAGTTAGTCATTTGCAATTAAAAAGCAGAATGAAAGCTTTGTTTACTACAATGAAGCAATGTTATATACTGCAGTTCTGCAACCAATTATTGGGTAGCCTTGAAGCCTCCTCAAATACATCAACCCCAAGCTTTACCAAGGAAAAGCATTATAAGACGAGAAACGATTGTTAAGTGATACAGAGCACAGACTCGGAATAGATTTGAAGATCAGTTAGAACTTGGGAAATTATGCAAATTCACATATTTCAATAGTAAAAAGAAATAGTTACAAGCCACAACAAGCACATAAACTATTCCCACCAATGTAACTGCCCACTTTGCCAGCTCTGTCGTGGTATCATTTGCACCTTGAGTGAACTGTCCGTGTTTTACAGATCAAATAACTTGATACAGGCGACTGACAGGTTCTTCCACTTTCTCGCATAAATCTTATCAGCGAGGCATTCTTCGATAGCCGTTACTCCCAACAATTTATCCTAGAGCATGCAATTGTCAACTTCCCATCTTCGCTCTCACATTGATTCGTCACCGGAAGACCCGGAAGAACTTCCAACTAACTCCCTAATGACATCTCTAATGGAATCCCTGAGTTCCTCCGGTTCCTCGTCACTGCGATCCAAAAGCGTTTCGTCCGTGATGATGGTTTCTTCCCTCCCAGGCTCGACAACCGTTCTCTTATGGACCTGTTTTCTCAGCAATAATCTAGACAAGCAGAGAAATTCAGTAAGGCACATTGGTCACCAAAAGTATTTGAGTACTATTTCCAACAAATGGACTAGAAAATTTGCCAACAAAACCCTTCCAATGTTTCAGATTGCCTGTACGAGTGAGTTTTGTATGCACACATTTTGCTTACATTTCGCCACTGAGATCCTCTTATCCATTGTGGAAGATGTTCTTTAGTGATGAATAAAGTTAGCAATAAGCATTTAGAACAGTTAAATCTTCCACTACAAATCAGGAATATAATGGGTGCTCATACTATGGTTAGCTGGTGCAAAGCAGAGGGAACAAAATCATATTATTTTAAATGAAACAAGTAATAAGAAAGCAAACAGCAAGGAATAAACTTTCACCTCATGTTAGCTTTGCAAAAGTTACGTAATTAAAAAGCACTGAAAACCATATTAATGAGGAAAATATCAGATACTAGGTCAACTTAAATCATTGAAGCATATGGAAGCTTGTGAAAGAGGAAACTATTACATAACCATTATTATTCTCCACCAAACTACAAACAACAGATACAAATGAACGATCCGTATTTCAGTTTCCTCTGCATACATTTCCAACAGGTATTGCAGGTATACCTTCAGATATTAGCACTAGTACAACATTACGGCCCTGCAATTGCCTATAGCTTCCGTAGAAAGTATGAATAATTCAACTGTAACAAAAACTCGAGGCAGTCCCTTCAGGATGTAAAGTAAAGCCTATGGTCAAAAATGACAGTTTCCTGCACTCTTAACAGAAAAGTCTAAAATGTACGAAATCGTATTCTTGTGTTAAGAATGCTACTTATCAAACCTTGATGACCGCTCTTCGGCTTGGGATCGTTTGGAAGCTGTAACAGAAATATTAAACAACAGCGTATTAATATAATTCTGATTTAAAATGCAGCTCTTCTGGCAGAGCAAAGACCTCGTACTTTCAGATAATAATTTTCATATGAAGCCAAATTGAAATTAAGTATGCCTAACTAGTAACTAATACCCTTATGCAAACAACAATTGTAACTTTGTGATTTCTATTTGGAATGCATTAAGTGTCGCTTCAAGGCAAACTCAGACCCTGCACATCAAAGTTTAGAGTTAGATGCTAACAATATTATAATCAGCCAAAACTGATGTATATAAATTATTATACTAATAAGAAACTACTGATGTATATAAATTATTATACTAATAAGAAACTGAGAGAATGTTTTTATATTTGGTGGCAGAGCTCTTTCTTGTGAATTCCTTGCCATATAAAATAAAATAAAATCTTCTGAACATTCACTCTAACAACTCAATATTATTAAAATGCTACAAATGCTATTTAACAGAATGTCATATCATTATGGGTAATATTTAATGTGCTAAAACCACAATATTAAAGATCCACAAACCTTTGGATTTGTCTGCTTTGGCATCACCGTCACTGGCTGGAAGAGCCTTTGCACCACCATTGTCCTTGAATATCTCTCTGAGGGCATTGTCGTCTAGCTTACCGCCCAGCACCATTCGTTCTGTGGTAAGCTTCTGCTGCGTAGTGGTCTTGACTCGCTTCTTGACCACTGAGCCATCTGGCATTAGTTCTTCGAACTCTTTAAAGTCTGTTTCGATCTCTGGCTCCTGCCTTGTCACGTCTGTGTACTTGGTCAGCTGAGGTTCTGTCGAGCTCGGTCGATGTGGCAGCATCTGCCGAACCTGCTCTTCGCTGGTGCTGGCCAACTCATCCTCCGGACCCTCCATCACGACCCGCTTGATAATCGTCTTCTTCTGTGTTGTCTTGATCAACCGCCGCTTCACTAAAGTTCCGTCGGGTAGCGTGTCCTCGAACTCCTGCACCTGCCTTTCGATGACCGGTTCCGTTTCGACAGTGTCCGTGTAGACCCTGATTGCAGGGTTGTCAATGTCCGAGTCGGCAGGTGAAACCAGCGTCGGTGAGGCTAGATCTCGGAAATCAGCAATGGCAGAAGTGGGACTTGTCACATCAGACAGATCCTCCTCATCTGTGAATACATCTTCAAGGATCTCGCCATCAGGACCCACTCGACGAATCTTGGTCGTTACTCTCTTCATCACGAGCGGCTTGCTCACTGTTAGCAATCTAGTATCTTTTGGCGGTTTCTTTGATGGCTTCTTTTGTCTGTCTGGGTCATTGTCAGCGTCGCCGTAAATTTTTGTCTTGCTGTGTGTCTCCCACTGACTGAAACTTTCTGTTTCAGATTTCCTACTAGCATCGTCACCGATGGGTTTGAACAGTGTACCGGTTTCTGAAACTCTTGCCCTTTCTGCGCGCGACTGCTGAGGTGGGGCTATAACCCGGTGAGTAACAGATGTCGTTTCTACCATCTTAGAGTCCATTGACACATCCCGAGATGTTCTAGAATCCGGAGAGTCTGGTCCCGTTCCCGACAGTTGTGTTGGTTTTCTGAACGTGGAAGATGCTTGGGATACAACAATGTCTTGCTCCATATCCGAATGTCCTGTATCCCTCTGTGGCCTCCTAGTTGGAAGCTGAGGCTTCATTGTAACCACCCTTTTAGTCACCTTCCGAGAAGCAATACTGCCGTCAGACAGCGTCTCTTGGGTAGTACGAACGCTTGTGTCTGTTTGAAGGTTGTCGCCCTTTGGTTCTGTAACGCCCGGTGGCAGCTGCAGTATGTTTTCGTCTATTTCCGTTTTGACTGTTTCCTCTACCATGGTGGCGTCGGACACCAGTCCGTCGGTTATCACCAGTTTCGTAACCGGCTTAAAATGTCGTGTCGTGACCACTCTTCTCCTCACAGTGGTACCATCGGCCAAACAGTTTTCGTCTTCTTCCACTTCTGTTGCTGTCGATACCGTACCTTCAATGACTTTATTAACAATTCCTGCTGATTGAGAGGCTTTCACTCTCCGTCTGGCTTCCAGGTCGTCCTGGTCTGAACTATCGCCAACTTGTGATCCTGCATCGGAAAGAGATGGTTGGGATGTTGTGGTCGATACAGATTTATCAGCTTGTTTTGATTTGTCGTCGGGTGAGCCTTCTCTCTTCTCCGGCTGAACAGGGTCCTTTAGATGCACGACTATCGTCACAATTTTCTTCTTTGCCGGTGTTCCATCAGGAAGCGTATCGTCAAACTGATCGACAGTTGTATCTGTTTCAAGGTTGCTGCCGTAAGGTTCAATCACTCCAGCTGGAAGTTTCAATGTAATCTCTTCGATCTCGGTTCTGATGTTTTCTTCCTTCGTCTCTGAAGTAGTTTCAACCCCGTCAACCAGGGTTATGTCTGTCACAGGTCTTATGAACTTTGTAGTGATGATCTTGCGCCTTACCGTGCTGCCATCTTCAAGTATCTGTTGACTTTCAGTTACTTTGACTAGAGAAGCAATTTGCCCTTCCTCTCGTCGATGTGAAATGCTTGGAATTCCAATCAATTCTTTTCCAGTGGGTGTTGGTTTCTCCTCTGTAATTGACACTCGTTTTTCCGCAACCTTCTCTTGCTCAGAGCTCTTCAAGAACACAATCATTTTAACAATCTTTTTCTTGGCGACTCTGCCATCGGGAAGTGTAACCTCTGTGCTCTCAACCGATATATCCGTCTCACAGTTGCTGCCGAACGGTTCAATCACACCCGGGGGAAGCTGAAGAATGTGCTCCTCAATTTTCGTATCAACGATTTCATCCCTTACAAAACTCTCCTTCTCCTTTCCGTCAACTACCCGAACCTTCCAGATCGGCCTCACATGATCGGTTGTAATAACTTTTCGACGTAACGTACCACCATCCTCAAGATTCTTCTGATCCTCTGTAACCTTCTTCCTCACCTCAATTGGCTTTTCGAACGTTCTCTCCACTGACTGCTCCCTGTCACTAAAGGACCTCTGTCTGTCTTCAGGAGACAGCGACGTTTCGACAAGTCTTGTTGGCCGAACAGGACTGAAGACGTCAATTTCCCTGTCCTGGGGCTTCAGGCTCACAACCATTGTGACGACTTTCTTCTTGGCTACAATGCCTTCTGGCAGAGCCTCCTCAGAATTGTCCACAGATATATCCGTGTCACAGTTGCTTCCAAAAGGTTCTATTACTCCAGGTGGTAGCTGAAGGATATGTTCTTCTATGTCAACTCCTAACAGAACCTCCTTTGTACTCGATTCAGTTGGAGTTCCATCAACCAGAGTAATATCGGTCACTGGTTTAATATGTTTTGTTGTGACAACCTTCCTCCTTATTGTTTTCCCGTCGTCCGTGTTCCTCTGATCCTGTGTTTCTGTCTTCCTTGACTCCACTGGACCCTCCAGCAAAGTGTGCCTCACCAGTGGAATCTGTTCTTTGGCCGGTTCGGTCAGAACAGTCCTGGTTGTTCTGCGCTTTGCCACTGTGCCATCTGGCAAGACCACTTCGTCCTGCTCCACAGAAGTTTTACTCTGCAGATCGCTTCTGTGTTCGTCTCTGACGTTGGGCGGCAGTTCGAGTATGTTCTCGTCAATTTCTGTTGCAACAACGACATCTCTGGTCTTGGATCTCACTTTAACGCCATTTACCAATGAAACGTCTGTCACAGGCTTCAGCCATTTTGTTGTGACTGTTCTTGTACGAATCGTTCTGCGATCGTCTGCGACCTTTTCGTCCTCCTTGACGTCCCTCACAGTCCTTATCTCTCCTTCGATCGTTCTGTGCGATTCTGGGCTTCGGCCTGTGTCTACCTTCAGTCTAACGACTGTGCTCACCACCTTCCTCTTTGCCGGGGTTCCATCTGG
This sequence comes from Bimastos eiseni, assembly GCA_959347315.1. Lineage (NCBI taxonomy): Eukaryota > Metazoa > Annelida > Clitellata > Crassiclitellata > Lumbricidae > Bimastos > Bimastos eiseni. The sequence goes on along the minus strand of OY365812.1, from coordinate 37,424,740 downwards.
AAGACTGTCATCAAAGGTTTTAACAGAGATATCTATGTCGCAATTGTCTGCATGCGCCTCTATCAGTCCAGCTGGCAGATGCAGAAGGTGTTCCTCTATTTCTGCACGTACTATTTCTTCTCTTGTCCTCGATTCAGTCTCTTTTCCGTTAACCAGAGTGAGTTCTGTGATTGGCACAATGTAAATGGTAGTCAAGACCTTTTTCCTTATCGCCGACCCATCATCTAGGTCTTTCTGATCTTCAGTTACCATCGTCTGTGACCTCTCTTCTCCCTTTACCGTTCTGTGGGTAATTTCTTGAGCAGTTGGTACCCTTGATGGCGACGCTCGAGTCTTAGGAGCAACAACCGTTGTTGTGATTGTTTTCTTTATGGGCAGGCCATCAGGTGAGACCTCTTCAGAGCACCTGACCGTGACACTGCTGTCAGTTGTCTTATCGTCGTATGGATCAGTCACTGATGGAAGCAGTTCTAGAACGTCGGCTACAATCTCCGTGCTAACAAGCTGTTCCTTGGTTTCACCCTCCATCTCGACTCCATCAGCAACGGCTGTTTCTGTGACGGATTTTATGTTATCTGTGGTAGTCACCTTCCTCTTGACTCGAGTACCGTCATCCTTTGTCTCCTGTTTTTCCTCTACTCTGACACGTGGATAGACGGGTCCTTCTGCGACCCTCTTACCAACTGCTTTTGGCTTTTCCAAGTTTTCATAGTCTGGTTTCAGTCGCACAGTTATCTTGACTACTTTCTTGTTGGCTACTATTCCATCAGGGAGCTGTTCCTGTGAATCAGTTACGGAGATGTCCGTGTCGCAGTTGCTGGCATATGGCTCAACGACACCGCACGGCAATTCTAGAATGTGCTCCTCCTTGTCGACTCCAACAATAACTTCTCTCGAATGGCGCTCACTCTCCCTGCCATTTACAAACACAATCTCTGTCACAGGCTTTACAAATGTTGTTGTAATGAGCTTTCTTTTCAAAGTAACCCCATTGGGTAAGTTTGCCTGTTCCTCTGTTACCTTAGTCCTCGGCTCAACCTCGCCTTCGACTAACTTGACTGTCTCACCATCGACTAACTTGTGGGCCTGTGTATCGGGTCTTGTGCCGGTTCGAATGTTTCCTCTTAAACCAGCTACAGGCTGGAACTCTTTCTTCAAGGTAACAATCATCTGTACGACCTTTTTGGTAACTGGTGATCCATCTGGCGAGGCATACTCGAAGTTGTCGACCTTTATTTCTGTGTTACAGTTCTCGGCGAACGGCATGATGACACCTGCTGGCAATTCCAGAATGCACTCATCAATCACGGTCTTGATGATTACCTCCCTTACCTGAGAATCCGGAGCAGATCCATCAGTGAGAATCACCTCGGTTATGGGCCTGAAGTGAACTGTAGTCACGACCTTCTCTTTCCTTATGACACCCTCATCCAAGTTCCGCTGATCTTCCGTAACTGTCGTTCTGGACTGAATCGGACCTTCAATGACCTGACCTGTGGGTAGACCTGCATCTTGTTCTGTGGAACCTGGTTTCGACCGTTCCCCGACAGTTGCAACAGTTTTAATCACCTTTCTCTTAACAGGAGACCCGTCGGGAGATGTGTCTTCAAAATCTTTTACAGTTGTTTTCGTTTGAACATTGTTGCCACTGACGTCCTTCACTCCAGGTGGAAGCTGTAGAATATTTTCTTCAATTTCTGTCAGAATCAGTTTCTCCTCTCGAAGATGTGACCCAGTTTCAATTCCGTTCACAAAAACAACCTCTATGATCGGCTTGATGTGCCTCGTGGTGGTCACCTTCCGTCTTACGGTGCTACCATCTCCAAGTTTCTTCTCATCCTTGAACAGTTTCGGCCGCAGCTCCACGGGACCTTCTATGATTTTCGTTCTTGTTGCTCCAGACTCTGCCTCTTTTCTGATTTGAACAACAATTCTTACAAGACGCTTCTTGGCCAGTGTTCCATCCGGAAGGGTCACCTCAGAATTTTCAAATGAAATATCCGATTCACAGTTGCTTGCATCAGGTTCAATCACTCCGGGAGACAACTGCAATATTGTCACGTCTATGATGGTATCCACAAGCTCATCTCTTGTTCGTGAGTCCGTCGGCACATCATCAACGAGCGTTATTTCCGTGATAGACTTGAAGAACTGTGTGGTGATGACCTTCTGCCTGACAACAGTGCCATCGATCAATGTCTGCTCATCTTCTTTAGTTGTCGATTTTGGTATAATCTCACCCTCGACCACTTTGTGTGAGATTCTTTGTTTTCCAGTGCCCTGTGGGTAATCCTGTCTTACTAGCGTTGGCTCTGTGAGGTGCACAGTCATTCTTATGACTTTCTTTGGAACTGAGATATTTTCAGGCAACACTGTGCTTGTGTTTTCCACCGATATGTCCGTGTCACAGTTAGCAGCAAATGGTTCAATTCGACCACACTGCAAGTCTAGAACAATCTGTTTGACGTCACCACTGACCAGTTCTTCCTTTGTCGTCGATTCTGGAGGAGAGCTGTCAATCAGAATGACTTCTGTCACTGGTTTTACATACCTGGTCGTTATTTCCTTCTGCTTAATGGTTCTTCCATCATCCAGATTCTTCTGGTCTTCCTTTGCCTCTGACTTTGCCTGAACGGGCCCTTCAAAGATTCTCTGAGTGACATCCGGTACTTCGGAAACTTCCTGAGGCCAGAGATTCGCCTCTTTTTCTGTCTCTGGTTGTTTCCTGACCAAGGACGCGATCGTCTCAATGACTTCCTTATTAACAGGGACGCCCTCTGGCAACAATTCATGGAACTTCTTCAATGAGGTGTCAGTTACAACACCCTCTTCGTTGGGGTCAGTCACTCCTGGTGAAAGCTTCAGAATGTTCTCGACAATGTCGACTCCGACGACCTGCTCCCGCAGAGTGGTCCTTGTTTCTCTACCGTCAACATTGGAAATGAGAATAGTGGGTCTTGAGTGAGTCATGGTAACAACCTTACGCTTGATGATTGTGCCATCACTTGTCTTGTTGTCATCCTCTTCAGTGTCTATTTTAGTCGTTATCTCCCCGTCGACAGTTCTCGTCTCTTCTCCCGGTCTGGTAGGCAGAAGTCTTCCCGCCATCAACTGCGGTGCCTCCTCTTCTGCCAGCAATGACGGATCTTTCAGTTGGACTATAATCCTAGTAACAGTTTTTCTTGCCAAGCTGCCATCAGGCAGTGCAACATCCGAAGTATTGACAGAAATATCTGCCGCACAGTTGCTTGCGTTGGGCTCTATTACACCTGCTGGCAGTTGGAGAATGTTTTCTTCAATCTCCGTTTTGACAAGTTCTTCGTGGTCTTTTGTCTCAACTGTCATGCCATCTGAACTAATGATCTCAGTGATTGGCTTAACATATTTCGTAGTAATGATCTTATGTTTGGCTGTAGCACCACCATCAAGGTTTTCCTTGAATTCCTGCACCGTTGACCTCGCTTCAAGTTCTCCCTCGACGATTCTTCGGCTAAATTCCGGGAAAGTCTCTGCCGTTGGCGGCCTAAGCTTCACTGTCATCTTTGTTGTCCTTTTCGTGCACGGTACATTTTCCGGTGTCACGTCTTCTGCCTTGTCCACCACTATGTCTATATCACAGTTCTCTGCTTTTGGTTTAATCCTACCGCAGGGCAACTCTAAAACGTGTTCCTTCACATCGGAAGCAACAGTTTCCTCTCTGGTAGTGGACACAGGGGGATGTCCTTTGGCCAGTTTCACTTCTGTGACAGATTTCACCTGTCTGGTTCTTATCACTTTTCGCTTAATTGCCATTCCATCTTCCAAGTTTTCCTGGAATTCGACAACCTCGGACACTGGCTTAACTTCACCTTCTATCACTCTGTAGATGACGCTCGGCTGTTCAAAGTCAGCGGCCAGTGGCTTCTTCAGTAACGTTGCAACTGTTTTGACAACTCGTTTCTTCACCGGCACTCCATTCGGCAAAGACTCTTCTGTCACATTTACTGTAGTTTCACTCTCCGTATTTCTGCTGTCCAATTCAGTTATGCCTGGAGGCAGCTCTAAGATGTTTTCAACAATTTCAACGCTTACCACCTTTTCTCTCAACAACCGTTTCTCTTCTATTCCGTTTTCTACGGTGACCTCCGTAACTGGCTTGAAATAAGTCGTGGTAACTACATTCTGATGTACAATGCCACCCATATCTGAAGTCTCTTTGTATTGCTTAGATTCCGTCCTAGACTGAACTGGACCTTCTTGAATGTTCTTTGATGCCTCTAAAGCATGAAGCTTCTTTGCATCACTTGGGTGTCCTCCAGCATCCTGCACATCATCCTTCAGTTTAACCACCATCATAACAAGAACCTTTTTGGCCACAGAGCCATCTTTGAGTAAAACTTCAAACGAGTCCACAGATAAATCAGCCACACAGTTGGCAGCGTTGGGCTCGATTACACCACACGGCAACTTCAGAACGTTTTCTTCGATATCTGTGCCGACGATCTCTTCTCTGTGTTTTGTTTCAAGGGGCAGTCCATCTTGAAGTATTATCTCGGTGACTGGCTTGACATGGCTGGTGGTAATTATTTTGCGCTTCACAGTTCCACCATCGTCCAGAGCTTCTTGATCTTCCGAAATCACAGATTTCGATTGTACTTCCCCCTCCAGTATCTTGCGGGTCACTTCTGAGGGTTTTTCTGTTCTCTTCGTTGGCGCGTCAACCTTGACACTTCCCACAGGTTGTAGCTGAATGACTACAGTAGTTGTCTTCTTCTTTGCTGGAATACCGTCCGGAAGAGTGACCTCTGATTTCTTTACAGAAATGTCCTTGTTACAGTTGCTCTCGTTCGGCTCGATCACACCGCAAGGTAGATCCAAGATATTTTCGCTGACTTCAGCATCCACAATCTCTTCCCGCGTGGTCGATTCCGGTGGACCATCGTTTGTGAGTCTAACTTCTGTGACTGGTTTAACGTACCTCGTGGTCACCACCACCTGCCTCACAGTTCTACCATCACCGAAATTCTTCTCGTCTTCTTCCACCTCTCTCTTTGGTTTGATTTCACCCTCTATGACTTTAAGAATAACACCAGGTATTTCAGTAGGTTCTTTGTAGGCTGTAATGTCTGGCTCGACCATCAGACTTGTCATCGTTCGCACAATCTTCCTTGTGACTGGCACTCCCTCTGGTAAGGTCTCCGACGAGGAGGTCACTGTCGTGTCTGTCTTAACGTCACTTCTGTTGACATCGGTGACTCCAGGAGACAGTTCCAGAATGTTCTCAACAATGTCCTTGCTGTCAAGCTCCTCTCTCAGTTTTGTCGTTTTCTCTATTCCTCCAACCTTTGAACGTTTCAGAATAGATTTCACGTGTGATGTTGTAACAATTCTGAATTTCACGAGACTTCCATCTTTTTCATTGACCTCGTATTCCTTCACTTCTGTCCTCGACTCAACTGGACCTTCGATTATGTCCCCCTGTTCCGTCTCTGGTCTTCTGCCAGCTTTACCCTTTCCAGCGGCGACCTTTTGACCAGGCTTCCACTTCCTTTTCCGAAGTCTTTCTCTTGGTGGTTTCTTTGCATCTCTCAACCTGACGATCATTCTTGTGACTGTTTTGTTTGCAAGGATTCCATCAGAGAGAGCAACCAGAGATTTGTCCACAGAGACATCAACATCACAGTTGCTGGCATTTGGCTCAACAACCCCTGCAGGCAGCTGCACGATGTTCTCGTCAATATCTGTTCCGACATGTTCTTCTCTGTGCTTTTCCTCAATCGGTATTCCATCGACGCTAACTATCTCTGTGATTGGCTTGAAGTACGTGGTCGTTACGACTCTGCGTGTTACAGTGCTGCCATCGTCGAGGCTCCTCTGTGATTCATCTGTCTCTGATCTTGAGGCTACTTCTCCCTCAATTACTTGTCTGGTTAATTTAGGTTCTTCGGTTCTCTTTGCAAAGGTTACTGGCACAATGTGCTCTGACTCCTTTGGAACTGCCTGTGATGGTCTGAGCTGAACGACCATTCTTGTCGTTCTCTTTTTAGCTGCTGTTCCCTCGAGTAAAGTGACTTCAGACTCGTTGACAGTAATATCTTGGTCACAGTTGCTGGCAAATGGGTCTATTACACCACAGGGTAGCTCCAAAATGTTTTCAGACACCTCTGCACTTTGAATTTCTTCTCTGGTAGTTGACTCTGGTGGAAAACCACTAACAAGCTTTACTTCTGTGATCGGCTGCACATACCGTGTTGTGACAACTGTCTGTTTTATCGTTGTACCGTCATTCAGATTCTGCTCATCTTCTTCGACTTCTATCCTCGACTCAATTTCACCCTCGATCACTTTGTGAGTTACTTTGGAAGGAACTTGTTGAAGTTCTTCTGGTGTTCCAGTTAATTTCTGGCTTATTAGAAGAGTTGCAACAGTTTTGACTATTTTCTTCACAACAGGCACTCCCTCTGGTGAAGTTTCTTCAGAACTCGTCACAGTAGTCTCTGTCTTAACACCTCTGCTGTTGACATCTGTTACTCCCGGAGGCAATTCAAGAACGTTCTCTACGATTTCCTTGCTATCCAGTTCCTCTCGCAATTTTGTTTTTCTCTCCACGCCTCCCACCTTTGAGAGTCTTAAAATAGTTCTCACATAAGTTGTGGTAACTACCCTGTATTTCAGCAACCCTCCATCTTTTGCCTTCAATTCATACTCCTTGACTTCTGTCCGTGACTCTAACGGGCCTTCGATAATATCAGGATCAGTAACTTCAGGCAGGTCCTTGCCCTTTGCAACAGCCTTTCCTCTAGACTTTCGCTTGCGTTTAGGACGCTTGGCTCTCGGTGGCATAGAAGGATCTCTTAGCTTGACAACAGTCGTAATCAGCGTTTTATTTGCATGAGTTCCATCCGGTAAGGTAACTTCAGCTTTGTCAACAGATACATCAATATCACAGTTGGTAGAATTAGGTTCAATGACTCCAGCTGGTAACTGCAAGACGTTTTCTTCAATATCTGTGCCAACAAGTTCCTCCCAGCGTGTAGTCGAGACTGGAACTCCGTCCTGACTGACAGTGTCAGTGAAAGGCTTGAAATGCTTCACAGTGACAGTCTTCCGTAACACCGTACTTCCGTCATCACGATCCTCTTTCTCTTCTGCCATTACAATTCTGGATATGAGGTGCCCTTCCCGCAATTTCCTTGTAATCTTTGGGATCCTTCCTTCACCTTCTCCGGATGGCTTTAACGCTACAGTTGTTCGAGTTGTCTTCTTCTTTGCTGGAATGTTGTCAGGAAGGGTTATTTTGGAGTCTTCAGAAGACACATCCGTCTCACAGTTCTCTCCATATGGTTCAATAACTCCACATGGTAATTCCAGAATGTTTTCACTGACATCAGCACTCAAAACTTCTTCCTTGGTGGTTGATTCAGGAGGCAAACCACTCACCAGTTTGACTTCTGTGGTGGGTTTTACATACTTTGTTGTTATCACATTTTGTTTGATAGTTGTGCCATCTGGTAAATTCTGCTCATCTTCTTCGATTTCGGTTCTTGGTACAATATCACCCTCCACCACTTTATAAACAACTTCCGGTAATTCTCCTGTTTCTTCACCGATGTCTGGCAATTCACCTTTTCTCAAGAGAGTAGCAGTAGTTCTCACAACTTTCTTCATTACAGGCACTCCTTCTGGCAAAGTCTCTTCTGAGCATGACACGGCGGTCTCTGTCTTAACATCTCTTCTGTTGACATCTTTTACTCCTGGACGCAGTTCAAGGATGTTCTCAACAATGTCCTTGCTGTCCAGCTCCTCTCGCAGCTTCGTCCTTGTCTCAATGCCCCCAACGTTTGAAACTTTTAGAATGGACTTAACATTCGATGTTGTAACAACCCTGTATTTCACTAGTCCACCATCTTTCGCTTTAATTTCATATTCCCTGACTTCTGTCCTTGATTCAACTGGACCCTCGATTATGTCCTGTTGGTCATCAACTACTCGTCCAACATCAGGCTTCTGAGCACCTTTCTTATTTGGTGTATACTTTCTCTTCTTGCCTTTCTCTTTTGGTGACTTGAATGGCTCCCTTAAACTGACAACAGTTTTTATCAAAGTTTTGTTTGCAAGACTGCCGTCTGGAAGATTCACTTGAGATTTGTCAGCAGTAACATCGATATCACAGTTACCGCAATTTGGTTCAATTACTCCGACTGGCAGCTGCAGAACATTTTCTTCAATGTCTGTACCAACAAGCTCCTCCCAACGCTTTGTCTGTGTTGGAATGCCATCTGTGCTGGTTACTTCAGTAATTGGCTTGATATGCTTTGTGGTGGTAACCTTACGCCAGATTGTGCCACCATCACTCAAGTCTTCTTTGTCTTCAGTCACATTAGACTTAGATTCTACATCACCTTCGATAATTTTTTTAGTGACTTTTGGACCTTTTTCTCCTGATAGAGGCTTTAAAGTGACAACCATTCTTGTAGTCTTGGCCTTGGCTGGTACATTGTCAGGCAAAGTCACGTCAGACTCTGTCACAGAAACCTTCGTTTCACAGTTATCTCCGTATGGTTCAATAACACCACAAGGTAATTCCAAAATATTCTCGCTCACTTCAGCATCCACAACTACTTCCTTTACAGTTGATTCAGGAGGTGAACCCTTCACCAATTTCACTTCTATGATGGGTTTAATATATCTCGTTGTTGTCTTATTCTGTCTAACAGCAGTGCCATCATCTAAAATCTGTTCATCTTCTTCATATTCAATTCTGGGCTCGATTTCACCTTCAATTGATTTATAAACCACATCCGGTATCTTCTCAGCATCCCCAGTGATTTCTGGTATTTCGTTCTTTCCCAAAAGAGTTGCAGAAGTTCTCACGACTTTCTTCGTCACAGGCACTCCTTCTGGCAAAGTCTCTGATGAGGACGTCACTATTGTGTCAGTCTTAATGTCCCTTCTATTGACATCGGTGACTCCTGGAGGCAGTTCTAGAATGTTCTCTACAATGTCCCGACTATCCAGTTCCTCTCTCAGTTTTGTCTTCTTTTCCACTCCTCCCAACTTGGAAATTCTCAAAATAGATCTCACGTATGATGTTGTGACTACATGGTATTTCAGTAATCCTCCACTGCTAGACTTCACTTCATAGTCTTTCACTTCTGATCTTGACTCAATTGGTCCTTCAATTTCGTCTTCTTCCAATTCTGGCTTGTCTTTTGCACTAACCTTTCCACTAGGCCTCCACTTTCGTTTCCGTAGCTTTCCTCTAGGTGGTTTTTTGGGATCTCTCAAACTGACAACAGTCTTTTTAACAGTTTTGTTTGCAGGGCTTCCATCTGGCAAAGTCACTAGAGATTTGTTGACAGACACATCAATATCGCAGTTGCTTGCTTTTGGTTCAATAACGCCTGCAGGAAGTTGCAATATATTTTCTTCTATATCTGTTCCAACAAGTTCCTCAAACCGTTTGGTCTGAGTTGGAATGCCATCTGTGCTGGTTATTTCGGTAATCGGCTTGATATGCCTTGTGGTGGTAACCTTCCTCCAGATTGTGCCACCATCACTCAAGTCTTCTTTGTCTTCAGTCACTGCAGACTTTGATTCAACATCACCTTCGATAATTTTCTTAGTGACTTTTGGACCTTTTTCTGCTGATGGAGGCTTTATAGTGACAACCATTCTTGTAGTCTTGGCCTTGGCTGGTACATTGTCAGGCAAAGTCACGTCAGACTCTGTCACAGAAACCTTTGTTTCACAGTTATCTCCGTATGGTTCAATAACACCACAAGGTAATTCCAAAATATTCTCGCTCACTTCAGCATCCACAACTACTTCCTTTGTAGTTGATTCAGGAGGTGAACCCTTCACCAATTTCACTTCTATGATGGGTTTAATATATCTCGTTGTTGTCTTATTCTGTCTTACAACTGTGCCATCATCTAAAATTTGTTCATCTTCTTCATATTCAATTCTGGGCTCAATTTCGCCCTCAATTGATTTATAAACCACATCCGGTATCTTCTCAGCATCCCCAGTGATTTCTGGTATTTCATTCTTTCCCAAAAGAGTTGCAGTTGTTCTCACGACTTTCTTCATCACAGGCACTCCTTCTGGCAAAGTCTCTGATGAGGACGTCACTATTGTGTCAGTTTTAATGTCCCTTCTGTTGACATCGGTGACTCCTGGAGGCAGTTCTAGAATGTTCTCTACAATGTCCCGACTATCCAGTTCCTCTCTCAGTTTTGTCTTCTTTTCCACTCCTCCCAACTTGGAAATTCTCAAAATAGATCTCACGTATGATGTTGTGACTACATGGTATTTCAGTAATCCTCCACTGCTAGACTTCACTTCATAGTCTTTCACTTCTGATCTTGACTCAATTGGTCCTTCAATTTCGTCTTCTTCCAATTCTGGCTTGTCTTTTGCACTAACCTTTCCACTAGGCCTCCACTTTCGTTTCCGTAGCTTTCCTCTAGGTGGTTTTTTGGGATCTCTCAAACTGACAACAGTCTTTTTAACAGTTTTGTTTGCAGGGCTTCCATCTGGCAAAGTCACTAGAGATTTGTTGACAGACACATCAATATCGCAGTTGCTTGCTTTTGGTTCAATAACGCCTGCAGGAAGTTGCAATATATTTTCTTCTATATCTGTTCCAACAAGTTCCTCAAACCGTTTGGTCTGAGTTGGAATGCCATCTGTGCTGGTTATTTCGGTAATCGGCTTGATATGCCTTGTGGTGGTAACCTTCCTCCAGATTGTGCCACCATCACTCAAGTCTTCTTTGTCTTCAGTCACTGCAGACTTTGATTCAACATCACCTTCGATAATTTTCTTAGTGACTTTTGGACCTTTTTCTGCTGATGGAGGCTTTATAGTGACAACCATTCTTGTAGTCTTGGCCTTGGCTGGTACATTGTCAGGCAAAGTCACGTCAGACTCTGTCACAGAAACCTTTGTTTCACAGTTATCTCCGTATGGTTCAATAACACCACAAGGTAATTCCAAAATATTCTCGCTCACTTCAGCATCCACAACTACTTCCTTTACAGTTGATTCAGGAGGTGAACCCTTCACCAATTTCACTTCTATGATGGGTTTAATATATCTCGTTGTTGTCTTATTCTGTCTTACAACTGTGCCATCATCTAAAATTTGTTCATCTTCTTCATATTCAATTCTGGGCTCAATTTCGCCCTCAATTGATTTATAAACCACATCCGGTATCTTCTCAGCATCCCCAGTGATTTCTGGTATTTCATTCTTTCCCAAAAGAGTTGCAGTTGTTCTCACGACTTTCTTCATCACAGGCACTCCTTCTGGCAAAGTCTCTGATGAGGACGTCACTATTGTGTCAGTTTTAATGTCCCTTCTGTTGACATCGGTGACTCCTGGAGGCAGTTCTAGAATGTTCTCTACAATGTCCCGACTATCCAGTTCCTCTCTCAGTTTTGTCTTCTTTTCCACTCCTCCCAACTTGGAAATTCTCAAAATAGATCTCACGTATGATGTTGTGACTACATGGTATTTCAGTAATCCTCCACTGCTAGACTTCACTTCATAGTCTTTCACTTCTGATCTTGACTCAATTGGTCCTTCAATTTCGTCTTCTTCCAATTCTGGCTTGTCTTTTGCACTAACCTTTCCACTAGGCCTCCACTTTCGTTTCCGTAGCTTTCCTCTAGGTGGTTTTTTGGGATCTCTCAAACTGACAACAGTCTTTTTAACGGTTTTGTTTGCAGGAGTTCCATCTGGCAAAGTCACTAGAGATTTGACGACAGACACATCAATGTCGCAGTTGCTTGCTTTTGGTTCAATAACGCCTGCAGGAAGTTGCAATATATTTTCTTCTATATCTGTTCCAACAAGTTCCTCAAACCGTTTGGTCTGAGTTGGAATGCCATCTGTGCTGGTTATTTCGGTAATCGGCTTGATATGCCTTGTGGTGGTAACCTTCCTCCAGATTGTGCCACCATCTCTCAAGTCGTCTTTGTCTTCAGTCACATTAGACTTTGATTCAACATCACCTTCGATAATTTTCTTAGTGACTTTTGGACCTTTTTCTGCTGATGGAGGCTTTATAGTGACAACCGTTCTTGTAGTCTTGGCCTTGGCTGGTACATTGTCAGGCAAGGTCACGTCAGACTCTGTCACAGAAACCTTCGTTTCACAGTTATCTCCGCATGGTTCAATAACACCACAAGGTAATTCCAAAATATTCTCGCTCACTTCAGCATCCACAACTACTTCCTTTGTAGTTGATTCAGGAGGTGAACCCTTCACCAATTTCACTTCTATGATGGGTTTAATATATCTCGTTGTTGTCTTATTCTGTCTTACAACTGTGCCATCATCTAAAATTTGTTCATCTTCTTCATATTCAATTCTGGGCTCAATTTCGCCCTCAATTGATTTATAAACCACATCCGGTATCTTCTCAGCATCCCCAGTGATTTCTGGTATTTCATTCTTTCCCAAAAGAGTTGCAGTTGTTCTCACGACTTTCTTCATCACAGGCACTCCTTCTGGCAAAGTCTCTGATGAGGACGTCACTATTGTGTCAGTTTTAATGTCCCTTCTGTTGACATCGGTGACTCCTGGAGGCAGTTCTAGAATGTTCTCTACAATGTCCCGACTATCCAGTTCCTCTCTCAGTTTTGTCTTCTTTTCCACTCCTCCCAACTTGGAAATTCTCAAAATAGATCTCACGTATGATGTTGTGACTACATGGTATTTCAGTAATCCTCCACTGCTAGACTTCACTTCATAGTCTTTCACTTCTGATCTTGACTCAATTGGTCCTTCAATTTCGTCTTCTTCCAATTCTGGCTTGTCTTTTGCACTAACCTTTCCACTAGGCCTCCACTTTCGTTTCCGTAGCTTTCCTCTAGGTGGTTTTTTGGGATCTCTCAAACTGACAACAGTCTTTTTAACAGTTTTGTTTGCAGGGCTTCCATCTGGCAAAGTCACTAGAGATTTGTTGACAGACACATCAATATCGCAGTTGCTTGCTTTTGGTTCAATAACGCCTGCAGGAAGTTGCAATATATTTTCTTCAATGTCTGTTCCAACAAGTTCCTCAAACCGTCTTGTATGTGTTGGAATTCCATCCGTGCAAGTTACTTCGGTAATAGGCTTTTTATGATTTGTGGTGGTAATCTTCCTCCAGATTGTGCCACCATCACTCAAGTCTTCTTTGTCTTCATTCACTGTTGACTTTGATTCTATATCACCTTCTATTAATCGCTTAGTAATCCTTGGAATCTTTTCTCCTGATGGAGTTAACAAAGATACAATCATTTTTGTAGTCTTCTTCTTGGCAGGCACATTATCTGGTAGAGTTGTATCTGAGTCTGCAACCGAAATATCTGTTTCACAGTTATTCCCATATGGTTCAACAACACCACATGGTAACTCAAGAATGTTTTCACTAACATCGGCTTTAATAACTTCTTCTTTGGTTGTAGATTCAGGTGGATGTCCCTTAACAAGAGTCACTTCTGTGATGGGTTTAACATACCTAGTGGTAATTGTCTTTTGTGCAATAGTTGTACCATCACTTAGGTTTTGTTCATCTTCCTCAGTTTCTGTCCTCGGTTCAATTTCACCTTCTATCACCTTATGAATGACATCAGGTGAATGCCCTGAATCTTCTGGGATTTGTGCTAACTCTTCTGCTCCCAGAAGATGTGCAACTGTCCTTACAAGTGTTTTCTTAACAGGTACTCCTTCAGGCAAAGTCTCTACAGAAGATGAAACTGCGGTGTCTGTCTTGACGTCTCTTCTGTTGATATCTGTGACCCCTAGAGGCAATTCTAGTACATTCTCAACGATTTCTTTACTAACCAACTCCTCTCTCAATTTTGTCTCGATCTCCATGCCTCTAACCTTTGATACCTTAAAGATTGATCGAATGTTAGTTGTTGTAACCACTCTGTATATTAACTTTCCCTCTGTAGTTTTCGTTTCAAATTCTTTGACCTCAGTCCTCGATTCAACTGGACCTTGAATTAAATCACGATCTTCCGTTTCAACATCCGGTCTGTCTCTGCTTCCCGTCTTGCGCTTTCTTCGCTTTTCTTTCGGTGGTTTTGATGGATCTCTCATAGTGACAACCATTCTTGTCAGAGTTTTATTTGCAAGATTACCGTCCGGCAAAGTAACCTGGGTCTTATCAACAGAGACTTCAATATCACAGTTGCTGGAGTTTGGTTCAATGACACCCACTGGTAGCTGCAGAACGTTCTCTTCAATGTCAGTGGCAACAAGCTCCTCCCAGTGATTTTCCTGAGAAGGCTTGCCTTCTTTACTGATTATCTCAGTGATAGGCTTTATGTGCTTTGTTGTTATGATTTTTCGCTTTATTGTGCCTCCATCGCTGAGACCCTGTTTATCCTCAGCCACCGTTGACCTCTTCTCGATGTCACCTTCTATCAGTTTTCGACTTTCCTTCGGCCTTGCCTCTCTTGCCTTTGCCTGAGCTTCTGCTTCCTGTTTTCCGTCTTCTGAAAGTTTTACAGTTATCTTTGTTGTTTTCTTTTTGGCTGGAACACCTTCAGGCAGCAAGGTCGTCACGTGCGTAAGCAATATGTCGGCATCACAGTTTGCTGCATTGGGAGCAACAACTCCGTAATCGAGTTCGAGGATGTTCTCTTTAATTTCAGCATCAACAATCTCTTCTCTCTTCTGGAACTCTGGAGGCATTCCATTGGCTATGGTTATTTCAAACGTTGGTTTAATATACCTTGTAGTCACAATCTTTCGCTTTCTGATAACCCCTGCATCTAATTTCTCCTCATCCTCAACAACATCTACCTTCGGTTCGATCTCCCCTTCAACAATTCTGCGAATAATGTCATCGCTCGCTATGTCTTCTGCTGGCTTCGTTGGAGTAGTTTTTCCTTTCCGTTTGGCCGGAACTGGTTTTTGTTCATTTAGTTCAATACTTTCGTCGATTACTTCGGCAGTCGTTTTAATAAATTTCTTCTTAGCCACCTTTCCATTTGGTAGTGTTTCCTCACTCTTTGTAAGAACTGTCTTTGTTGTTACGTTCCTTCCGTTTGGTTCTGTTACTCCAGGTGGAAGTTCAAGGACATTTTCCACCACATCCATTCCAACTACCTCTTCTCGTATTAGCCTCGTTTTCGACGGACCGTCACCAGTTGTAACCTCTCTGATTGGGTTCAAGAAAGTGGTGGTAACTATTTTCCGCCTCACAGTGCCACCATTGCTCAGCTTCCCTTCTGACTGGCGTGCTTCTGTCCTTGACGTAATAGGACCTTCAACTATACATGTACCAGTATCAGGCTTCTCCGGTTTAGGAGTCACTGCCATTGTAACTAAAGCCTTCTTTGCTACAACGCCTTCCTCCAATGGCAATTCAGAGTTTTCGAGCGATATTGTCGTGTCGCAGTTTGCTCCGTATGGTTCAATCACGCCAGCTGAAAGCTCTAAAATGTTTTCGTCAACTTCTGCGCCAACAAATTCCTCGTGCGATACCGGATCTGAGGGGACTCCATCGATAACCGTTACTTCGGTAATAGGTTTGAAATGCTTGGTGGTGACAAGCTTACGTTTCCTCGTTTTTCGGCCACTATCGAGGTTCTCTTGATCTTCGAGTACCTCGGAAGTGGATCGGATGTCACCCTCCGTCCTTTGAACAGAGATCTGCTTTTCTGGTACCTTCTTCAGATGAACGATCATCCTGACGGTTCTCTTCTTCGCGGGTGTGCCGTCGGGCATCGTCAATTCAGATGTATTTATGGATATGTTGGTATCACAATTGTCTGCATTTGGCGCTATTACTCCTGAAGGCAGTTCCAGTATGTTCTCCTCTATGTTCGTGTTATCCAGCACCTCTCTGCACTTTCGATCCGTTTCCTGCCCATCAGTGAATGTGATTTCAGTGATCGGCTTGAAGTATTGAGTGGTAACAATCTTCCGCTTTTCTGTCACACCGTCATCTCTCGTCCTCTGGCTCTCTTCCGTCTTCGATCTCGGAATGAGTTCTCCCTCCACCACTTCGTGTGTGACCTTCGGACCTGTGACCTTTGCCTCTGGTTTAGACTCTCGTGGCGTAACGGCAGGCTTCAGACGACCCACTGTTCGAACAGTCTTCTTCTTGACCAGAGAACCATCTGGAAGCGTACTTTCAGTTTTGTTCTCCGAAGTTTCAGTCTGAATGTTGGTATTCATGAGACTTGTGACCCCAGGAGGTAGCTCGACAATGTGTTCTTCGATCTCCGTCAGAAGGAGTTCCTCTTTTGTCTTTGTATCAGTGGGAACGCCATCTGTGCGTGTGATCTCTGTGATCGTCCTCACATGTTTCGTCGTTGATACCCTCTCCTTCACAGTTGAGCCATCGGGGTTCTTGTGTTCCTTGTCCTTGGCATCCTTCACTAACCTTGTTCCACCATCGACTGTCTCGTGCGTTATGACTGGTTCCTTCTTTGCAGCGTGCACAGGAACAGTAGTAGACATGCGTACTGAAATTAAGAAAACATTTAATATGAGGGTTCAATAAAGTTAAAATGCACAGATTTTATGTTAATAAAGAAACATTAAACTAAACTGAGACTATACAGGTCTGTAAACAGGCCTGCCAAAAGGGGCAGTGAGATAAATGTCCATGGCCCAGCGGGCCCACAATTAACTTACTCCGATTTTATATTAATAAAGAAACAGTAACCAGTATTATAAATGATTTTGTTGCAGCTAAATCCAGAAACATTGAAATTTTAACAATAGTGTAGTAGGCCTGTGCATTCTCTGCTTTAGGGGCCAGGAATTTCTGTTGCCTCTCCTGCCTGTAAATCTCTATTACAATTATATTGAGTATTCACGATGAACTCCATCAAGCAATCATTTGGAGCACTGACACAGTATCCCTTAGCATTTTACAAATGAGCTGCACAGGTTTCCCAGTTACTTTTAGTACACTTGTTGTTAAAGTGTTAAATTCATCTTCACATAAGATCTCCCAGCCTAAGCCCAACAAGAAAATAGTTTAAAATGAGGATAAAAAGTGTGCAACCACCAGAAAACCTGCAAATATGTGGGTGCTGTAGAAATGCCTGATTCTGTTGTAGCGCACAGGCCAACATCACGTCTCAAGAACAGCCAGGAAATAACTTGATTTAACTTCTGTTTCCTCTACTCCAGAACAGTTAATGAATTACCAGCTGGTTCCTTCAATTCCGGTTTTGTCATGATTCGCGGCCCATAGGTGGTTGGTTTGGCAAAGCTGCTGTAGGTGTCTCCTTCCTGAATGAAATCGATTTTAACTGGACTTGTAGGCAAAACTATTTCCGGCATGCTGGGCTCTGAAACAGAACATATATCGCAACTATTTCACATGCTCAATCACATGTGTAAGAAAAACAAACTTTCGGTAATAATAATATCTGCCTGTATTGCCAGGTTCCCAATCTAATCCGCAGATTTTTCACACCATCAGGACATTTACACTGCACTTGTTTGGAAAACTTCTAGGACAGTACCCACTACCCGAGGCACCCCAGTTTTGAGGCTCTGCTTGTCTCAAGAGTATTTCACTTGCCACTATGATCAAGCCTTTCAGGTCACCGGTCCACATACCAGGAACACCTGGAACAGTCTTTCTGCACCTATTCTAGAAGCCAAAAGAATCTCTGCTAAAAAAAAGTTTCAAATGTACTTGTTACATAACTCTGAGCATCAGCATTTGTGCGATAGTTTAGTAAAGCAATCTATTAGTAGCTTCATATCAACACCGGTATATAAATCGTTGTAATTACAATTACAATATCAGAGTAAAATTGAAAGTCTGCTATCAACATCGAACTGAACTAGAAGAACCAAGAAAACTGGGCTAAATGAGGCAAGTGCATATCTGAGAATTTATGTAGGGTTTACTGGCTAATATATTTAAAGTAACTTCTTACCTTGCTTCTTTATTCTACCATTTTGATCACTGGTGGAATAATCAGGTTCGCTCTCCAGATCGCTTGCATTATCCTCAAATTTCTAAGAAACATTTAGAAAGCAGAACATTACCAGGAATATTTATTTCATTCGTGATTACATAGTGGGAAACCTATTAGATCAAAATATGATTTTAAATTTAATTGAACTGAGAGTCAAAGCTATTCCATAGTGTCTCTTCTATTGTCCTCCCTGTATGTAACTGAAAGTAAGCAGCTCAGAGCCTACACCGAGATGTTAACTATGTAGCAGGCTCAATGGTTAGCACCACTGAATGGAGTGGTGCTCAATGATTAGCACCACTGAACAGAGTGGTGCTCAATGATTAGCACCACTGAACGGAGTGGTGCTCAATGATTAGCACCACTGAGCGATGCTGCATTAAACCGTAGATAGCAATGTGCCCTGTAAATGTAATAAACAGAATAAAATCCCAAAGTGTAAAAGATACAAAATTATGGTAATGAAGTTTCAGTTACTTTGTGTAGAGCTGCTTTTTCCTCTGGCGAAAGTTCTTGATCAGACATCGGAACAGAAGATCCTACAGACGAACTGTCGGAGTAACCCTGGGTACTGTCAAGGTCACCTACAACATCAAGCAAGTGTCAACATTACTCAGCAACACTGTTCCTTCACTAGTACAAGTCTCACCTAATCTGACCTCATCTGACCTGACCCAGTCTGATCTGACCTGACCCAATCTGATCTGATCTGATCTTAACTGACCTGATTCTAATATGATTATAGCTAATCTCATCTTAACCGTCTATTTGTATCTATGTCTGTCTGTCTCATGCACATGCACTTTTACAAGAAAGCCTTTCTAGAAAAATAGCATTAAGATATGTTCTTAATGTTCAATGTTCTCAACATCAACTGAGACTTTTCCTCATTCAATTGTTTTCATTGCAAATTGACAACAAACTTTATTTCATGGACTTTTCAGCCTTAACTTCAGACGACCCATTATCCACCCACTGGACCTTCTTTGAAGCAAAGGCAGCTTCTGGTAACTGTCCACACTACAACTCCCTTTTGGTGCACTATCGATTGATGCCTTGCCCATCAGATCACGAACAGTAATACAAACCAAGTCTTCTGTTCTCAAATTCTTCATCATCGAGGTCACCTGGAGTGTCGGGTATGACCTCGTGTGGAAGCGTGACATTCATGGTACACATTGGGATCTGCAGCGGTCTACCCTTGCCGTGCTTGGGGTCACGCATGAACGAAAGGCGCCCTGTCGGGTCTTGCTTTTCTTCGCACATTCGAATGATGATTGGAACGCCATTTGACTTGAGCGCCCGAAAGAAAACCGATGGCTGCTTCTCCGATTTATCGACGATTGTCAGATTACCATCCAACTCAAGATATTGCGGAGTTTTGTTGAGCACCTGAAATCAAAAGTAACTCGGTTCGATACATATTCTATGTTAACCTTAAATGGTATCCATGGAATACTTAGTTCCTCGGCTTGACCTCTGTGGATATTGACCTTGCACTAGAATGAAACGAGAAGGCTGGCAATTGCAAACTTGAGTTTTCACTTTATGATGGAATACTTCCACTGCTGAAGCAGACAAGCAAGTGTTACCATCATCATCACTTTCTAAGAAAGAAGTTCTGGAGAACACTATAGGTATATGTGTGTGGTAAAATTTAGCATAGAACATTGTGTATAAACATTGGCAGAAAGAACGACAGGTAACGGAAAGATGCCACTCCTAGGAATGTGAACAAGTAAGATCGGAAGATTCACATGAAGATGTTCCAAAACAAGATTGTCGACCAAATTAATTTTAACTTGGATGGGAACTTGTTTGCGGTTGTCCTGCTTGATCAGGGCCACGTGTTGAACCCAATCCTTCTACCAGTGAAGCCAAATTACTACTCTATGAGGCCGAGATTGCACGACCGAATGACCCCTAGGGCAGACAACCTTACGAGGAAAACATTTTGACAACAGTGCTTTATGTGATTTAAATATTTCTAAGCAGTTGGTTGAAATAAAGAATAAACTTACTCACTTAATTAGTAACTTACACAATTAGCAAGTGAGCCATAGTTTGCAAACATTGCTTGTATCGCTATGACATTTAACAAAGTGCATAGAGCACCTCTGAGTAGATATCTTGAAGGGGTGCTATGTAAATGCTCACTGACATTATATTAAATGTACATCTTCTGTGCACACATAGCAGCAAAACCATGTACTTGAATACTGACCTCGACTTCTCTGCTGCGTGCCAGTTCGGCGAACTTTCCCTGGTTTCGGATGGTCTTTTCCAGGACGTCTCCAGTCATGCAGAAGACGCGAAGCCTGGCTTCGGTAGGCAGATGGCGCCGGCCGCAGACGACAAACTTGGCCATGAACGGCACAAGGATTATCTCCGGATGCAGTTCAGATGCTATGCGCACAGAATCACCAGTCGTAGGTGTGTCCACCAGCCAGAAACTGAAGGGCAGCAACAATGTTGTTAACTTGTATTACTTCAGTGTTTAATGCACTATGATTGCATTGTTATTCATTCATTATGAAAATTTATATAGCGCCCCTTCAAGGCTACTACTCAGGAGTGCTCCCAACCCTGTCACAGCAAAAAAATACAGTTTTAAGTCGAGTATATTATCAGTAAATCAGAAAGAATATATTTACTTATTTATTTGCACCAATAATGATGCGGTGGTGTGCAATAGATACCGGCGTAATACAGGTTGCTAATTACAATTGGCTGTAACTGTAAGAGTTGGTACATATAGTGACGTATATATCATGAGCGCTTCAAGTATAAGCATGACAATTGTTAAGCTGTGCTATATAATTACTAAATACAATACAATAACATGACAACAGTAATTAACTACTACTCCGTACGTTCGTGTGTGCGTGTGACAGTGTGTGTGTAAAGCATCCTAAAATTGGCTAATTTCTACTAATTATGATCTGGCTAATTGCTACTAATTATGATCTGGCTAATTGCTACTAAAATTTGTCAGCAGTACAATTACAGTAAACAATAGCACCAGCTGACAGAAAGTATTTAACAACACTATGAAATTGGTATTTAATACATGGCAAACTAAGACTCAAAGAGTTGATGATTACCTGGCAGATGTTGGAGTCGAAAAAGTGGCTGTGTCTTCCATGATGGTCAGTGGAGTTGAATCCGTTATATCTTCCCACTGGGCTGGTACGGAACCATCTGGAAACAGTAATCAGCAGCCTTTAGACTGGCTTCAGATATTATGTCTTAAAAACCCTGTAAGGACCAGCATGTAGTAAAACGTAAGGCATAATCACCAACGCTGGTCGTTAAAGGGTTAAATTAATCAGTTGTGTCATCTATATATAAAAAATTCCAATACTACACAAATTTAGGTCATATTACTGTAGATACCTGTAAATGATGCATTAAATTATTCCAGTTACAAAAATGTCTGGCTTTCAACTGGACTACTCAGGATTTTCAGCATGCGTTTGCCTAGAACAGTTTTAAGGCGAGTATAAAAAGAGTCGGAGTTGAGCCTGGGCAATAAGCTATCAAGTCTTAGTCATGTAATGCATTGATCGAATGATTGATTGTAGTAAAAAGCATCAAACCATTAGCACGGCTGAATAGAACAGTTTTAAGGCGAGTATAAAAAGAGTCAGAGTGGACCCTAGGTGACAAGCTATCATGCATTAGCTATGTCTTGCATTGATTGACTTATTGATTGATTGATTGCAGTAAACAGCAACAAAATAATCAGTCATCATCCATACCATTACTGTTTCGTAGAAGGCGTAGCGTTGAGGCGTTGTCATAGGTGTGGCGTGTGAATCCTTTCTTTGGCAGTGGCATGATCACCGTCAGTGGTTTGTTGAACTTACGTCGTCTTGGGTTTACGGTCACGATCGGACTGAGAGCTGTTTCACGTCCACTTAATCGCTTTGTCACAATGTCCTCTGGAATCGGCTGAACCTGTCATCCAATTGTCTATAGTTATCGTTGTTAATTACATTTTTAACTTGTGTGCATAGTGTAATCTAGTTTCATGTCAAATAATGTAATCTGAAGTCATGAAATGTATTCTATAAATGTCAAGCAAATGTAATCTAATGTTACAACATGTAATATAAAGCCATGAAATGTAATTTAATGTCAAGCAATGTAATCTAATGTTAAATAATGTAATCTAACACTATGTAATGTAATCAAATAATGCAATGTATGGTCGTGTAACATAACCAAACCTGTAATCCCATTCTCGTACTCCTTGAGACGGCTCCGTTCGGCACAACGACTTTGACCTTTGGTGAATTTGCGGACAGGATCGCTCCTCCGTGGGTGTCGACGTTGTCCGTTTCCTTGGTGATGCGGGTCACAAGAGCAAAGTACTGCGGGAGATCAGAGGCCAGGATCCGACTGATGCGCTTCTTGTACAACTCATCCGATGACTCAACATCTACAACAGTCGCAGTTTAACAGTTCAACAATAATATTAATAATAATAATGATAATTATAATAATAATAAAAATAATAATAATAATTTTCAATTTTTTCTCCCGAGGTACATAGGATCGCTCAGGGGTTTAAAACTTACAATTGAATAGTAGAAAATCATCTGGAATTGTCCCTAATCGTTGTTGAGATTGTGTTGTAAAAGTACAATTTCGTAAAATTTCAAACTGACATACTATGATTACTACTATGATTACTAGTAGAGTGTGAATGGATGATAAGTTAATACAGGAGTCGAATGTAACTGTGGGTAGCCATGCAAGGTGCGCATCAACCTGTACATCTGTTCTAGCGAATAAAGGACTAGTCAACCTTATTTTCTGAACCGTCTGTTTACTGAGCAGTACAAAATAATCAATAGTAATTACCATAATTATTACAAAACACTTTATTATGTTCATATCAGGTTGATATCTTCACAAATGGAAACACAAAATATGCACAAAACTCAGTCTCTCAGAATTTACGAAAAAATTCTACATTTCCAGTCACCTACCCTCGAATTTTGCCTTTACAACTGCTAATATTTCTGCTTCGTCAGCACCGGGTGGAGCCACGTGTTCCTGCCACGTCTGTCCGTCATCACAGCGCAGCACCAAGATCTCGCGTTCTCGTCCACGGAGCGATGCAAAGTGCGGCACATCAATGAGAATTGGTCTTATAAGAGACAAAAATAATATTACATATAAATATACTATGTTAATACAAGGCTTAATCATAACAATTATACAAATAATAATCCATGGAAGATGTTAAAAAGACGAGAACAGTATGACGTATAAAAAAAATACTAGGTCAATACAAGACATAATCATAACAATTATGAAAAATGCATGGTAGATATTGAATACAAAATTGTGATATAAGTGCATAATATACTACTTGGAGGTGAGTCTAACTACTTGCTCAATCAATTAATTATGATATACACAAATATTATATTTAAGGAAACTGCAATAAACAAATAATATACATAACAAATATATACATACTATTCTGGACACAGCTAAAAGACTTTAGACAGTGGCTTCTGTTACAATGGCAATCAATTACTGGCTAGTGCATTGTGATTATGGCGCTTTAGAAGTCGACAGATTAGATCAGATCTGTATTTAAGTAGGAAACAAAACACAGACACACAATCAAGACCTAGTGTCTCGATGAATATTCAACAGCGAATGCACTCAAACTGTCCAACCAAAGCAACTATGCAGGTCCTACCGACTGAACTTCGTTCCGGAAGGACCCATCTCCAGAATCCTCGTGGCCAGGGCCTCTCCCTCCATCTGCAGCGGTGGACTGGACAGCTTCTCCACCCTGATCAGCCGACAAGTTATACGCGTCGGTCTGGTGACGCTTCCAGGCGGAATGATGAGTCGGACTCCGGCCGGTCGGCTGCCTTCCATCAGACCACCGCGTGCATCCACCAGGAAACTGACGAGGAAACTGCAAGAAACAAACAATACAATACAAAACAACCGTAATTGATACAATACAATACAACTGTAATTGATATAATACAATACAACTGTACTTGATGGATGGATCTCCCTCCAAAGCTCATTTGACTGAACATCGATGACACAGAGCAACAGTTATTGTGAGTAAAGTACTTGCTCAAAGTCCCTACTCAGTAACTGCCCAGGACAAGGCTCGAGTCCGTACCCTCAACGCTACATGCCGAGCGCTCTAATGCTCAGCACCAATCTGAAACCATGTCAAATAGTCATCAGTCAGGTCGTGACCTCTTAGCCACTGGTTTTCGAATAGATTTAAACTGGACTTTGAGACCTTCTGTGGCTGCTATGAAAGATCAGAGTGTTATTATTAAACATTTATTAAGCTCCACTATCTAGTGACTATGCATCAATCGAATGCGCTGAGCAATTGTAAGTGAAAGACTTACTCAAGGTACCTACACAGTGGTCGTCTCACGAGGCTTGAACCTACACTCTCGGCGCTACTAGGCAAGTGCTCTGACCAAATGATCTGCCATGTCCCATTGGCAGATCGTTTAGGTACCATATATACTCGCGTATAAGTCGAAAAATTTAATGCTATTTCAGGTATTAATTAAGCGCCACTACAATTCTGTTCGGTGCCAAGCATTTGTGCATGAGCGACTAAAGTTCCCTAAATGGCCGCTGTATTGGGATGGCCGCTGGATGGGGCAGGCTGTAGCCCACCAATTCGGTCAATCACCTTCCTGTAGAGTGAGCATCTTCGTCGGATTCTCCTCATCTTGCTCATTCACTTTTATGGAAGTGGTATCTTGCATCAACTGTTTCATTGTTCTGCCAATGGTTAGTTACATTACGCTCTGCTGCATCAAATTTCACCGAACACATTGACACATATATAAAGAGCCATTTGTTAGCATTATTACTTTAAAATGTTGTTGCTTATTGGAGTCAAGCTGACCTAAACAAATTTTATAGCCTAGTATTGCACACAAAAATCCACACAAAAATCCAACACAGCTACATCACATCTATTGTCAGATCCTAATTATTTCCCAAAGCTCAGTTTCTTAGTTCCAATCCCTTAATCAAATTTCTAAAGATGAATGCTTCACAGATGAAAGTACTTATAAAAAAATAAAACAAAAATATTTAAACAATATTTTTAAAATATACAAAAATGCCACTATGACCGAGCACTTAACTAATCAACTCTGACATACGTCACTCGGATAACCATCGTTCTATACATCTAAAATGGTGTCAAACAACATCCAAAAAAATAAAGAAAATGTTTATACTATGCATAAAACAAAACTGGTCGCATAAGAACAGAATTTAAACAGCAAACTCAGTTAACTGAAAACAAAATAAGCTAAAACTGTCACTCTCAAATAGATAATTATATAAAAATTTACAAACTAACTACGCATAAATTAACACCCTAAATCAATAAATTCAAGTAGTAAAAATACTGTATGGTAACTACACAAGTTTAAAAGCTTTAACAAATATTGAGGACTAGAATAAAAAATTGTACTCATATCCAAATAAGCTTAGGGTGCATTAACACACATTTGGGACTAGAGATCCCATCTTCTATATTTATCACAAATTGATTTAATTGAAGGCAGAAAAGAAGATTAATTCACTGAATGCAATATTCAAAGATAAGATTGTGTTGCGGCCATTTTCACTTGCGCTCTACAGGTGGAAACACCATCAGGATAAACTGAGGTCATCAGGGTCATCAAGGTAGATGGATGGATGGTAGGTGGATGAATGAAGGGACTGCTGGAGGGATGGATGGAGACCATTGATGTTCAGACAGATGAATGGGTGAAATGGTGGATGAATGAATGGACGGATGGATGAATGGAGGATTTATGGAGGAAGAGAGGGATGGTGGATGAAAAGACAAATGGAAGGATGGATGGAGAATGGAGATGATTGACAGATGGTGAGTGAATGAACAGGTGGGCAAACAGACCAACGGATGAAAGGATGGTTGGAGGGTGAATAGAGGGATGGATGGATCTTAATGATACTTCTACAACGAATTACAACTCTAGACTATGATATCACTCAAAGCAAGCACCAATTGTGTGAGGCCTTGCATAATAATGATGATGGTGCTACAGAAGTCACTGGAGATGGAAATAATGGCTACTTTCTTTTCTATCTCATTTTCTCAACCTGGAAAAGGTAATAGCAATGGGTAAAACTCTGATATCACCAAAACTATAAATTGGTAACCTCATCAGAAATACCTTCTCCATTTCAGTTTGCTGTTTGGGCAATATCAACAATATCAACAGATACAATCAATCAGTCAGCCATAAATATTCATGATTATAAGCAACTACTGATTTGCGGAACGAGTAATAGTCACTTCAAATCGACCAAAACACCATACAAACTTCAATAAAGCAGCACATTTCATCACCAAAAAGAGCCCAAATGTCACCCAAAATTACAATATGTTAAATCATAACCCATAAATTCATTGAAGGTACTTTATAAAATGTTGTAATGATACAGACATACATGTGTGTGTGTATGTATGTATGTGTGTTTGTATGTGTGTATGTATGTTTGTATGTATGTTTGTATGTATATATGTATGTATGTATGTATGTATGTATGTATGTATGTATGTATGTATGTATGTATGTATGTATGTATGTTTGTATGTATGGGTAATGGGTATACACATATTATATATGTGATGATACATAATAGATGCATCATATGTACCAAGTCCTTAATCCTGTGCACTTTAAAAAGCTCACAAAGACAATACATAACGTAAATGCTTCATCATACTGCCTCTCTGGGCAGTGAGTCTAATAACGAACATTTACAGCAAATTCTATTCTCTAATGATAAAAGAACCGTTGAGAATGGAATGCATACTCGGGTTGTTTTTCCCTCGAGTCCGGGACATCGTCCTCTGCCGGACGTTTCCGGGTCAAGGTCAGGGTCTTGACCTCTGGCTGACGAGCAAACTGCGTCGGATTTCCCTCGAGTTGCTCAGGCGGCTGAAAAGAGCAACATCAAAATTTACGACATTTCATCCGATTCATGTTTCGATGTTTTAAAGTTCAACTGCCCCAAACACATCATAGGGTGAGTTCAAGGGACTGCTTTTCTTTACATCCTATATGATATAACTTTGTGTACAGTATATTGAGTTTCAGTTCAGTTTCCTGTAGCAAATCAAATGACATAATTTTTAAATAAATTAGTGTTTAATTAAGAAAAGGCCATAAAAATCTGCTGTTTGGAGTTTTGCGTTTCTGACTTCAGCGATTAATTGGTGAATTCTGGCTGCAAACTTTACAGCTTTATCAAATAAAAATCAGTTTCACAGATTCTTTTAATACAATCTGCTAAGCATTAATAACATGAAAACAATAAATCCCCCAAAACTGATCAGAATAGATAAAAAAGAAAAAGATGTTATAAATACTACAGTCAGACTACATCCGTAATACAGCAGTTGTAATGTAATGCATATAGCGTAATCATGATTATGGGTAATCAGATGAACTACGTACTGGAGCCCTGCTCTTGCTCTGTTGTGCCACAGCCATCGACATGGTTCCAGCGTATTGGCCGGTGATTTCATCCATGGCCGAAGGGAGTGGCTCGCTCATGTACTTCATCTCATCCTCCAGAGCGTGATAGTCGAAGGACATGCTGCCCCATCGATCGGGGGTCTTGTCGAAGCCGAAAATGTCTGACTCATCCTGCAAACAACCAAATCAAGCCAAGTCTAATAATTTTCAATGCAGTTTGGGTACCATGTCTGTTTGGCATGCTATCCAATTGTCCCTCTAAACTGTGCGCATGTGCGCACGCACATGCGCTGTGGAGCCAGCGCACACAAGACTTTAATGTGCGCACACAAATTTACTTTGCAAAAGTAACGAGTTACATTTTTTTTTTATGAAACTACGTAAATCGAGTCTCCTAGCTGGCTGCAGTCTACCTTACTACAGAAAGTTTGGTTCCTTGGCTGATATGTTCCCTTATAATTTTTATCTTCAGACAAGGAACTTTTCTTATGTTATCAGAACTTATCTGTGCCTCTGAGTAGAAATCTTGAAGAGGATGCTATATATATTTCAATTGATTGAATAGTTGATTGTGCATTCTGATCGCAGTGTTACATAAGTTCTCAGATTAGATAAGATTAGATTTGCAGTTACCCGATAGGATGGACTGGCTGATCCAACCTGAGCATCATCCGGGCTCAGATATCGAAAAGCGCCCGTGGGGAGCGTGTCCGAACCTTAACACAAAATGCAACAATTGGTTCTCAGGTGTTCCAAAGACATAAGGTGAGTGATTGTTTAATCAAGAAAAGATTATGTCAATGTTCAACATTGACATAACATTGACAACCGCAACATTAGGTGAGGCCAGGTGTCATAAGGTAATCTTTAAGAAAGGCAGATGTAATTAGGTCAGGTCAGATTAGGTCGGTTCAGACGAAGTCAGGACAAAAGAGGGCAGGTCAACTAATGAAATATAATACATAGGGGCTGCATATGAAATGGAAGGATGGATTTGCGGATGAATGAATGGTGTCCAATCCTGAAGCAGCTAATGCAACAAGAATATCCGACTGTTCTTGATCTTTTAGAAGAAGTTGATAGATGATCAAAACAGATGATACAAACACAAACAGTACACTTGCTGCATGTGGCACTGGTTCTGTATTGGCCGCTGTAGAAATTTTACCATTAATTAATGCCAAATTAATTGTTCAATGCATTGGCCTCTTCCATTCCCTCCATTCAGTAGCGCACTGAGCATGTGAGTCAACATCCGAGGGCTTGAGCCTGCGTGAGGTGCAGATTAACTGAGCTAGAGCCAGAAGTGGACCCAGAAAACAATTTCAGGGTTTAGTTCTCGAGGGTTTTGATTTGTCCTGTTTCAATACATATTTAGTATTTAATACCTGTAATGCATTTATTTTGAGAGGGGGTTCATCCCGTAACCTTTAAATATGCTCACGTCTGGTGAGCGCTATGAAGACATTAAAACAAGGAAGACAAATAACTGCAGATCAACTGAAGCCGAGCAATGACAGACGATGCGAGCACAACTAATCTAACAAAATAAAATAAAATTTTAATTCTTTATGAAATCTAATAAAGATCTAACGACAGGGCCTCTGCATTAGTGCACAGCCTATACTAATGTTCAGAATTCAGTATTGTCATTCAGGTACAATTATACATATATACAGGAACACACAATGAAGCATACACACAGTGACACAAATACACAAAGACATATACACAAAGACATATACACATAAGCATTATATACTATCTGTCTGCTTGGAAAGTCCCAGCTGTTAACTCTGAAGGAAGGGGATTGGAAGTGCATCAATTCCTTAGGCTTTGCAAAGCTTCAGAATAGTCACACAGGTAGGCACAGGTGTCTTCTCTAATTATCTGAGCACCCCATCCTAATAACTAATGAACTCTCCACATGAGATTTAACATCGTTAAGATTCGCACAGATATTGCCACTAATTAGTTGTCTCTTGTCACAGTGCTACATAAATTTCCAGTTACACTTACTATATACTTGTATTAACATAAATGCACTTATTAAATAATATTAATGCTCTTACTAAATAATACTAATGCATTTAATTAAATACAGCGTTTATTAAATAATATTAAGGTACCCATCCACTTACCAATAAATATTAATCAGATCATTAACCAACATAAAGGCATTAATTAATTAATACAAAAGCAGTCATTAATTAATATTAATGCCCTCATAAATAAATATTAATGCACACGGTGTCAGTCAAGGCAGCCGCAAGATTTCAGCAAGATTTGAGAAAGTTTAAGTTTTGTTTCGTTGGTTAATTGTAACAAATGATTATTTACTACTTGCTGTTATTACTGATGAACGGTCATTTATCACTAATAAATAAAAAAATTAATACGGGTCAACCCCACGCTGCAAGAAATACGAAATACAAAACTCTCTGAGCCCATTTCTTCGTTATTCCTTAACTTCTTCTTTGTACGGTTTCTAAAAAAGCACTCGAACTGTGTTCCAGAATTAGCTCCAGATGTACCCTGTAAGCGGTACACTTGATTGATAGAAGGTTCCTCTGATCGAGTAGCAGCAGATTGGCAAAAGCGTTCGTCAACTAATGAGGAGAGTATGGGTTAATGAGCGGGGAGCATAAGCAACACCCTCGCTCACTATTGCTCAGGCAATGGATTGATATTTGGTCAGTAGACGGAGGTGATTATTAAATGCATCATAACAATATTGATCGACCATAACTGGTTCCTCATATGATGTTGCTCTACATGGCTTCTATTCTCTGGTTACATGATCTCATTTCAGTATTGCTCATGATTAATCGCCTAATTAACTGGCATGTTCTCTTCATTTTATCGAAAATGATGTCACTAACAGCAATAATTATTGGATTAAATAGAACATCAACTGAATCAAAATTATTCACAACAATTCAGTATTAAATGGAATATTTATTTAATTTTTTAATTAATTTGTTAACTTCAATGACACACCTATTTGCTATCTAAGACTACTAACAAAACCAAATACAGGTAAGTAATTAAATAACTAGCAGCAGTAATTAGCACACTAGCTACAGGCAACAACAAAATCACACAAGCATCAGGACATTAATTATTAAAAGAATGGTGTCAGTCTTTGGTCAATCAATGGCAACCAAAATCAATCAAAAGAGTTTGATTGCAGTACCTGACCAGCTCCACCTGTTCTTGAAAAGGGGTGAAATTTGCGAGGGAGGAGGCGTTTCCGTTCTTATTCTACCTTTCTCTAATATAACCAGCGATAAAACGTTACGCAACAATTGAGAACCTACACTATACAGAAGATAAAGAAGAAAAAGAATCCTTTAAGTTAGACTTGGGACATAGCTATGAAGTGTCAACGACTTCATTTTCTTAACCTCGGCATATAGGAGTGGGTGGCCAGTCCACTCCCTCGCTGTCTCATCTTCCCATTGACAGTGTCCGGTCAGTGCACCTATTATAACCAAAGATGGCTAGGGGACACAGGTGGACGAAACACATTTAAACCTTGGCAGAGATTTGAACCTCTATGTTGACTTTGAATATAATGCAAAGTAATATATCTGATTGCACATAGTCAACCAACCAATCAATCAATCGATCGATCAATCAATCAATCCATCAATCAATCCACCAATCAATCCACCAATCAATCGATCCATCGATCTATCGAGCGATCGATCAATCCATCACTCAATCAATCCATCCGTTAATCAATCAATCAATCAATCAATCAATCAATCATGCCCTGAAAGCAATGACTGGAAACACCAGACAAGCAAGTGGCCATAGCTCTCACGCACATCAATTGTACTCTAGCTCCTCTAGCAGATAAAACGACTGCGTTCGTGCCTGGTGAGTAATGGCTAGAAAGCCAAACTTTTCGAAGAGAGACAAGACCAGAACAAAGAGAAAGAATAAAGTTCTATAACGAAGGATAAGAGCAATACCTATGGCAGTGCCATTTCGAAACGTTTCTTCATCGCCCTCTTGGTAGCTGCGTCTGGCGCCGGCCGAAACACCTGAGGCGCCAGGGCGTCTCGATCTTAGAACTCCTTCAACAGAACACATACCATACATACGTTCACTCACATTGTGAGGTTATTAGTGAGTCACTCCTAAATGAGTAGGTTTGTAATATTGTTCTTTATTAAATAAATGCTAATAGTACTTTGGTGTTATCCCCAGGTCATAAGATATTGTCCAGATACCATTAATGACACCATATGGAACCAGTAATTATTATTCATTATCATATATCAGATCTATACATATTTTATTACCATATTTTATTTTTTATCCAAGGTGTATTCATGATCCTTCAGCTGTTACAACAATTTGTCGAAGACAAAAAAGATACAATGGGTTGTCTGAAATGGTTATGCCTCGCCTAAGATATATTGTTATTAACTTCTTTTATGGCCCCCTATTAGATAAACAGGATCCCTCAGGGACTCCAACGTCAGTCAGATGGGAATTTTTAATGGTTTAATAACTAAGTTTAGGGGTCTGCACGAACAGCTAGACCAGGAAAGGTGCCTCTGAAAGCAAAGGCCTTGAGGGCAAAGGACAGGCAAAGGAGAGGCCTTGGGAGAACACTTGAACCTCCACCAATCTCCAGAGACAGTCGAGATATATGACCAACAATTCAGTTACTTAAAGACATTGGACTGACTTTCTTCAAACGGTGTTAATTTACTCCATATTTGAGAGTAAATGGACATTGTTCTTCACGTTCAATAATATCATGCACTGGGTGCTCAAGACTGTCCTAGCCTGAGTCAGAAGCACCTCTGAGTGGAAATCTTGAAGAGGCTATATAAATCCTGATCGATTGATTGATGTCCCTATACGTCAAAGACGCGATATGATTATTTGGTTACCTTACTACATAGCAATTACACAATTTTTTTAAGTTGAATAACAAATGTCATAAAACAAACCAAATAAAAGTCTGAACTGTAAAAGCAAAATATATTAATAAAACACGTTCAAATTATGCAAAGATACGCAGCTAAAAAAGTCAATATTAAATGGATAAAAATCCAGTCGTTAGTTTTGTCTAAGGTAAATTCTACAGAACTAGTCATCTAAATTTCATGTTAATAAGCGTTACAACAGACTAGAACGACCACAGTTTCTTGGCCTCTGCATATGAGGGCGTGTGGCCAGCCCTCTCCCTCGCCCGTCTCATCTTCCCACTGACAATGTACGGTCGGTGTACTCATTAGAGTTGAGGTGGCTAGGGGGGCCAGGTATAGCTGAAATTTCGACACAAGCTTCAGTCCTGTTGAGGATTTTAACCTCTGACCTCTTGGCTGACAGTTCATCACTCCACGCACAAGGTCATGACCTGGAAAACTACTGCTCTCAAATCGATTGTTCCAAAGTCATGCGATTATGGTAAAAGGAAAACTCGGGAACATGCGTCACACACGACTCTGTCACATCACTAGGTTAGTTAAGCACTCTTGGGTTGCTGAGACAGGAAGAGATGGAAGGGATTGGACAGTCTTCGATACCTGGCTTAACCCACGTCTGCGACCTCGTCTCTGGCACGCCATCATCCTCCTCCGTTATTGTCATCATGTTTGGGGTCTCTTGTCAAACAGACATTCAACACGTAAACAATGACACATACACATACACACGCAAATACACAAGGATTTACACAAAGATGTACACACAAATGTATACAAAGATTTACACATAGATACACATAAAAATGTACACAAAGATCAAAGATGTACACAGAGATACCTGAGATGGACATGATTGCTTAAATTGCCAATCGATTAGAGGTAGCAGTGAGTGAATCTGGTTGGATGTGTCCCATGGTCAGTCCTAACTCTGGAACAAGCTTCCACATAGTCTGCAACACAGCTTTCCTCTTTCTACGCATCTATTTCACAAGTGGCTGCAGACTCTTCAGCACATTTGCTGCGCACTCGCCTATTAACTTGCAATTTATAAATTTAATAAATATCCGTTGTCGACCCTGTGGTATGGAATAGACACCCATCAGCATTACTTACGCCTGATACATAGGTCAGTCCTAACCCAGACACAATTCATTGCCAACCCAAAAACATTCTTTTTAGCCGGAGTTGATTTGGGAACGCTTCTGACGAGGCGCTATATAAATCTCCATAATGAACAAATACTTCCATTCAACATTGGTCTTGCATCATCTGGTTGGGAGTACCTCTGTGAGCAGACATCTTGTATAGGTGTCCTATAAGAAAACACTTGATGATGATGTGATGAGTTCTCCGCCCGAAGGTAGGTCCATTTGACTTTACGCCACCAGGGGATCAGATGAGTGAGATGGTTTCTCGTTGCCTTCCTCACAAACAGTTATGGGTGAGCAACTTGTCAAAGGTCGCTATGCAGCGACTTAGGGTGGGTTCGAACCTGCAATCCTCCGAACGCAAGGCACCGAACTTCCCACTAAGCCACCGCGCCCCATACCATATGAATGCACTTGGAAAAAAGGAAATTGCGAATGGAAACAGAGCAGACGGCCACTTACTCGTTTCCTCCATTTCGAACAAGGTCACTTCCTGCATGGTTTCTGGACTGACCGGTTTGTATCGTCCGACCATCGCAGATGGCGCCACTACCACTTCCGTTATCTGGGTCAAGGTCTCAACGACGGACAGATAGCCTAGGCGTTGCGCGATCGACAGAGGAGTCTGACCAGCCTGTAGTACACATAACAAAAGCACCTGAATAGCATGCAAGGCTCCAAATATGCATTGATTAATTATATTTAATTAACTCAACCAAGAGCTCCCAATTAAAAATATGTTAAACAACTAGATTACTGCACAATTTGCCAAAAAAATACATTCATTTGATTAACTCAGCTAGCTGCCTCACCTAAAAAAATTTTTTAGTCAACTAGACTATTGTATAATCTGTCAACATTGGACCGCATGCAGCTCAGGAAACTTTCTAGAATTTTCTTAATTTGCATCTGTTAGGATCTGTCGAGTAGACACATGTTGCGCCTTCATAAGCTCTCTTGTAAGACGTTGTATGAATGTCCATATACATACCTACATTAATTCCCCTTAAGAGGAAAGGATGTGCACCCAATATCATGACCACCAAGGAGTTATGCACTCCGACCCCGGAGTCATGACTTTATTTTACCGGATAAAGATATTCAAAATTTATACCTAAAGCCTTGTACAAAAACATATACTAACATAAATCATCTAATTACATCTCAAACCAACTGATTTTCTGATTCTGCATTTGCCTAATTGTCTAAATATTAATCTGTACTCATCATAACCATTGTAACAAGCTGCATTTTTGCCAGCATGATATCTGAATAAACGAAAATTGATTGATTGATTGATTGCAACAAGGCTATGAAAATGAAGTTAAAAGCACCTGTGTTCTTGTGACTATCTGAGGAATTTGGCTAACTGCTCCTCTGTTCTAATTCCTCTACCTCCCCTTCTGTCCATTGCTTCCTGAGACCCAATTGAAATTGTCTTATCATGGAAAAAAATAAAAAATATTGTCAAGCGAAATTGTTTTGCTTTATGAATTCCTTCAATTCAGAATTTGCAAGGAACATTTCGCTGCACTACAACTCATTGAGCATCTAAGTGAAACTTCTAAAACTTCTGGAATGTCTCCAGTGCAATTGGAAGCAATCTATGGACAATCACCAAATGCAATGTAATGTAATCGAACATTTATATAGCGTCCCTTCAAGATATCTACTCAGAGGTGCTCTTTGCAGCGGCCTGTATGATGTCAAGTGTCATTATGTCTTATTGCATTGGATTTGATTTGATTTGATCGATAACTCTTCACCTGCAAATTGTCTTACCGCATTAACTGCGTTGGGGTTGGCTCGATATCGAAGCAAGAGGTTGATGACCATGACGTGACCTTGCTGAGCGGCTTGATGTAAAGGAGTGAATCCAAGCTGCACAATGACAAGAAAATACTCATTGGATCTGTTTAGAGATATATGCTGTCAATGTTCCTATCAACGTCTGCTAACTCTGGTTTATATCAATGTATGTATGCATGTATTTGTGTATTTATGTATGTACTGGTATGCAACAAGTGAAAGTAAAAACAAGGCTTTTTCGGGACCCTCTTTTATCTGGTAGATGGCGCAATTGTTCCATTTCCTTTAAGATATTTTTGATTAGCTATCATTGATGATGTTAACTTGCTGGAGTGGAGCTCATGAAGGAGGACTCGTTCGAGTGGTTAAACGATACTTAATTTTTTCCATTTATGTCATTTATTTTCTTAATTTTTTAGTTATGTCTGTAAAAATTTGATACATTGCATTGTTATGCAAGCCTGAAATGTGTGCAAAATTTCAGTTCTGTAGGTCGACGGGAACATACCTGAAAAAGAGTTGAAAGAAGTCGTACCAAACGTGACAAACTTTACACAAGCCAAGTTAAATAAAAGAGGGTAAAGAGGAAACAAAGAAAGACGGCTATGATCTTGTATTCTCAAGTCGTGTAATCTGTAAGCAAAGCTGTGCAGGCCAGAACAACATAAATAGCACACAGGCCGGACTTTTGACATAATTGGATCTGGATTAGTCATCCTGCTGTTTGTAACATGGATTTCTTACCTTAGTTGTGGCATTGACAGCAGCACCTTTTTCCAGGAGAAACTGAATCATGTTGATCTGACCAAAGTGACAAGCCGTGTGCAGTGGAGTGTAGCCAGCCTGGAATAAAAAATCAACCACCAATAAGTCCAGAGAAGTAGGTTAGAGGAGATTCTCACCTAAAAACTAGAACTGAGGGCAGAATGAAGGGAAAATACAAGAGGAAGACGAAGAACTATGATAATGGACTGGGTTAGGGTCGCTAGGATTCTGAAATGCAACTAAACTCAGTCAAGACATAGTCAGATGCAATTGCACAATCGTTAACTTTGTTCTGATTACCAATTAATGATACTAAATTCTAATTTCAATTACGATATATTCAATGTATTCTGATTCAAATAGCTGCAGTAATAGAATAGAAGATCCACTAAAAAAGTTAATTTTTCCATAAAATTCATATCTATTCTTCTCTGCATCTTTGACTTCAAACATCATAATGATGATGATGATGATGATGATGAAAATTATGATGATTATTACGATGATTCTGACAGCAATGTAATGTCATGATACCCTGATGCCTTTGCCAAGAGAACTTTTATTATGCGAATGTCATACGACCTAGTTTAAATTTATGCAATTATCTATAACTATTGTAAGATATTGAGCACTTGCTGGTAGTCCAATAAAGAATATTCGCACTTACTTACTTACTTATTTAATGGCCATGATGATAACAACTATTATGCTAATGATGATGATGAAGAGAGTAATGGTCATGGTGATGATGACAGTGTTTATTATCATAATGGTCACGATGATTACGACGACAACAATAACAATGATGTTGGCGAGGCATACAACGAAGATCCCTACCTTTGTCTGTGGGTCGATTTGGGCCTTGTTCTTGACAAGTATTTCTGCGACAGGTACGTGGTCCTCCTGAGCAGCCAGGTGCATTGGCGTCAGTCCGTTCTTGGAGCGACAGTTGGCGTCAGCACCTCTTCCAAACAACAGCTTCACCATCTGCACATGACCCTCTTTGGCGGCAAGATGGAGAGGAGTAAAGCCATTCTAAATGACAAAGAAAACACTATTCCAATCTGGAAATGATTCCAGTGCTATCTATAATCGCAGAACAGGCACAGGGCCATTTTAATATTGTCGTAGATCCTAGACTCTCTTGCTTTGATAGACCCCAAATAGTAGCTCAGCATCAACCCCAAATGCATAATAATGCATTCACATAATTTAAATCTCACATAATGTAGGCTGTTCGTTGCACAGCCAAACCTAACTTTAAGTGAATATACTAAAAAAAATTAAACTGCTTCCATACAGTTAAAAAATTATTAAATAACAGAATTTGAAATCTCCATTTTACATCATCGTGTAAGTAGTCATGACCCCGTTGCCTCTAACCTCTGCATAGTGATAGTTAGGGATGAACCGAGTGTCAAAAACCACAGTTCTTGTGTATTTTAGTTAGGTCGATTGTTGTATTGTAAATTTAAAAAATCCGATTTTCATTTTCAAATTAAAAAAATCGCAAAGATGAAAACTCGGACCCATTGTTTGTCCGAGTTCGAGATCGTGCCGAGTACTACGAAATTCGGCTGAGCAGTTCTCAGCCGAGTTTCAGTTCATCCCTAGTGATAGCTATTCACAGGAAGCCAAGGCACATACCCTAGACTCACAGCCGGGTTTGGCCCCACGTTCTAGCAGCGTTGTGGCGATGTCTGTGTGATCCTTCTTGGCTGCTATGTGTAATGGAGTGTAGCCATTCTTGGTCGTGGAAACGGGGTTGGCTCCCTTGTTCATGAGGTACGTCGTGATCGCCGGATTGCCGTAATGAGTTCCAACGTGCAACGGAGTCAGGTCGTTGCGGCCTTTGATGTCTGGATGGACGCCCCTCTGCAGCAGCAACTGCACCAGCTTCATCTGGCCGTGCTTGGCAGCTAGATGCAGTGGAGTGAAGCCCTTCTATAAGGCGCAACAGCAGATAACATGTGTAAGTATGTACATAAGAGTTCATTTAATAATAGACAACAGGATACTCTCTGTTGATAAAGAACATGTTCAGTGTGCACTGTGTGTATATATATGAATTACTTAATATATACAAACATATATATATTTTTTATATATTTATGTATATATACATGCACACTATTTATATATATTATATAAAAATATTTAAATTTTTTCTAATTTAAACATGCTGCATAACTGATCTATGTATGTCTCTGATGTCATCATCATCATAACTAACATGAAAACTGTACAGACAAGCATAGTAAACATGTTACCTGAACCTCATTACTGCTGTTTATAATTAACTAATTAAGCTGCGGTTTTAAATAAAATATTGTTTAAGTGTTGATCTCTGACCATCACAAATTCTGCCCTAATGAAAAATATAATTTTTTATAAATTGCAAAATAAATCCATAATGAATCAGAAATTAATCACAAAATGTCCTCAAATGAACAGATAAATAAATATTCCAATGAAACTTCACATAAACTATGTACATATTAATCAAATCAATATATACACATATATATTAACATAGATATTCACATAAACTATTACTCAAACATATAAAATAAATAGTCAAATACATCTTTTTTAAATATTCACACAATTATATTCATGAAACAACTAATCAAATTGTCAGTAAAGAAATAGTCGTATAGATGGCGCCACCTTTGTTTTCAGACCGGGATTGGCGTCATGATCGAGCAGCCTCTTGGCGATTTCGATGTGTCCCTCTCGAACCGCGATGTGGAGTGGCGTGTATAGGTCCTTAGTGGCTGCGTTGGGAGATGCGCCTCGCTTCAGCAGCAGGTCCACTGCCCCAAGGTTGCCCTGGCGAGCGGCGATGTGCAGGGCGGTCTGCAACTCCTGGCAATAAAGGTCATGGGGTATGATATGATAAGATGTAACATGATAAGGTAAGGTTACGTAATGAGGTAAGTTATGGTAAGGTACTATAAGGTAAGATAGTTGATGCTGTGTCAGGTGAACATGTTATTTGAGAATTAAATGAATCAGAATTGTATTGTAATGTAACACATGTCAACCAAAAAACACTTGCTTATGGCTATGGCTAAGGAAAGTAAGGTGACTTAATTAAAAAAGGTAAGTGAAGGTAAGGTAACATAAGGAAAAGTACCGGTAAGGTAAAATATGGCAATACATGAGGGTAAGTCAAGGTAAGGTAGCATATGGTAAATGAAGGCGATGTATGACAATACATAAAGGCAAGCTAAGGTAAGGTGAGGCAAAAAATGAAGGTAAGCTAAGGTAAGGAATTTTCAGGTACGGTTATTTAAAGTAAGGTAGTATAATTAATAACGAGTGAAAAGATAAGTAAACACTATTTAGGAAAATGATTGATATTAGGTAATTTAAATCCTGGTTAGGACAGTAAAACAGTAAAACTATGACACATAGCAATTGATATCACTGGGAAGCGAGTCCTTGAACTAAAAGAACAAAGGTATCATAAGATCACAAAGGTAAGGTTGTTAACAAAAGGTAAGCATGAGGCAAAGAACCTCTCATTAGCACCAAAACACCAATAGGAACAAACTTCAGAATCCATCCAATTCTCCTCCCTCCTCTCTCTGGTTGCCATGGCAACCGGACTCAGATCTTACTTGGACAACCCCTCTGACTAGACGCAGTGCTCGTGAATACACTAATGCCTTGCATTGGGCTTTCGAGTGGCACTTAAGAAGTGTTGAGATTACGGTTACGACTACAAGAAACGTCAGAGGAAAGAAGGAATGTGTTCGATGGAAGAGGACGCTGACCTTGGCTTTGGCATCGACCTGAGCCCCGTTATCCAGAAGCATTTCCATGACCTCCGTCTGGTCTCCGCGAGCCGCCAGGTGCAGGGCGGTCTCCCCTCGTTCGTTGGCACAGTTGGGGTTGGCACCGTTGTCCAGTAGCAGCTTAACAATACCCAAGTGACCCATGAAAGCGGCCACTTGAAGAGGGGTCAGTCCAGTCTAGAAAAATACAACACAATTATTATTATTATTATCAATATATTCATATAATCTAGAATGAATACTTAATAAATCATATGGAAAATAAATGTATATAAATTATTATATGTTTTAATTTATAAATATTACATAATGTATAACATATATATATTATATACATATAATTTATATGTGCATAAGTGCATAATATATATATATGTTATGTTATATATATATATTATATATATATATATTATATATATATATATTATATATATATATGGAATATATGTATAATCAAATATAAATTAATACAGATGTAATAAAACTGGACTGAACAGAGACCTCTGTGGTCGCTTCAATTGCTACTCCATATCGTAGCAAGAGTTCGATGATCTTGATGCGGTTCTTTTTGCAAGCGACATGCAGAGGGGTGAAGCCGTTCTAAAATGTCAAACAGTTCAACAGTTCAAATGCTCACCAATTCAAACGATTAACAGATCAATCTTCACCCAAAAACCATTCCCAAAGCTGCAAAGTTGCAGAGTCTAAAAAAATGATAAAGCAATTGAGAATTCTTTATTGAACATTAGTAATAATTATATTAATTTTAAACTGATAAACAGTGATATGATTACATGAAACAGTAGGTACACATGATAGCAAATTAAATAAGAATCTATTTGATAACTGTCTCACATCCTGTTAGGCACTGCTCTGTCCCACTGCTGCTCGTTTGACATCACCTCCTAGGGAGTGGAAGGCTGAGTCAACCCTGTGGGGCTAGCAGCGCTCTGTCCCACTGCTGCTCCTTAGGCATCGCCCCTAGGGAGTGGAAGGCTGAGTCAACCCTGTGAGGCTAGCAATGCTCTGTCCTACTGCTGCTCGTCTGACATTGCCCCCTAGAGAGTGGAAGGCTGAGTCAACCCTGTGGAGCTAGCGGGTATCGAACCCACATCCCTGTGGCCTTCGTGCCTCTGTATCACCATTCAACCATCATACCACTAGGGAGGCACTAGATTCTATTTTCATCTAAGGGATTCTAATTTTTTACCTAGACTTCGAAAGACCTTTGCCACATTTACAACACTAAACTCCTTCAGCAGAGTAGCAAATATATCGACACTTGGGATAGCATCAACGTCTGAAATTACCCGAACTACTTAAAAGAACAGATTAGCTTCACAGTGTACACTGGTATGTCAGAGGTCGATCAGTCTTGCACTTGATAAAGCGCCACCTACCAGCGCTCGGGCATTGATCTCGCAGCGGTTGTCGAGTAGAATCTTGCAGGTCTTGACGCTTCCACAGTGAGCGGTAACGTGCAGCGGAGTCAAGTAGTCCTGGGAAAAAAAAGACAGTAACAAGGAGTTGAGCAGCATCTGCAAGGAAGGAAAATTAATTAGAGCTTGTTGGGAGACGTTGGATCTAATCGACTGAGTTGTGTAGGGTCAGTATATTGCTTCAAACAAAACCATACATAGAAATCATAGATACGGTTGACTCATTGGAAATGGCAGAGGTTTAATAAGTCTGGCTTACCTAGGAGATAACAGGGAAAATAAATTGCCATTACATAGCGGTGCATAATAAATGCGCAATTATACTACTGCAACTAATAATCCTTATAATAATAGAAATAATAATACTAGTCATCGTAATAATTACACTAGGAATAACAGCGCCTTTGTCTTTCATGGCACTATTGCATTGTCACACCTCCAGAATATTTCTTCTATCCTTCAGATGACTTTACACTTCCCGAGGGCCAAAAAATATTCTCCGAATGGTTTTTCAGTTCTCGAGGAATTGCATGCATCTTAGGGCATAAACAAATATCAATGATATTCTCGTGTGGACAACTTAGCCTGCATCATAAAGTCGACATCAAACACTTACAACGGTGACGTCGTCTATAGGCGCCTGGTTTCTGATGAAGAGTTCGGCGCAGTCGAAGTGGTCGCCCTGAGCGCTCATGTGCAACGGACTGAGACGACTCTTTGTCTTCGCCATCAGTCCAGCTCCACGCTGCATCAGCAACCTCGCGACGCCATCGTGGCCGCTCCGGGCGGCACAGTGGAGGGCGGTCAGTCCATCCTGAGGCAGAAACACGACTATATAATAACCTCTAAATAATAAAACTTCTAAAACATCATAGTCATAATTGTAATTGCGATCAACAATTTATATAGTTCCTCTTCAGACAGATTAATCAGAGGCGCTTTCGACCTAATGATGGAAAACAGGGATCGAATAAACTATTACTATCACTTATATTAACTCAAGCTTCAAGCATCTGAATGCCACCCTACTCAGCATTTCTTGGCTGTTGAACACGCCCACTTCCGTAACTGAACTCCCTAGGGGCCCGGAATTTCTCTCCCCAGGGGCCCGCGCATGAACTTGCCCACGATCGAATGGCAGACTCAGCACCACAGAAACGAAATAATTCAACAGAACCCAAGGTGAGAGCAT
Organism: Bimastos eiseni; assembly: GCA_959347315.1. Lineage (NCBI taxonomy): Eukaryota > Metazoa > Annelida > Clitellata > Crassiclitellata > Lumbricidae > Bimastos > Bimastos eiseni. Next base: position 37,382,154 of record OY365812.1, on the reverse strand, counting down.
GGTGTTGGCTGGTGTGGCTACCGCAGAGCACAGGTTTTCCAACACATATAAGGTGGCTGAAAGCATCCACTATTTTGACAGCAGTAAAAATCGTCTGATCTAACATTGGTGTGTCATGTTAGCAACAGAAACTGGTGCTAACACCAAAGCCTCTTGTTAGCACTACAGTCTGGTATTAGCATTTATATCAGATGTTAACACTAGAGCTTGGTGTCAACATTAATGTCTGGTGTTAAACAAGAGTCTGGTGTTGACACTGATGTCTAATGTTAACACTAATGTCTGGTGTCAACAATAGAGCCAGGTGTTAACATCAGTGTCCAGTGTAAGCACTAATGTCTGGTGCTAACTCTATTGTCTGGTGATAACAATAGAGCTAGGTGTTAGCATCAGTGTCCAGTGTAAACACTGATGTGCGGTGTTGATACTAATGTCTGGTGTCATTGATAGAGCAAGGTGTCAACATTTAATGTCTGGTGTTAAGAGTATGAGACGAAGGTACCTTGGTGAGGCAGCTGATGTCAGCTCCACTGTCTAGCAGAACCTGGACCATGCTCGTTCGACCCCATTTGCTGGCGACATGAAGAGGGGTGACAAGGTTCTAAAAACATAGAGTCAGTCAATTAACACATAGATAGTCAGTCCACACAAAGCCAGTCAACAAACACAAAGTCAACTAATTAACACAGAGCCAGTCAATCAACACAGAGAAAGCCAGTTAACACAGAGCCAGCCAATTAACAAAGAGCTAGTTTACACTTCAAGATTAAAACTCAATAATGTGCAACCCTATCTGCAGAAATACAGCAGAATAACTAAATTGCTAACACTGTTTACAAAGCAACGTCTTGTAATTGAAAGTAATCCAATAAATTGTACTTACTCTACTATGCAACAGCATAAAGCAATGTAAAACATACAATGTAATGTATGAAAGCATGCATGCACACATCAGGAAATCTAATACACCCAGTCCCTTCATGTACCTCACAAAGGCCATGTAAAGTAAAGTCGTGCAATGTGAAGTAATGTAATCTGAAATGATGTAATGTAATTCGAAACATTGGAATGTAAACTGAAGCTACACAGGTGAATGTAACAGTTTATTTCCACTGTGTCATCATCAACTACACTTTTCTGGCAACTGTCTGGAATCTCTAACTCCGAAATCCTTCCGCCAATACATTCAGGAACGTTTCTAAATACGTGAAATTGTTCGCACCCTCGCTTTGAAGTTGATGTCGGCACCGTTTTCGATGAGGAGGCAACCCACTCGAGAGTTGCCGTAGTGCGACGCAATGTGCAACGGAGTGAAACCGCTCTGAAGAAACAGATCACAACAGATTATTAGAACAATGAGTATAGAACATTGGATGATTACAGCAACGGACAACTGGACTAGAATTGGTCCTGTAACAGCAACTGTATCCCTAGGGAGTTTCCTGCTCAGGAGCTATATAAAGCTGTAGTAGTTACAGTGCTACATTACTTAGCTACATTTTTGGAGATGATAATAACAACAAAAACAGTAGAAATGATAAAAAGAGTAACAGAACGAATAGCAATAATTATAATGATGATGTCGAAATCTCATGGGTTAATGAGACCAAACGATGGGTTGTGGAAAATATATTTCCTTCAAAGCATTATCATTATAATAATTACTAGTTATAATTATTATTATTATTATTATTTTCAAAATTTCCTCAATCTTTTTGCCAAAATTTTTGATATTACACGTCATTATTAATTTATTATTACGCATTATTGTTATTATTAGTAGTAGTAATCATTGTTATTATTAGACAGTAAGGCACAACTACCCAATGATCAACCATTGATCGATGGCATGAACTTTCTCAGGGTCCCAACACGGTAACCATCGCAGAGGAGGAACCCATTCTCTCCATGCCCCTTTTCACCATGCCCCTTTTCACCATGCCCCTTTTCACCATGCCCCTTTTCACCATGCCCCTTTTCACAATGCCCCTTTTCACCATGCCCCTTTTCACCATGCCCCTTTTCACAATGCCCCTTTTCATCATGCCCCTTTTCACAATGCCCCTTTTCACCATGCCCCTTTTCACCATGCCCCTTTTCACAATGCCCCTTTTCACCATGCCCCTTTTCACAATGCCCCTTTTCACAATGCCCCTTTTCACAATGCCCCTTTTCACCATGCCCCTTTTCACCATGCCCCTTTTCACAATGCCCCTTTTCACAATGCCCCTTTTCACAATGCCCCTTTTCACAATGCCCCTTTTCACCATGCCCCTTTTCACAATGCCCCTTTTCACAATGCCCCTTTTCACCATGCCCCTTTTCACCATGCCCCTTTTCACAATGCCCCTTTTCACCATGCCCCTTTTCACCATGCCCCTTTTCACAATGCCCCTTTTCATCATGCCCCTTTTCACAATGCCCCTTTTCACCATGCCCCTTTTCACCATGCCCCTTTTCACAATGCCCCTTTTCACCATGCCCCTTTTCACAATGCCCCTTTTCACAATGCCCCTTTTCACCATGCCCCTTTTCACAATGCCCCTTTTCACAATGCCCCTTTTCACAATGCCCCTTTTCACCAGCACTTACAGCTTTAAAAAAAGCAAAAATGAAGGATGTGAATGCCTTTATAAGGTTTTACATCGATCTGTTTGGCTGAAGTTGCTTTTAGAAACCTTTTAGATGCTTTAGCCACTCAACACAAAAATACAAAATACAAAAACCATACCTTAGTGATTTCGTTAACTATTCCACCACCACCAGTCTGCAAGTTTAAACAGAAAAATCGTGATTAAAATATGGTCTTTCTTAACAAACATATAGGCACAGAGACAGAAAAGCATACATATAAACAGACAGAGAAACAGAACCAGGCAAACGGAAATAGACAGATACACATATAGAGACACTCCTGTTACAGAGACAGCGAAAAACACACAGTTAAACAGACATACACAGAGACAGACAGACACTTAGAGATATAGCGACACACATAAACAGACATAGAAAGAAAAGCATACAGGCACAGAGAAGAACACAGACATATACATGAACAAACACACAAACAGACAAGACAGATTTACCAACAAACAGATACACAAACAGACAGGACAAGGAGGTGGAGACACACATGAAGGAGGAGGAGGAGGAGGGGCAGGAGGAGGAGATAGAGGGAGAGGAAGAGGAGAGTAAAGAGGTGGAGGTGGAGTAGGAAGTAGATGAAGAGATGGACATGGAGGACAGACAAGCAAGCAACAGGCGGACACAAATAGACAGAGAAGGAGACAGAGACAGGCAGAGAGACAGACAGACAGAGAGGCAGACAGACAGAGAGATAGACAGAGACACAGACACACAGAGAGATAGACAGAGACAAGCAGAGAGACAGACGGAGACAGACACATAAAAAGAGAAAGACAGATAGACAGACATATACACAGACAGACAGACAGACAGACAGATAGAGCTGGTCACCTTAGCGCTTGCAATGCGATCCTTTTGGATGAGTGCAAGTGCCGTCTGAACGTCATCCTTCTTTGCCGCGCGATGCAGAGCCGGAAGCTTTGTCTTGGTCTGCATGATGGTATCCTGGTCCATGAGGACCCCTACGACATCTTCATGGCCCAACTGCAAGGCCACGGCCAGGGGCGTGTAGCCATCCTGTTACCAATACAAGAAAATACCATATACAATACAATGCAACCAATAATATAACAATCAATCAATCAATGAAACTTAACATAGTGCCTCTTCAAGAAATCTACTCCAACCTCAGTCAAATAAGACGGATTTCAGAGCGGAATAAAAATAAAGTAAAGAGTTCTTTGGCGAGCACTGAAGATCCAATAGAAGCCTGTTCCAAGCAGTTGGGCCCACAACCAAAAAAGCATGATGTACTGCATCGCAGAGGTCCGAGAGAAAGGGAAGAAGATCTTGTGAGGCACTTAATTCTGAAATATACGAGATTCTGAAAAGGTGCTATATAATTGTCCAGGTAATGATAAACATACTGATGATCTGCATTGGACTCCAACCTGAGTAATGATCGTATGATCTGCGCTGTGATCGAGAAGGAATTTGACGACCTCGACGTGGTTCTCCTGCGCTGCCATATAGAGTGGTGTAAATCCATCCTAAACAAACAAAAACTCAATCATTATAATAATCCTGATCACAATAATCAGGATTACGATCCTTAAGACCAGAAATCGAAATCATTTGATCATCAGAATTATGATCATCACAATGATTTGATCTAAACTTAAACCCAAAACATAATTAAAATAAAATGATATTTTAAAATTGTGATCACAATAATCACAACGATAAGATTAAAATAATTATTCATAAAATTATTATATGACATAAATCACCACAAAATGATGACAACATGATTAACATAATCAGAAACAATGATCATGATCGAAATAATGATTAAGACACTGGGTGTTTTATTGATCATGGGCCTCATAAATACACAGCAATTAATACACCTATCAAAGTATTACTTACAAAGTTCCAAAGTGCACAGTGAAGCCGGGCAAGCGTTGATATGTTCGTGTGTATGTCTGCAAGTTCCACTGTATGCATGGATGTATGTATGCATGACCATGTATGTATGTCTGTGTTTGTACAGAGGAGGTCGCTTGCAAATACCGTGAACAAAATCGATAATAGAGTCAATAACAGAATCTGCCTCTTCATTCACTGACGTTTGGCTTCACAGCGTATGAAAATGGCTTCTTATGGCTTCTTGTGGCTATTAGCACAAAGCCTGGAAATCAATCCACAGAGGAAAAGCCATGTCGGACGAACCCATGAAGGAGTTGAATACTCCTCTCCTTCCCCCCCACCCATCTTCAAGAGGCTCTATGCAGATTTCTTCAACTGGCATAGGTTTCACCTGTACAACACATCCTACAACCGCTCATCGTCCAATTGGCTGCTGCACACTGGCTGACTCAGAGGTCACGAGGTCAGAGGTCACAAGGTCTGGAACAAATCATTAAATCTTCTTCTTCCAGTGATCTGGGAAGACACGTTTGTTAAGATGGAGCCGCATGTTCCTGGAACCGAGTGTCCCTCGGAAGATGCAACGGCTGCTAAACGTGCTAAGAATAACGAAGATTAGAGACGTGGCTTTCATCAATCTTCAGCAGTAAGGATATAAATCTGAATTGACTTTTTCCTTCTCCAACTTCTTCCACGGCTTTTCCTCACATTCTTTCTTAATAGAAACTCCGTCTCAATGTTGTGCTAATGCAATGACACATGGAAAAATAATTGCTAAGTGCTGTATATAAGTTACAAGATAATCAAGTTAAGGAATCAGTAAGAACTATCACGCAAAGATTTCACAGCAGCAGAGAGATCAACGCATGGATCGAGCCAAGTGAAGAGATAGTTTTGGTGGAGTTACTCAACAACTTCAAGATCAAGCTCCAATAGAGCGGATATTAAGAAGTTAAATTAGTAGTGGTTCTCACAGGTACTTTAAACCCTGATAGGCTATGCCTATGTTATGCTATGTTAAATCATCAATACCACTGGGATACAGTTGACGGAGGGGTATAGCAATTGGTATGTAAGGTTCCAGCCACCTCTGAGACGGTCACTGTAAAAGGTCCTTGCGGAAATGGTCGACACAGAACTGTTCAAGCATTATAGAACATTACTCATTTTGCAGTGTCTACTTCTGCACTTTGGAAAGAGAGCAATATCAAGTGACAGCTACTCTGCTCCCTTCTCGTGATCGTGCTCCCTTCTCGTGAAATACGCACTCAGACCTCCTTTTATCGACCCTATGGACTATCTCTTGAAAGCCAAGCAGCCATGTGCTTGGCTTTCGATTGGCGCTTCAGAAGTTTGAAATTCATGACTTCTAAATGACTTCTTACATGACTCCCGACGGTTAAATTAGACTCCTGCAATAACTTGTCATCATTAGTTCATAGTATGTGTGCACTCATACCGCGGTTTATCAGTTTGAAATTAAATGAAAATTGATAACATTATTATTATTATTAATATTATTATTATTATTAGTTGTGTCTGTACTTCTATCTGAGGTGCTCGAAGGAGTGTGCTCGGAGTAAGCCCGATGCGGACAAGTAACACACCCTATAATTACATACATCGTCTCTGATAAGTGCACGACTACCTGTCAATCACTTGTCTACGAATACTAATGAAGATATAGGGGCCAGCGTACAGTTTCAGTTACGTTCGCTGCACGAGATCGTTTACGACACGGTCTGTTGGAAGTAGCGTCAACGCTACACAAAGCCTAAGAAAGACGCCAGCGAGTCTGCTATCAAAATTCCTTCTGCGTTCGTTCAATGACTCGCTTGAAAGCCCCATACTGTGTTCAAAGTGAAAACCAGGGAATCGGTTTACGGTCTCGTGTCAGAGCCCACTAAACTCCGTTTAGACTTTTAAGCCTAGCCACATCGCCAACAAACCTGTTGATGGCCTACAGAATCATCTAGCCACTATAGCCGTTGTAACCTTTAGAAGCTGACATTAAGGGCATCTTTGCTGGCTACAAGATTTATGCTCTGTAGATAAATAAAGTGACGGGAGCCGTAGTGATGTTATGATTCCTATACATAACATGCCTCGTACGGTTTCAAAACGAGCCCTAATTCTCATTCCAATTGAAATGTCTCTACGGACAACATTCCAATTTTTAAAACTATTTAAATTATTTATAATATTTCAATTCATTTATTAAAATCACCTATTACCTGTATACTGTCAGGTTCGGCTATTCCACCTGTTCTAATTTTACTAATTTTCTTAAATATTCAAATATTTTTAGAGTAGGCCTATTCTGATTATTTGAACTACTCAATTAAACCATCTGCTGAAAGATCAAAAGCCTTGGCAATCAGTGCTACCAATCTCAGTTTCTGAACTTCCAAGATCTTGGCACAAAAAAATCTTAACACTGGTCAAAGAGTAACATAAAATCCCAAGCAACTGAAAACGACAAAAATTCACAATCACAGTCCTTCACAAACTGGCAAAAAACTGGAGCATAAGATTGAATTAACAAACTATAAGGTTTAAAAGCTACAATGTTGACTAAGCGATTCTTAAAAAAATCTGATTCGCTGCCACTGTTTGAAAGTCCGGTAAAAAAAATATACCATAGAACATATCCCCAGATTGGCAGCGCTGTAGACAGCATGCAGTAAATATAGATCTCCTTTCACAAGCACGGTTATTCCCACGATATCCGCAAGGCAAAAACATGGAGGGTCGCCACAGTAAAAAGGCAAGGCTGGCGGTGGTGCATTCCATATCTCAACCGAGTACTCGCACAGCACCGAGCGGCCTAATACAATTCTGTTGATGCCTGTTTCGCGTGTATACTCTGGACCGATGTTCATCGCACCCACAGGTAATGTTCCCGTTCCCTCTAATTGTTGGAGGTTGCGTGCGCAAGAAAATTTGTGTGTGCAATATTTTATAAGCGGTTCACACTTATGTGCGCAGGTCCGAGCATAGTGCGATGCTAGTTAAATAAGGCCACATGTATCTAAACGTCTATGCTGACTAGCTCTTAACCTAAGCAACGTCACCTTGTCTAAAGATAAATAACGGGAATGCTTCAGCCAAGGAACCAAAGTTTCAGGAGCAAGGTAGGCCGTAACCGGCTATGAGATTGAGAATCGATTTATGGAATTTCATTAAAAAAAATTTATGCGCACATCAAATTCTTGTGTGCGCTGTCTCAACGGCCTGTGCGCGCGCACATGCCACATTTTAGAGGGACGACTGCCCAGTTCCCACAGGGTACTCGATATTAGCTGTGAATTGATAGTAAGGCAAGGTAAAGTTAAGGTGATTTGTTTTTTAATATATATATATATATATATTACGACACTTTCCACAACGCAAACCTTAGCGAATGGTCGCGTGATTATCCACAGATCACGTTTCAGTAGAAGCCCAACAACACCTAATTAATGGCTGCCTTAATTGAATTTTAGTTCTGCCATCGGAGATCCGTGAGAAAGACAAACAGACAGACAGAGACAGATAGATAGACCAAGAGTGAAATACAGGCAGACAGACAGAGAAACAGCGACAGCAACATACAGAGGCTGAGATCAATGCAGACAGTAAGAACAGACAGATATCAAGACAGATAGAGCCTAAGAAACGTTACCTTGTCTAAAGATAATTTTTTCTGCAATGGGTAATTAACTAGCAATCAGTTAATCAATGCAGCTTTTTAATGAGTCACATATGGACCAATTGATAATCATGAAAGACCCACCTAAGAGCACTGAGGAGACAGGACCAATTGATGTATGAGGACCAACTGATGATAAAGGCAAAAGACCCAATCAGAAGACCAAGACCATGAGAACCCAGGATACCAGGTCACGAGAGGTCGAAAGCAATAACAATAATAATAATAACAACAACAGCAATAATAATAATAATAATTTTATTCTGTCTTCCGACAATTGTTGCTACACCTAATGGATCAGAACTATCGGGTAAAAAAATAATAATAATAATGATAACAGACAAGGGAAAAAACGCTTCATAGGATAGTTTCTCAGAGCCTGAGGGATCCCATCTACGTCTGGTGAAAATAATAATCATAGTAATAATAATAAAAATAATAACAATAATAATAATAATAGTAATAATAATAAAAATAATAACAATAATAATAATAATAGTAATAATAATAAAAATAATAACAATAATAATAATAATAGTAATAATAATAATAATAATAACAATAATAATGATAATAATAATAATAATAAAAATAATAACAATAATAAAAATAATAATAGCAAATCATTCATTCTGAAAATTCATATAGCAAGTTAGCAACCTGCAAGAACCTACTCAGAAGCACTCCCAGTCCAGCCACGACTAAAGGGAAAAGCAATGAGCACCTTGTAAAATAATAATAACAATTAATAATAATAATAATCATATTAATAGTAGCAATTATAAATAATAATAAAAATAATAAGAGCAAAACCTGTGATGAATATAGATTGTAAAAGCTGACCTGTGACTTGGCATTGACGTTGGCTCCATTTTCCACAAGGATCCTGACAACCGCCTCGTGTCCTCCGAGAGCAGCAATGTGCAATGGAGTGTTGCCTTTCTGTTGCAACATAAACAACAGCAACAACAGGAATCAGATCAGGATTCAAGAGCCAAAAATTATTTCAACTCTAGATCAACTCAACTGGTCAAATCCGTAGAATCTTACAATAGTTTTTAGCTTGGAATTTTAAGTAAGTTAATAATTCATTAATTCAAGTTCATTGCTCCCTTAGTGTTAGTCCCACTGATGTTACATGTCTTTACATGTTCCTATTCAGTTGGCTGTACTAAAAGGGTTGTGTGGGTCAGTTTAATTGAGTTGGTTGTCAATGAATACAAAGAACACATTTAAGATTCACCAATGTGGTCATGAATCCAAGATATCACTAAGTGCTTGGCACTGGTTAATAAGCTGGTGTCCTGCGCTTGGCTTTCGAGTGGCGCTTTAAAAGTTATGAGATTACAATTACGATTACTTTCAATGGTCCGTTGAGTTTTCCGGTTTCCCTTGAGACATTGCCAGAGAACACTAATAATACAGTCTGACTTATCTGTAAAAATGAAACCACAAACAACCCACAACGTTTCTGCTTGGCCAACAGGCGCATCCAATATGGCGTCCAGAGGAGAGACTATTCGGAGTTTGTTATGAGCAATTTATTTATGGCCCATCTGACGGGAGATAAGTCCAACTATCGTCGGACTTTGAGATGAAAACAGAGCAGCGGTTGTTGGATCTTTGCTAAACAAACCCAGCTAAATATTCCCTACACTGGTTGCCTATTGCACATCACCAGACCTCTTCCAGTCGAATTAAACCTAACCGCATCACTTGCCAGTGTCGAAATGTGGATAGCAGTTCGTTGAGGGCAAGAAATTGTAGGCATTTAGTGGCTTCTATTGCGATGGTTGATAATACACATGCCATCGAACCTGTAGAGGTTTTCAAACGGTGGTATGTGTAGTACTTGTAGATGTCGCTAAGTGGCATGTGAAAAATTCCACATCATCACCAGTAGCAGCAGCAGCGGCATCATTATCCTCATCAAACCATCATCATCATGACATCTGCCTGCACCATCAACATCATCAATAGCATCATCATCATCACCACATCTGAAACTAACATCATCATCGTCGTCATCATCATCATCACCATCACATCTGCCTCCAACATCATTATCCTCAGCATCATCACTAGCATCATCACCCTCAACATCATCAGCCGCTCAGTGGAAAGTGAACATCAACGCAGATCGTCCATTTACCCTAGTTGCTGATTCGATATTCGCCCTCCTTCGAACCAGTTCACTGACGACGTGGTCGTGACCCTCTTTAGCGGCAAGGTGGAGAGCGGTCAGACCGTTCTGCCAATCAAAAACAACAACATCAATCAATGGTCCAGTCAATAAATCAATCAACCCTGCATTTCCTTCATCCTCACTTGGCGCCTTCGTTTTCTTGGTCCTGGCATATGAAGACCAGCGTCCTCACAGCTGTGTTTTTGGAGGGACCTGAGCTGGATGTCAGATGCCAAGAGAGGCACAGTGACCGGTCCTCTGCCTTACCTAAGGATCCTCCCACTGACGACATAACTGAAATTTGATATCGCCCTTCTTCCAACATTTTATGCTCAGAAGCGCGCGCACACGCCTCGACGACGCAATTGCAGTTGTACTGCACAGCAATTGTGTGCGAAGGACTTGCTCAAGGTCCCCACACAGTGACCCCTCGGACAAGGGTCGAACCCGCTCGCTCAGCGCACACACAGCGTTAAGGGGCGACCGCTATAACCAATCGGCAACTGTGCCCCACAACAGTAAGTGTACTAATTTGAGACATTTTACAACAGAAATCTTGAGGTCTGTTCCTGTAGGGTTTCGAACCCTCTGTTCTGACCTCTGGGGCTGAGAGTCCAGCAGGATACTCGCTACACCATTATATATGTACTGTAGGTAGTAGCAGGTAATACTGGGTATACAGTAATGTATGCGTGTATGCAAGAACATATGCATGTATGTAAGCATTTATGCACGTCTGTATGTTTGTATAAACGTATGCATACTTGTATTTATGATATATGTACATAATTATGTTTGCATGCATGTATGCACGTAAGTATGTGTGTGTATACATATCCATGTATTCATATCTATATGTATGTATACGCTTGATATAGGGCATCAGCATAACATACAAGCGAATAACTCCTACAGCTATGCATTATCATGATAAAACCCTGCTTGTAACGTGAAACCCAACACCCCCGTCCCAGACTTGAGATGGGCGATCTGATACTTTCTCGCTACAAACGGGAGGAACTAAACATCCGATCGGAGGGGTGAGTAGTGATGGAAGACGTACCGCGTTGCAAAGGTTAACGTCTATGTTCAGCTTCAGGTATTCGAGCAGTTGGTCCAAGTTTCCGGTTCTGGCTGCCTTTAGGAACCCAACGCTGTAGTCCAGCTGTAGACAAAACAAGAAGAACAGAGGAGGAACATCAATCACGTGTAAGTGATAAGGTAATGACAATCACTTCTGTAGCGCCATGATTCTGTGTGTGTAGGTGGGGATGTGTTGTGTGTGCCTGGGTGTGTGCCTCTGTGTGTGTGCCTCTCTGCGTGTGTAGTTGTGTGTGTGGGTGTGTGCGCGCGCGTGTGTGTGCGTATGCGAGTGCACAGTTGTGTGTCTGTGTGAGTGTGCGCGCGTGACCACCAAAATTTTCTTACATAAATGAAATTATCTTACTCTACAACTTAAAACTGTCTGTTAACCAAACTTTTTCAGCTTTGAATGCAACTTCATTGCAGCACAAACTCGTTGTTGTATAACATAAATAACATCCTCTTTGCTACAGCTCCAAAAAAGACGACAGCATTATAAGGAGTTTTCAGTGTTTTACTGCAGAAAAGATCACTTGGATGTTGACTGTGTTAGCTTCGTACTTGGTTTAGACTTGGTTTCGATGATTGGTTTCAAGCATGTGTTTTAAATATCGGTTTCGATGATGGCGTTCGAGTACTTTAAATGATTGCTTTAAACTCATAACAGCCGTAAATACCATTAAAACGTTCGTTTGGTAGCAGTTTCAAGAGTTAAGGATGAAACATGGATATTACAGAAGATGAGGGGAAGAGCAGGAGAGGAGCGAGAAGGGTAGGAGGATAATGAAAGCAGGAGGAGGAGGAAGCGGAGAAAAGCAGAAGGAGGAGTAGAAGGAGGAGCATGAGAAGGGGGCAGAGGAAGGAAGTGGAGGAACAAAAGTAGGAGGGGCAGAAGGAGAAGCGAAGCAGAAGGAGGAGCAAAAACAGCTGGATGATCAAATGGAGAAGAAAGAGGATGTGTAGGAGCAGGAGGAGTAAAGGTGAAGAAGGAGCAAGATGTGGAGGAGCATGAGGAGCAAATGGACGGGTAGCAGGATGAGGAGCAAAAGGAGCATGAGAAGCAAAGAGAGGAGGGGCAGGATGGGGAAGAGGAACAAGGAAGGAAAGGGGGTAGATCGAACAGGAGAATGAGCAAGAGGAGAAACTGGAGGAGGATGTGGAGGAAAGGGGATACATGAATAAATGAGATGGTCTGGGGATGTCCAACTGTAGAATTAATCAGAGGAAGAAGACCGCTGCTGGTACAACTAACTGATTCCATCCGATCGCTTGCACAGTGGTTGCTGCAACAGGTCTAATTAATGCCCACCTGTTTCAGGTGTCTCTGTCTCGATCCAGGCCCCCTGCCGCTCAGTGAAATCGATAAGATCGACAGGCCATAGATAAATGAAGTATTAAAGGTATGACAGGTACGGCAGGGATGGTAAATGTGAGCTATGGCCATGGGAAGGTTGCGAAGGGTATACGATAGCAGAGGGTAATGAAAGGGGGTAGTAGGGCTTAGATATGCGAAGGTGAGGTCAGGAGGTACTTAAAAATTACTATAATAATACTGTATTTTTATATTTATATAGCGCCTCTCGAATTCTGTATATAAATATATACAATGGGTATTAATATGAGGTAAGGTATGGAAAAGTAAACAAGGCACATAACGCATAGAGGTATATGCGTTGGGTTAAAGACATCTCTTGTCTACAGACATTGGCGGAAGTTCTTTCCTCAGAATCGTCAGGCATTGCAACGTGTACACAGTGCGCAAACGTGGCCAACACACATGCGAAGACATCCGCTGGCATTCCTCTGCATACAGACAAACACAGACAGACATACACACACAGACAGACACACACACAGACAGACACACACACACGTGTGCATGACAGACATACATAGACACACAGGCAGATAAACACAGACAGATATACACAGACAGATAGACACAGACATGCAAACATACAGACAGACAGACACAGACACACACACGCTGATAGACACATAGAAATAGACAGTGCTGATGGGAGTAGTTCTTCTTTACACAAATGTTCAGACAAACAAACATTCAGGTACCTTAGGAAACAGCTTCCCCATATCAACCCATCCATCATCATCAATAACATCATCATTATCGTCGTCGTCATCGCCATCATCAGCATCATCATCATCCTCGTCATCATCATCATCATCATCATCCAAAGACAAGCCCTGATGGCTTCAAGAACTTCTTCCAAACTGATTATTACTTGTAATTAGTCAACTCCTTTGGCCAACACAATTACCCACACAGCAATGCAGGGCTGGGCTGTGCGTGTGCGCAGGAGAACACCAACGGTGACTTATCCAGTTATGTGAGCAATGTTTACTCACCGATGAATTTGCTTTCCTTATCAATGACTTTAGCACCAGTTAGAATGCAGTATTGGCAGCACCCATGTCAGGTACTAAAAGACTATAAGTGTCCCGATATTTACATACAACATACCAAAATGCAGAGCTGTATTGAATATATATATATATATATATATATTCATATATGTGTAATCGTGTACATATATGTGTGTGTATATATTTATATATAAATATATATGAGCTCTTGAATCGTATATTACCATAGCCTTTAACCATATCACTGATTCCCAGAACTTAGTGAAATACTGCTAAAGGTACATCTACATCTTATATAGTTATAACCACATCATCATCCTCCTCATCATCATCTTCATCCTCAGCTTAAGCAGAAGCACCATCCTCCAGATTCCTTCTCCTCCACCTCCTATGTCTTCCTTGGCACCTCTTTCTTGCACTTGGCACCGCAAGTGTGTGGGATTCAATCAACTGACATTGTTTCCCTCTGGCTATCAGGAGTCTATATGTAACATCGGAGTTTTCGTCGAATACTTGGCATCCAGGAGACACTGCTTAGATATCAAAGAATTGCTTCATTTCATACGACCAATACAGCGACACAGTATATCTAATAATCAGATAGATGTTCGCAATTATCTGCACCACCACCATCACCATATAACAGACCACCACCACCATATAACCTTAGTTTCTTCTTATAATGATTACACACTGACGAGTATTTTCCCCTTGGGTCAAAGTCGCTATCAAACCCACTCAAAACTCGACTCTAAGGGTCACTACTATTATACGTATCACCTGGAAAACACTATACATTAAGGATAGCACATAATAGAAATAGAAACCCGTCAGTCAATCAGCCAGTCAGTCAGCCAGCCAACCAGCCAGTCAGTCAGTCACATAGTCAGTCATGTCTGTTAAGAAACTGCATAGAAAATGTACTTCATATAGAACCAAAGCTGTAAGTAACACTACAATGTGACGACATACACAAATTTGAAATTTTGAATCGCAAACACTGTGACGAGAGACCAGAAAAATAACCACATGCCAGCCCCCAGTATAAATTTAGAACACGAGTACTAGTTCAATGAGTTAACTGGAACACAAAGCAGACTGCAGCTATAGTTTCCGCAACACCTCAGAGCAGGAGAGATAGGCAACTGTATACGGAGGAAACCGTGAATGAAGAAGCAGCAGCCAAACCGTTTCAAGAACAGGTGTTACTAGACAAGAAGCTGACAAACAAACTGCACAGGTGAACTGACGTTTCATCATCCACGTTTGTGTGCAAACATAGTAGGACTACAAAGCAGACAGATAAAGAGGGAGATTAAAAAGCACAGAAGAAGAAGAAGAAGAAAAGCAACAACAACAACAAGAACAAGAAGATATAGTAGCTCTGATGCAGCAATTGGTATGAACTGTAATCAACTTCGCTTTGATTAGCCTCCGCATATGAGAGTGGGTGGCCGCATGGACCGTCCTCACATTAGCCGTCAGTTCTTCCCACCAACATTGAACGGTCAGCATACTTATTTTAGTTGAATTCGCAAGGGGTACAGAACACAGATGAAGTCGATATCTTCTGGCTCTTCGCACTAGGGTCTCCTCTATTCTGCACCGGGTTTCCCATCGTTCCTCTGCCCGTGGACTTCTGGTGGTTCACCGCATGCACTCTGCCACGGCCCAATCCAGGAGCTTCGCCTACGTTGGTCCATCCAGCTGGAACAGCCTCCCTTTGCTCTTTGGAAGGAGTTGCTCTCTCTCCCCTGCTGCCTTTCGGAAGCGCTTGAAGACTTTCCTTTTTTCTTTTTAGTTTTGTGTTGAGTCGTGAGCGCCGTGACTTGAGTGGCGCGATATAAGTGCTCCATTACATTACTTGAAACAAACTTATGTTCTGGCAGGGATTTGAAGTTTGAACCCCAGTCTCTCGGTTGACACCCATTATGCTAACCACTATACAAGCTGTACTTTCTACCTCAAATAGGTAGGTCAAGTTAGCATCAATTAATAATGTAAGAAAGTTATATGTGTGCAAGTAAGAAGAGATGTTTTTGCACAGGCATACTGAACGGCCACAGAATCCGTGACACACTTAACATTTACTTAGAAACGTTATTTACAAACAAAGGTATAAAGGTCGTGTCGCTTCAGAATCGTATACCTGTACTGCTTGTTGCTGGGATAAATAATAAAAACAGTTGTTGTTGTTGTTATTTTGACAGTTCAATATGGATGAACGAAGACTCGGTTCGGAACTCGGCTCGGTCCAATTTTCTTGGTACTCAACATTACTCGGACTCAGACAAACAATGGGTCCAAGTATTAATCTTTCCGATTTTCTCTTTTGAAAACTAAAATTGAATTTTTCCATTTACAAAACAATCGACGTAACTAAAAGTACAGATGCTGCTATTATTATTTTCAAAATGACATTTGTCCTAACTAAAAACACAAATGCTACTCCTGTTAGTGCTTACTAGTAACTACTTCCTAGTGTTAACCAAGACAAAACTAAATAATTAATTAAAATTGTGCAAACTGCAAATCTAAACATCAAGAGAGTGAGACTTGTTAAATATTCGAAACTCGGACTTGGCAAGAAATTCAAACTCGGTTCGTCCCTATGAAGCAGTCCTTGGGGCACGTCTTGAGTATTCAGTGGCAGCAGCTCACGCATCCATCCTTCCTTCCTTCCTTCCATCTTTCATTCCATTATTTTTCTTTCTTCCTTCCTTCCATTCATCCATCCATCCGTCCTTCCCACATGCCGGAAACGAAATAAACGCCTTCTTCTCTCAGTTACAGAGTTTTCAAAGTACTGGCCCGCAGCACCCAGTGAGAGGTTCTTAGGGGAGCACATACAGGAGGAGGAAGAGTGGAATGAAACCAGGTGACCGACTAAAGGAAATTAGCATTTAGCGGAAGACATCTGGTCTAAGTTTAGCACGCCATGGCATCGTATCTGACCGAGATTACCAGATTATGCATCACATCACCTGATAAAAAACCCATTTCCCTTCCCACTCTCCATCCCTTCCCACTCTTCCCCATTCGCTCACCTTCTTCCCTTTTCGAAGTAATATGCCTTGAGCCTGAATTCCAATGACTCAATAGATTCAATGTGCATTGGTGTAGGAATGCCCTTCCATGTCCTGTCTCCAGCCATGAAAAAGTCCTTCTTTTGGGTCTGAGAGCAAAGTTGATTTCAATTTTTAACATGAAACATTGGTACGCAGCACTGTATGCGTGCATGAACGCAGGGCATGTCACAGTTTGGCGTCGTATGAGGTACAATCCGTGGGTCAAATATTTGTAATTTCACGTGTGCTTCTTCAAAAGTTACAATACACTTGTAAGGGTGAGAACATTGGTCAAACATTTCCGAGGGATGTGGAATTGACTAAACTATATGCAGTGCAGTTTTGAACATCGGAGGGAAGGCAGCATCATATTCAGTTGTATTGTAGGCCTATTATTGTATTGTATTAATTGATAATAATATTGGTTTTAGGAATTGAGTGGGAGCTTATAACTTAGACTATCACTGAAAAGGATACAGAACATTGGAAGAGGTTATAATCAGTGTCGGAATTTGGTGGTCACCTAATAAGGTCACCTAATGTAATGTAATGTGATGTAATCGATGTCGCCTAATGAGGCCAAATAATGAGGCCATCATAGTCATAGCCTCGTTTGCAATTTAATTTCCGAAGCTCCCTTGGTGTGTATAAACTGCTAAATCTTCCACACATAAGTAAGTCTTTATGCATCGTTGTCTTCACACTACAAAGGCGGTAAATGAGAACGACGACACCAATCAGAATGTTGATTTACTAGTCTTTGCACTGCGAACAACAGATGGCGCCATGGCCCATCGCCGGTCACGCAAACTCGGTCACCAGGTGGCGAGGACAGACACGGTCTGATGCGGCAGCTCTACACGTGAGTGGGGGATACAACTGAACGACTTACTCGAATCAATAAGCTGACGGTAGAAGAGCAATCCAACAAGTCAGCCTCACAGGCGACTTCATTTTCTTAACCTCGGCATACGAGGGCAAGCGGCCAGTCCGTCCTCCTCGCAATATAATTTCCCACACACAGAGTACTCGTTGTAGCTAAGAAGGCCATGGGGCAGCGCGTGTTCGGCAGAAATCTTGAAAATAATTTCTGTCCTGGCTAGTTAGTTGTAGCTTAACGACACGGTGTAATAACAAAGACCATTAGCGTCGCCCTCCTAGTTTATCCAGGCTTGGGACTGGCACTGTCAGTGTGCGAACAGTGGCAGAGTTCTTCTGCCCTGGGAGGATATGGGGATAGTTGTCATCAAACTCTGAGCATGGTGTCAGCTACCTAACGTGCAAGCTATGAGCGACGCCGTGCTATCATTGCAAGTTAAGTTGAACATTAACATTCAACTCGGCGTGAGTATTAATCCGTTTGTCGCCCTTCCTCAACTTGCAAGTGCACATGAATCTGCAGTGGCAATCATTTCCAGTCATCTCCACATAATCTATATCAAGATGAACCTGTTTCGAATTGGATAATTTACGTTCGCGAAGACAGCACTCCAGTGACGTAGGGTCGTATAGGCGCCATATCAAGTGTTTATGTACATCATTGTACACACTCTTATTGAACATTCCTGACCCCTCTCCTAACCTCCCCATATGACAAGTCAAAGTGTGTCTAGCCAGGGCCGTATTTAGTCCTTTGGGGGACCTACGTAAAATTATATTATGGACCTTTTTATTGCAGCATCCGCTCAAATGACAATTCGAAAATAGTTTAATACTTTCGTGTATTAATTAGTATATTTAGAATCAATTGTGTGTGCTCGTCGTTGGAAAAATACGCAGGTCTAATCATATTGTCATACAACAGTGACATTGCTGTATCTTGCTCATTCAATAGAATACGGGATCCCTAAGTTTTCGGGGTAAAGGCACACACTGCTTAGGCTATGCCTAAAAAAGCCCTGCGTCTAGCCTTCAAAGACACCTGTGACACTTGATCCAAGTTGTTTGAAAAGGTAAGAACGAAAACGCTCTTGACTGGGTCAGGCTACAGGTGTAATCTACCTGTGCAGGTGTACTCTACATGTGCAGGTGTAATCTACCTGTACATGTGTAATCTACCTGTACAGGTGTAATCTACCTGCACCATTGTAATCTATCTGTACAGGTGTAATCTATCTGAACAGGTGTAATCTACCTGTACAGGTGTAATTTACCTGTACATGGGTACTATACCTGTACTGTACAGGTGTAGCTCATTACCGAATGTTCAATGTCAAAGTGTTATGGGAGCAAAATCAGAGGAATCAATTGAGTAAACACCAGTTCCCTTGAATTGCTCGACTGCGTGTGACACCCCTCCCCTTAACAAATAATGAAAAATAATAACAATAAAGACCATGCACCAACTGAAAAAGATGAAAAGATGTCTGCAAACGTGGTGTTGGCAAGCTTTGGCAACCTAATTTTCTCGGCATCGGAATATACAGACTGTCACCTGTCTAAATAGATTAGTCAAAGATCATTAGCGTCACCCTCCTCTTCATCCAGGCTCGGGACTGGCACAGTCAAATTAGGAGCAGTGACAGATCCTTCACCTGGCTACTTATGTACCTACAAACATAGCCAGCCACCTACCTTCCACCTGCTTACCTACTGCTGCCTTCCTTGAGGTACCAGTCAAACTAATGACGTCATCAACCAACCTATACCTTACCTATGAACCTACTTGTCCACACTTAGAGACCATTTATCACAGTAGATCAAGGGATTGATTGCTGAAGAACTCAACCACGGAGTCAACAATGTCTGATTGTACTGCCCACTAATCAAACAAGAGTCTTGTTGATTCTTCTGGTCGACAGTCTTGCCTGCCTTCTTGAGGTTGCTCTGCTGTTTGAATCACTCTCAAGAGCATTGCTCAAGTTTACTCAACCACACTGAGCTCTTGCTTTATTACTCCTTTCCTGAAACCTGAAAAACGTTATGGGATCCATTCTTATGTTATGCAATCATAAGTAAATATAACAGAAAAAACACTGGAGATTATAGAGCACCACTTTAAAAGAGGAACTAATCACATAATATGCACTCTCTACAATAGCTATCATAAGAGGTAGGCTTATAGAGAGAGAGAGAGAGAGAGAACTAACCAACTGCACAAGATTGCCCTGAGGAAACCACATGAGCTAGAAAGCTACACTCAACAACAGTCATAAGATGACAAGTTAAGATATAGTAAACTACATTAGATGCCCTTTTGGTTGATAGCCTGCTAAAGCAGCAATAAAAAATATATTTATCCAATTAAAAATAAATAATAATAATAATAATAAAATTAATTAATATTAAAAATAATAATAGTAACAATAATAATAATAAATAATAATATTATTAATAATATTAATAATAATAATAATAATAATAACAATACAGATGATGATGATGATGATTATGATGATGGTGGTGGTGGCATCGACGACGACGAACAATCCATAATGATAATAATGATAACAATAGCAACAGTAATGACATCAACTCAGATTATAAGGCATTACATCAGAGATAAGATAGATAAATTCTAGTTGATTGGCGCCCATGTACAGCATAATTGGCTGCCTAAAATCGCTTGGCCTCTGCAGAGTCGAGCGACTTATCAGCGCTCGGCGTCTCCTCGGTTCCCTGAGAGCACATTCACATTCATCTCACAACCGTCTCCGTTTATTTCTCTTCTTTTTACAGGAATCTCCTCTTCAACGATCGCACGTAATTATCCACCCCACGATGGTAACAACCCCACCCAACTCCCGTGAACTCAGTGTGACTGACCCCAGTGCACCCAATAGTCGGGTTCGTTAACATGGTTATATTATTTGAGCTCATCGTTTTGTCCTCTGAATAAGCCGAGCTACTACTGCCTGGGTTGTACTCAAGGGCGGGTGATAGTGGGGTGGATAGAGTGTTGGACTGTCAGAGGAGAGGTCAGAGGTTAGAATTCCGATGGGGCAGAACTTTGCTTCGAGATTTTTGCTCCACCTTCTCCCCTCATACTTATAGCTGACTCATTTATACATAATGAGAATGCGCAGACCCGAGATTCCCTACACAGTAATAAGACTGTTATTACACGAACACATGACTGGCCATACACTGTCAGTGGGAACTTGGGCGGCGAGAGGAAATGCCACCTGCTCTTATATGCCGAGGCTAAGAAAATGAAGTCGTTAACATTTCATGCCAATAGCTGCCTCATGAGGACTAGCTTAAGGAACTGCTCTTCTTTCTTAGTTATAATTTGGTTATATATATATATATATATATATATATATATATATATAACAGAGGACTTGGACTAAACCTGAGGGGAGCAATGGACTTGGCAGATGAACGACGACAATGGAGGTCATTTATTCGTACCCATCGCCGCCAAAATGGCTGGCGTAAGGAACCGTTGATGATGATGACGATAATGTTGACTAGTCTTCATGTAATAAAAAAAATAATATCAATAGGAAGTCCATAATAATCGACTTTAAAAGAGAGGTGAACACACGATTGAACAGAAACAATTAGGTACGTAGGTAGGACAGGGTGAGCAATGGTCAGGTAGGGTAGGGTGAGGTTCGGTGAGCACTGGTCAGGCGGGGTAGGGTCAGCACTGGTTAGGTAGGGTAGGGTCAGCACTGGTTAGGTAGGGTAGGGTGTTGCAGGATGAGCAGGATCTGGAAGGGTAGGATATGGTAGAATAAAGTAATGCAGGTTGATGAGAGGCAAACCAGCAGTGTGAAGATCCCATTTTTTTCCATTTGGCCGCTTCCACTTATCAGCCTACATGATGGGACACAGCTCCATCGCATTTGGAATGGCATCGATAAAGGCTTTCAGATTTAGATCATCAATGTATTTAAAGTTCTGGCATAGCAACGAAAGCTATTCAGTTCTATTATTCTAGACCAGGATGTCGACACAGCCACCACCACAAATCAACACCACCACAAATCACCACCAGCACCACCACCACGGCCATCAACTCCACCACAACCTCTGCCACCATCAATTCGATAACAAACCACACATCCACCACACCACAACCACAACCACCGGCTTCCATCAATCCATCAACCCATAACAACTGAAACCAGAAACAATCAGAATCTATCTCCACCTCTTCGGAAACCATTTCACCAGCCTACCTACCACCCATGCACAGAGCCCCAGACAATTAGACATAGGCCTGAATGCCAGCCAGTATACCTCACCAACATCAGACCATGCACCAACGGGGCTATTACAGTCCTAATAACGACAGAAGGAACTTCACATACATAATAATAATAATAATAACGGAGGACTGACTGGCAATAACATCATTATAGCTGGCAACTGCAGCACAAGCCGTGCCAGACAATATAGCATACAGGCAATAATTCTTTGGTAACATGTTTTTAGAAAAAGCTACTGACAGGTCAACTGTTTTTCTAGACACGTTACACCCTTTCAGACATGCTAACAGTGTTTAAGGCGCCATTTTGTGAATCACAGAGCATGCGTAGCCTAGTACATGCAAGTATACCTGCCATATACCTCACGAGCAGACCTAGAAAATAAAATCAATAATTGCTTCACCTACCATACCACAACTTACCACAGACCTTTTCGAGTGGATGTTACCACACCTAACCCAGGGTGGTCAAGAGGGGCCCCTCCACAATTTCAGCTGGAGGGGACAGAGTTGCTGATACCCCCTCCCAATATTTCATAGATATTTCCTAAATATTCTAAATTTATACCTGTACTTAGTGTTTTCCACTGTTCATCATTTGTTTGCCGCATCCATATGTATGGGAATTGAAATTTTCTTCCGACCTGTCCCTCAAACAAATTTTTTTCCATCTGTGCTCCCCTCACCCCCCCAACCCAGGACCAAGTCTCCGCCCATACACCTAGCCATAAGTGTATACCAATTGCAAGCCATGTATAAATACAATGCCTTGTCTTAGAGCCCATTGCAGATGGATGTTACTAAACCTTATACCAGATGGGTCGATCATGTTGTAATGCTCCGATGAAGATACATCATCATGTTGCAATGCTCAGATGAAGATACACCATCATGTTGCAATGCTCAGATGAAGATACACCATCATGTTGCAATGCTCAGATGAAGATACACCATCATGTTGTAATGCTCAGATGAAGATACACCATAAACGAGACCCATAGGCTTGGGTACTTTCCAGAAGGGTGGCACCCACTGCCACCCAGGCAGTGTAGAATATAGCCCAGACACTCTGGCTAAAGAGGTACTGGTTATTTTAGGCAGATTGATGTAATAGTCACAGGCTTACAGCTTGCTAAATGCCATGCTATCTGTGGCTTAGTAATTGTAATAGTATATGGAATTGGGAGGTTTTAGTGAATCATGTGGAATAATAAATTCCTAAGGAGGTCCATAGATATCAGTTGGCGTTGGCGAATTGTCTCTTTTTGTCGCGGTGACTTTAACATCAAAGGCTAGAGTTGGTTAGTGATGGACGCCTTAATTGGCTGCCAGCTGTCCCAATCTTTTTTTTGGTTTTTGTGGTGTACTTATACCAGAGTGCAATTGGGCAACTTGTATAATAAATAATATACCCACTTACCTGCCATAATAGTGAGCATAATGATTTCGTGGTTTCGTGAGTAATGAGTAAGGTGACTGCTTGACTGACTTTGAATATGTTATTGCTTATATTAGACCTAAAGATATATGTTGACTCAATTGCCTATCGTTTTGATCAATGATGGAGCTACGGGTGATCACATGCCTGTTCAGAATGGACTAGGGTACCCAGCCAATCTCTCTTACCAAATTTTGAGGTCTGCATAAACACCGCATTCTATTCGCGCATAATACTGACGTTCAGTTTTAGGGATTTAATTTTAGATTTAATCCAATTTCAATTATCCAAATTCGGTCCAATTGCAAAGAATTTAAATTACTGGACACACGTACTCTGGGTACACATCAATTCTTGTAAACAATTTCCTACAGACGGTCGCACCTTTAAAGCAGGGCCGCACCAGAAACTTCCACCACCCCATCCCACCCCCATCGGACATCTGAAACATGGTATCAAAGCCAGACAGAACATTTTCCCCAACTGCAATCCTTGGCTTAGGCTCCCTATATTTTGCTTTGTTCGTCCAGTAATCCACATATACCACGCCGCCCCCCACACAGCACCCTGCTGAGGTTAATAGATACACTGGAGAAACAGAGAGACAAAGACAGATACTTATATACAGTAAGACAGATACATGGAGGTAAACGAACCAATAGAGAGAGTTACAGAGAGGTATTTATCTAAAGGAAGCAATAGAGAGAAACTGAGAGCAAAACAGAGATAGATACTGTCCAAGAAAGAGACAGAGCTACACAATGACAGAGATACTGACAAAGAGTGAGAGCAGGACAGAGACAAGCAGAAGCAGACAGACACAGTGAAATAAATAATTATAGAGAAGAGAGAGACTGAATAGAACAGAAAGACAGACAGGCACAGAACATATGAAACAGCAATACGGACTGATAAAAAGGACACAGTAAGAGAGACAGAGAGCAAGAGAGAGAGAGGCAGAAAGAGAGAGAGAGAGAGAGAGAGAGAGAGAGAGAGAGAGAGGAGAGAAAGAGAGACAGAGAGCAAGAGAGAGACAGACAGAGACAGACAGAGAAAGAGACATGGAGGGCAGAATGAGAGACCTATACAGTTAAACATTATAAGAGAGACTGGGCGCTAATTCAAACCAGAATCCAATTTCTATTTTCCCATTAAATACCAAGCCATTATCAGAGTGCCATAACTACCATTGGCACCATCAACCTTATACAAATTTACACTTAGGAGCCACATAAATAGCCACATGCAATACATACACATGGGCACACATACACATATATACATACAATCATACAAACAATCATGCATACATACATACATACATACATACATACATGCACGCATGCATAGACGCATACACGCACACACACACACACATCTAAGCAGATCTGCTGTGGTTAATCTGGCTGGAACATGTCGAGATTAATATCCCTGTCAGCTTAAAATTCGGCACAACATAAAGTCAACAGATTAGCAATGAAATTACAATGGGAATAATAATTTGCATTGTTAAGGGGTCTATTCACAAACACAACTTGGTTGACATGTTACTAAAGCTACAGTAGGCGACCGACAATGCCTCTCAGGTCACCAAATTGTTCATTAATAAGACCACCATGCAATTTATCTGAATCCTGGATCAAACCTTATAATTACCATTAATTAGAGAGTTTGCATTCCCGAGGTATTATTGAGGTATCTGCCCAGGCCATCTGCCATAAGAGGCAGACATCCATAGGGGTGATAGACCTGCATCTCAAGGGCAGGTCATTTCGCACCCGTCTTAACTCCACCACCTGAAAGTGTATATACACACACGACTCCGCCACTGCAAATTTGTATTCTGGCAGTGCCAGTCCCAAGCCTGGATTTAGGAGGAGATATCTTCGCTATGACACATTGTCTGTAAACATAAATTGCAATTTACATAGGCCTACACTGTAAGTTCCATTGCTAAATATCCGAATCATCCTATGCATTATAATTGGTCTTTCTCAGTTTCTCTTTGAGCCTTGCACGTGATGCATAGTGGAATTCGATCAGCAGGCATTGTTATCTTTACTTGTTCAAACCATCCGAGTCTTCTCGGAATGACTTGTCGGTAGCAGAGTTGCTTCGATGAATGAGAACTGTTTCATGTCATTGTTCTTGGTCTTATGCAGTCTTGAAATTCCTGCGATTTTCCTGGTCAATATAGTCAATTCATTTCTACCACTAGAATTCCCTTCTCGTCTCACTCTCTCGCATTGTGTAGCATTCCAATCCGTATGGGACGATGAGTTGTATCATCACCTCAAATATTCTTGTTTTCGTTATATGTCCAATTCTCCCTTGTATCTTATTTCACTGAGCACTGCCATCCGTGATTATTAGTCCTCCAAGGCAGATGAACTATTGCTGTACTTGTTGAATAGCTTCTCCTTTGGTTGGTATAGTGGTCGATGTCTCCTTGGTTTTCAACAACCACTCTTTCAGTCTACTACTCCATCAGTGACACATATTACACAAAGAGACAGACAGACAGTCACATAGAAGGATATGCAGACATGCACCTATGCAGAACCCCATGCACGCAGACAATCAGGCAGGCAGGCGGACAGGCATAGAAAGTCAATCACAAGCATGCAGCCAGACAGATGATCAAGCAGACAGAGGACAAGAGACTGGTAAGAGAGACTGGTAAAGCACCCTATTTTTCGATACAGGGAGCTCTGTAAAAAAAACCTCCTCACTCTACGGAAACCAGATGCCATTTTCAGCAAAGCCTAATCTTGAGAGGAACCTAAGGCGACAGTTTCTGAAGTTTCTTCATTCACAATGGCAGTACTCAAAAGATTCTAAATTTGAGAAGGCTACGTCTGGAATTTCAGAGATAATATTGACTCGGGGTCAACAGTATAGGCCTACGCCAGAGGTAGGGAGAGCACAATTAATAGCCTCATCCGCTAACGTCAGACACTAAAATTACGGCTAAAATGTCTGCCTACAGATACCATCTCTGATCGTCCAAGCACAATCTGTGTCTATAGACTATAGGCAGACATTTATGGGTAGATAATTCAGCATTTTCGTATCACAAAGATCGTCTAGAGTCAGAAACTGTTAAGTTCATTTACTCAAACTGGCAACACTACAAACTCTACACAGATTGTGCACTGCTACCAGATATATATAATCGATGTATGCAAGTAGTCAGAATATATAAGTTGCTGTTACGTTCTAAACATTACTATAATCAGCGATGGAACAACAGACACAAACTGTCTGTAGTGTCCAAAACAATAGATAAGTTTTGCTGCCATTCAGCAAATATCTCACGGTTGCCTTGAGATATCTGACGTACCCACTTGTTAGGGATCCGTTAGAGATAGTTACGCATGAAGCCAGGTTGAAAGAAGGTAGCACCTATAGTTAGCTATATTTAGACGTCTTCGTACGCTAATACAAGCACACATATGCCCGTAATTACACAGACGTGTTGTTTATGACCACTCTCTGCTCGTTGGAGCCTTGACACCTCTTTACCATGAGTGGGACCAATCAGGTACATAAAAGCGGTTTTTTCTTCAATGCACACGAAAGGGTCAAGTACCAATGAAACTCGCACCCATTCTTTCTGGGCATCTGGTTCATAACATCAACTGGTAACCTCTTCATGATCAGAAAGATAAATAAAGGAATGTGCAAAGGAGGTTTTACCATTGCAAAAGAATTTCCATCATTACTGAAATCATTTGATGTTTTCTTAAATGTTTATAATATTTCCTCTAAAATGCTGTAGAATACCGTTGCAAAGACCAACAGAAAGCCACAGCATAATACATTTCCAGCTTACTTACTAAATAGATAATTCCCGTACACACCTGGTAGAGACTATCGTCCAAATCATATGATATCTTCCAAAGATTCACACTTTTCCAAATACAGAGATAGCTCCTTTACAAAGAATACTATCCCAGGCATGATAGCTTTCATTCACAATTTCCTAATACAAAAACAGCTTCTTTCCAACAACTACAGTTTATATCATGATATCTTCCAAAGATTC
Source organism: Bimastos eiseni (assembly GCA_959347315.1). Lineage (NCBI taxonomy): Eukaryota > Metazoa > Annelida > Clitellata > Crassiclitellata > Lumbricidae > Bimastos > Bimastos eiseni. The sequence continues at coordinate 37,354,583 of OY365812.1, read as the reverse complement.
ACACTTTCCTGATACTGAAATAACTCCTTTGTGAAGAACACCATTCTAATCAGGATATCTTTCATTAACATTAACACTTTCCCTAATAAAGAAACAGCTCCCCTCCCAAGACTTAAAATTCAAATCACGATATCTTACATCTAACAAAGTGCAAATGAATACCCACGTAAAGACCAAAGACCACCAACATACAACTACATACAACCCACGATATCTTTCACTTTCTCGATTTCTCTCAGCAATGCCTGCAAAAGCGAAAGCACCAGTCGTGGCATCCAACGTTTGTACAAACATTGCGCCGTCTTATCCACCAGCTAACCATGTACAGCTCTACATTTCAGACAAACAGAACAGGTTCAACCATTGTACTAATAATTCAACCATTCTGTTAGTAATAAACACCTTCATGTCGCACTAGTTTTTTATCATAAAAATCCATAAAATGAGTAAAGGTATGAACACAGCACAGTGGCAAACATAGAAACAGAAGAACAGAAACAGAAGAACAGAAACAGAAGAACAGACAGAGGAACAGACAGAGGAACAGACTTTTCTTGAAAAGGTCCCTCCCGTACTTAACTATCTTAAGAGTAATGTCTAGAAATGGCAGAAACTAATATTGTCTTCATATGAAAAGCTAAAGCTCCTTGCTTCGATTAATATGCTTGGAAAGCACACGAAGTCAGCGGCTGAATTTTCTCAATACACTAGCACTGTGTATTCTAGCCATGTTATAGTGTCTAGTTTCGGCAAACACTGTTCTCAAGAGTTCAGACTCACTGAACACATACACTAACTGCACGCCACACTCAGACAGGTCACAGTCAGCCTAGGAAAGAAAGCAGTCAACCGTGTTTACATTGGCATAGATATATCAGCGCTTTTATAGCTCTATTCAACCCACGGATATACTACAACAGTCTACTTGGCTGCAGGCAAGAGAACTACTACCGGTAACTCTCCGCCTGCATTACTTGCGACTTACACTATAACATGGCTGCCTGAACTGTTTACCTTAGCCATCTCAGACAGTGTAGAAAGGCTAGAACATGGCGAAGGGTATAAACACATGGACCCATGCTCATGATGTGAGATTAAACATTAATAATCCCCAGATCAAATGCGATAGGCGATGTTATCGATTATATTATTGATACCAGTTGCAAAACACGGCACTGCTGGTTGAAGCCCGTTGGCCATCAACAGATTACAAGCTCAGGTGAGGCAAGAAAAAGCGTGGTAAGCAATGGAAGGGGAAGATAAGTACTAGTATAATAAAATGGAAAGTGATACTGGTTATAGGTATGGAAAGGTAAATAATAGAAAATATAAGTTCTGGTAAGGTATAAAAAAATGAGTCCATCTATGGTGGCATATAGGGTTACGTAAGTACATAAGCCTCAAGAGGTAAGTTGTATGGTCAGACAAAAGGTAAGGCAATGGTTTTACATCACAAGATAAGGTCAGGTAATGTAATGATTCAGTATGCCAGCTATGAGGTTCAGGAAAAGTTAGCAAGTCAAAACGTTAATCAATGACAATCAATATGAACCGATGGCCTGCATATTAAACGACGCCTCTCATGATCAATGCTCACAGTAACAGCGTCCTAAAATAATTAGTAATATAAACTCCCTCTATGCCAGACACATGAAAATCGTTAGGAAGACCTATTAATATCAACTCTAGGGTTACGATAAACTACCCAAGTACCGATTTAAAAAGACTGTTGCAGCAGCCAGGCCAGACGAAGTAGAATGAGAGGGTCTGGTTAGTCATCAGCTGTTGATCCGAAGTTCTTCCGAATGCCATGAGCCCCAGGGCAGAGGTAACCTTAGAGCAGAAACTCTCTCTCAATCCAACTAACACCGCCAAACCAGGGCTCTGAGGTGTCTGTCTGTCTGTCTGTCTCTCTCTCTCTGTCTGCGTATCAGTACGTCTATCTCTCTATCTCTATTTATACTGAAATTTGGTCTCTCTCTCTCTCTGTGTCTATCTATCACTCTACATCACTTAGTCTCTATCTCTGCCTCATTCTGCCTGTCTGTCTATCTGTCTGTCTGTCTGTCTGTCTGTCTATCTGTCTGTCTGTCTGCCTCCCTGTCTATCTTTATACTGAAATACGGTTTCTCTCTCTCTGTCTTGTTTGTCACTCCACATCTATTTGTCTCTATCACTGCCTCCTTCTGTCTGTGTGTGTCTGCCTATATGGCTCTGTGTATGTGTGTGTCAATATCTCTATACCTAGCAGGTTGACAGACTGCTCCACCCATTCATGGATCCAGCACAAATATCCCCTTTAAAACACCCTTAAACATTCGTCTTCCCTATCAAAGCCTCCATGGTCACCCTGCAGGATTTACAGGGTGTGTCACCTCCTCTCTTCAACCCTCCCAAAAAACCTCAAAGCAGATAACCTCAGGAGTCTATTAGGTCCATATGTATCTAGTTATGTATACAGACGAGTATACAAACATATACATTAAGATAATATACATATACAGATACTTATTTTGATGGAATATGCACAAGGCACACAACCCACATACACACTTACAAATATATATATAATATTTAAAATATTGAACTCTATACTGAAGACCCCTTTGAAAAACAGCTAACAAAATATAATGATAAAAGGATAAATCAATTATTAAAAATTAAAAAATCCTGAAAAGAACGACATTAAGTACTGTTAAACCTCCACCAAAGAGATCCATGATGGTTATAACAAAGGGAAGACATGGAAAATGGATTGGCCATGTTCCGAGGGGTAGTCACCCCAATACCTTGAACTTAAACAAAAAATATCCCATCATACGTCGTGACCACATTACCCCAAGTGCACTTTTAAATGTCCTAGCTGTCATCGGATCTAACTACCGGCAAGTCACATTGTCTACAGACTTTATCTTTATGTGGACACAGTAAGTCCACACCAGGACCGACTAGGCTCCAACTAGTCTGCCTGGTTCACTAAACTCAGGTTTAAACTTCATGCCTGCTGAAGGTCATACGCATTCAGATTACGACATTCAAAGCCTGATTATCTCCCACAACAGAATTAGTCAGTAACTCTGTCGGGTGAGAATAAATGCCAGGTGTTTATGTTGCAAAAACTAGAGCATAAAAATAGCTCTTCCTACTTACAGCATACAGAAAAAATGCAAAAAATGCAAAACTCATTGACAATTTATATTCAAACCGGCAGATGCTCCTCTGTGTTGCATTCAGAAGCTACAATTTGCACAATAGGGGGCACCAATTTAGACTGCGGACAAAAAATGATAGGAGGAACTTTATTATGGGAACCCTATAAAAATTAAAAGCAATTGATAAAATGTATCCATATGAAACAATCTAGCATAGTACTGGCAAACTCGGGCAACAGGTTGTAGACAACTAATTTTCATGTAACTTACTGTTATTTTAAACCACACATACCCACAAGTCATGTTTAACACTTTAATGACAAGCTGCATTGATTAACCATTCACTTTCAGTACATTTTCATTGTAAAATTTTCAAACCAACACATATATCCACATACTATAAGTTTACATAGCATATTCCTAGAAAACCATGCTTAAAACACACATATGATATATATACCATGTTTAAAGTTAAACCAGCCATGCTCAGAAACCATCTTGAAACCAGAACAACACACACTGTATACGTTAAACCACAGAAGCCTAACACATCCCAAAAAACAACTAACAAGAAGCAAATGAGCAATCGCTTAAGCAGCCAACCTCAAAAACAGCCATTGCTATGAAATGTCAGCAACCGTCATTTTTTGCCTTGGAACATGATGGAAGAAGGTAAAACCTCTACCTTGCCATCTCACCTTCCCACTAGCAGTCAATGCACTCACTATTATATCTGAGTTGGCTAGAGGGCACAGACGGAGTAATAACCTAAAAATACTTTTTCCTCTGTCACGGATTTGAACCCCAACCTTTTGGCTGATGATCTATCATACCAACCACTAGACAATGACACTGGTAAATCAACTAAGAAGTGTAACTCTCAGACACCCAACATGTCTAATGCCAGAGCACAATTGCACAAATGGTGATCATTAGATTTAAGAACTGGATCTGCAATTAGAAGATTTTGAATTCCAGCCTGTTTAACAGACTCTCAGTACAGCACCACAAAAGGTCACTAAGACTTAGACTTAGTTTCTCCCGTTCCTCTTGGAACATTGGTCGACAAGAGCTCTCCATTCCGTACGATCTTTGATCAAAAGTCCACACTGACTGTCTTACTGCAAGCGGCGTTGAATGTCTGACTGTAGTCAACACTAAGCATCCTCCGGGCATACCCCAATACCGGTCTGGTCATTGCCGTGTGCAGCCACAACTTCTGAGACATCTGGCATCTTTTTCAACCATGCAGACACCGGAAACATCACAGAAAACAGATTTCTACAATCAGATCTGGCGAGCTCCAATCTCTGCCACCCTACAATGGCACACACTGCTCAGCCAGACGTTACTCAGCCCCATGCCGTCCCGTTCACAACGCCACGAGTATTCTAGAATACAACGCACACAGTCAGCGATAGCTTTATCGGTCTATATATCACCGGCCAGAAACCTTAATACACGCACTATTACATCAGCAGGGAGATTCACTGGGTAGTTACAAAGGCATGCGCTCGTTGGGAGATAGCTGTGTTTTTTAAAGCGGAAAACGGCGGATGGATGGAATTGCCGTTGCGTCGAATTGAATAAAGCATTGATGGTCGGTCGATACTAATGAGGAGCAGTTATCAAGTCATTCCCTCTCAATCACCTCTGACTGTCGATCGACGCATCCTCAGGCAATAGCGAAAATTTCCATCACGCTTGCCACCTACCAAATTGCCACCCCAAGAATTAGGCAATGATTTTCATTGTCCTCATTCTTGATACTGCGCCACGTCGAAAGGAATTTTTAATCACGTCGCATAAGTACTCTGCAAAAAATTGCTCCGTATTTAATTTAAAGCAAAATTTTAGTGCTTTAGGTAAGCCCACCGCGGAGCACAATTTTTCGGTGCTTGCATGTATGTCTCGATGTCTTTCCCTATGAGTGTGTGTGTGTGTGTGTCTGCTGATCCATAACATCGCTTGGTTTGGTCTTTTTGACAATAGTCAAAACCTTTCTGAAACAGGTACAAAGAGGTATGTTGCTATTGCCAGTCAACCCAGTGTTATCTCAGTTGTACATAAGTAGGTAAGTAAGCAAGCAGGCAAGCATGTATGCAGGTACGTCTGTCCCATGTGCCCATGTGATGTTCTTTCTATGTTTGTCTGTGGCTGTGTAAGTTCATCTAAAAGAACGTCAGTCGGTCAGTCGGTCGGCCAGCCAGCCAGTCACTGACAGTCAGTCCAGCCAGATTGTTTGTCTTTCTGTCTGTCCTTTGACTCTGTTTCTGTCTGTTTGTAGCTGTAGCCAGTCTGTCTCAGTCTGACGTTCTTAAGCCAGCCATGTAATAGGCCTATTCATAAACATGACCCAAAGGTTTCTATCAACACAGACCTCGTGCATCAGAAAGAACTTTTACCTTTGTAAACACGAAGACGTTCCTAATATTATACTCGAAGCGGCGGCCGCACCAGCCACAAACAGATGCCAATATAGCATCATGATTTTCTTAGACGAGAGGAAGGAGTCATTCACCAACGCTCTGTGTTATATCAAGACTGCAAATGGCAAGTATACACGCTCATACAGCTTTCGTTGACATGTATCTAATAGACTAATTCACTAGCTAGTTTCTCAGCCCAGTCGCTCTCTCATTGCTGGAACTCAAAAGGGAGTGTGAAATTTCAATATAATATCTTATTGGGTTGTTGCTTTGGGTGCCAATTCTGTTGCTAGGCAGCCATAATGGGAGACTATCTGAACCAGAAGAACGAATTAATGAATTAACGAATTAACGAATTACTTAATTAATTAATTAATTGATTGATTACTTGATTACTTAATTAATTACTTAATTCATTACTTAATTCATTAATTCATTAATTAATTGATTGATTACTTGATTATTTAATTGATTACTTAATTAATTTATTAATTCATTAATTCATTATGTTTTCGTGTTTAGAGGGCTGGACTGTCAGTCCTAAAGTTGGGAATTCAAGCTATTGAAAGGACAGAGCTCTTTAATAAGTACGTTGACTGTACAGTGCTGATGGGAAGACCAGACGACAATGGGGAGTACTGGCCTTCCATGCCCACAGATGACAAACCAAAGGAAATGAAGTCAGTTCAAGTCACAAACACTTTTTACCCATGAAAGCTGCTCAGGCCACCTTAAGGGACTGCTCGTCTTCTTTCTTCTACAACGGTGTAAATAAACTGATGCACATGTTGTTCACTCACAATTCCCAGAACAGGTCAGATGGGGTCAATATGAAAGCTAAATCATATGAGATCATGCTGAACAATTTTAAGATGAGACTAAGTTGTCAGATTTCATACTTGTTCAGTCACCAAAAATGGCAATTATCAGAGACATTCATGCCAATTCTTTTGGCACGCATGGGGCAAACCAGGTACACTGTCATACAGTCTCGTGCACAATTTAAATATCAACCAAACAGCAAAAATACAACTTAATGTCTTGAAGTCATGCATTTGGACTACACATTATTTATCGATGCGTGGAAATTCACAGAAATCTTCAACAAGGTTTACAAGGTACAGCAAACTAACGAAAATTTTATTGACCGCCCTAAATGTGCAGCAGTCTCGTCAGATTTTTGAAGTAGGAAAGCTTCATACAGCGGAGACAGCTCACCTTCTTTGAAGGCATTAAATAATGCACAACTTGAACTCAGTGGCCTGCACATTCACTCAGGGTCCGTCTAATCACTATTACGACCAGTTTGCACAATTTTACATACAAGACATGCAGCTAAACACTGAACATTGAACACCGCTGTGCCAAATACACTAATCGTATTTTATTTTTGTTTTTACTACACAAACGCCCCCACTTCCAGCTTGTTGACGTGCTGTGACTTTCCCACAGCAGAACTTGTCTATCTATCTATCTATCTATCTATCTATCTATCTCTCTCTCTCTCTCTCTCTCTCTCTCTCTCTCTCTCTCTCTCTCTCTCTCTCTCTCTCTCTCTCTCTCTCTCTCTCTCTCTCTCTCTCTCTCTCTCTCTCTCTCTCTCTCTCTCTCTCTCTCTCTCTCACTGTCCCTTGTCTATTTTTGATGTGTCTATACTATAGAGGTATAGGCCTATATGAAAGAGCGCACGATTGGCATATATACAAAAGAACTTCGCACTGAGGTCAAACATATATACATACCCGGCAATGAAGAGGGACATAAATCGACTACCCTGAGAAATGGGTGATTTAAGATTTAATGTAGACTTTGGGGTAAATCTTTCGTTGAAGTAATAAAAGTTGAAAACAAACGCAATTGCCCTTCGTTGACCTAGCCTAAAGATGGACCACGGAGGCCTTGTTTACGTAGACCGTCATCTTGGTGACGTCATCACCCGATCCATCGAACCACTTTACTAACGATAATAATCTAGGGATGCCGTTTTAAACTGACGTAATTCCATACATGCACAATTTGCCAAACAAATTTTAACATTCACTTTTATACTGGTAAATACCGAAACAATTGCGCTTTGTCCGATAATTACCCGAATTAACATCGCGCATAGACAAGTGACGCTATATTTTCAAAAAGTTTGTCAAATGACGTCACAAAAATAATCCAGGCATTATCCATCCCTTCAAAATACTATCGTAAATAAATAAATAACGTAGGCCCAAATAAATGATCATAAGAAATGGTTTCAGCTGTTTCAAAACGGCGTTATTAATGTATTAACATTTTGCAAATCAATGCTTCAAATATGAAATAACACAACGAGGTCTTAAGATTAATCGCGATCTTACCGTAAGTGACTGTCGATTTGACATGATCTAAACTCCGCTCAAAACTGATCAATCCGAAATAGGTAGAAATCGATTCCGAAACACGAAGTTGGACGAAATTGTCCCCAGACCTGCGGATCGATATAAATCGATAAACAGATTGAATTCCGTCCACTTATTCCATTCCTTCCAGGTCGTAACTTATCAGGCGATAATTTAGCCGTCAGACGGCATTTCGGTGCAGTATTAAGTAACGAGAACCAAATGTCCGTTGCCGATATATCGCTCTGCCGTCAATAATCGACCGTTTTTCTCCTGCTCGTCTTTCTCAGTAGGACCCGCTGGCAGCTCGCGTTGCCAAAGCCTCTCTTGCCCAACTCCTCTCCTAGTCCAGCTACCACTACCGGCGTTCGCCTCGCCAGAAGTCGGATCGTAAATGAGAAAGTTTCTTCGATGGCACTACTTCTGACGCATTCAACGCGCTCCTGCGGGTCGGATTACAGCCACATCGAGTCCAAGGGGCTGCACGAGCGGCCCGCGTAGCATCGGCCTGCAAGATCTCCCTCCAAAGCAGGGCCTCCTCGCTCTCTTCGCCCACTGCCGTATAGCCCAGGCGAGGCCGCGTGGAAAACGAAGAGCTCTGTATCGGCCCCTCCTCCTCCGCTTTTGCAATTAATAACTACAGCCTGAAATGTGAGGTTCGCTGTCTTCCGAAGATGTGACTAACAGCGAGTACAGAACAACGCGGAATGACGTCTTCGATCATATGTGAATGCATTACACTTGCTGCCGAAGACCAAACTGTTTGAGGCCGGTGAAGTTAGGCTGCCATGCAGTGTCTAGGGGACTAAAACTGCCCGAGCGAGCAGCGTATTGTTTGCGTAGGTTAGTGTAGACTATTACATCAACCACTGTGACGCCATGCGTTGCTGGTTCTTGAAGAAGAATGGAGATATCTTTTCAACCGACGGTCAACCTGGAAGCGAAAGAAGAGGAATTAATTACTGTCAGTCAGTCAGTCAGTCAACCAATCCGACCGTCAGTCAGTCCGTCTGCCTGCTTCCTAATATGTCTGTCTGTCTGTCTGTCTGTCTGTCTGTCTGTCTGGCTGGCTGGCTGACTGGCTGCCTGCCCGACTGTCCGTATGCCAGTCCAGCTGTCCCTCTGTCTGTCCCTCTGTCTGTCTATATGCCTGTCTGTGCGGCTGTCTGTCTGTCTGTTTGTTCATCGTCCTTCTGTCTGTCCGTCTGTCTCCCACTCTGATGATGTCAGTCTGACCCAGGCGATCTCTGCCGTCGAGACAAGACAGAACAGTCGTCGGAAACGAAAGTTTGGCAGCGCAGTCCCACGCAACAGTAGCCCTGCCAAGCCCCAAGCCTACACACGAACACGCCAACAGGCCCATCACTACAACACAGGTAGCCCGAGGCATAGGCCTACCAAAGGCCTGCTCGTGCCTTCGGTCCACTTGCCTGATTGAACTCCATGACTAATTATTATAGACGCTGGCGTGCACGAAGCAAGCACGCCGACACGTACGAGTAAAAATAGCACGCCATAATGTGCGTAGGCCGGTTAACCAGGTCTACTTAAAAATGTCTGCGCATGTCTGAAATATGAAGCTACAGCCATCTACCGGCTGGTGACCGACACGGTCTAGCGGATGCAGGCGACGCTGACTATTGGAATTGAAAGCAATTTTGCAGATAGGCTGTCTATACCTGCCTTCAACTACCGTTTGAGGCCTGTGGTTAGGCCTTCGTAGTGCCAGCAGTGGCGTGCCTGGGCATGGTCTAACGTCTGCAGCAAGAGGATTCTACGTATGGAGAAGGGGTTGGATGGACTGAGCATCGGGGTTGGAGAGAAGCAGGTCTGCACGCTTGAGTTGAGGCTCCCTTTGCTTCGGCAAAACTGTGCCTTAGAGGTGTATGCGTTTGTACACTACACTTCTCTGTATATGTCATTCTATATGTAGGCCTTCTGTGCGTCTGTCTGTCTGTTTGTCTCCGTGTCGGTCTGTCTATTTGTATGCATGTCATTCTGTATGTATGTCTTTCTGTACATAATTTATGTATGTATAATGTATGACTTGTATGTATAGCTGGCGATCTACTTGCTGATGTATTTGTCATATAGGTGGTTGATCTTGTCTATCTGTTAATCCATACTGTCCTAAGAGGACAGTTCTCATGGGCCTGATATATAGGCTGCCGACAGTGACTAACGCCATGCCTAAACCTAAAAATAGATCTGGTCAGCATTGATCTGAACATACTACGCCACCAACGCATTGGTCTATCGTACTCAACCTGTTTATACATCTGTACACAGATAATTATCAGACACACGCTGTTTCTTCTGCTCCTCCTTATTGGCGCTCTATGATTTTGTATGTATCCATTTATATGTATACATGTGCATGTATATATGTATGTATAATTATATGTATGTATGTTAGGTAGGCTTATATGACATGCATAATATGTATAAATTATTTATGTATCATATTATTATGATAGTATGAACCTATGTGTTTCTATATATTAACATCAGTTTTGATGTGACGCCTCTTAAAAATTTCTGAAGCATGTAAAATTAATTAAAGATGCGACTTGACGTACTCTAGCTATGGGCTTTGCACCGGTAACTGTAGCCTCAGGTGATCTTGATCGAGGGCGGGCTTTTGAACCGATTTGCGGAAACATATAGTATCACCTTTCTCGATAGGGTCTATCAGGCTATCACTTTCCCATTTTTACACATTCACACAGCACACATAGGTAGGTCTACAAGAGATTAGGCCGCGTCTCGTGCGTCCCTACAAAAAGGAGCACGCGGACCGATGCTGGCGTATTTATGAAATTTATGCCAAAACTTCGGACTAGAGCGGTCCTTTTCACGAGGACCCTAAATGGCGTTGCATCCATTCAAACGGGCGAGCGGTGGTGATGGTCTGATGGAGTTCATCCGATAAAACTTGCATTTCAATGTGAGCAGGGTCAGGGTTAAACGCAGTCACTTTAGAAGAACGTTTACGTTGGAAAATCGTCTTCTGAGAATTACCCAATAGCGTATGTTCAGTTTCCAAAATTCCGAGAAAAGTGAGTTATTTCAGCATGACATTGTGCCAATAATTCTTTTTATACGAATACAGCAGAGGTGTAACAAGCGGGGGGGGGCAGAGGGCAAAGCCCCCCCCCCAGTTTTAGTGCTCAGTGCCCCCCCATGTGCCCCCAAATCGGTTCTTTCTATGTTTATCCAATGGATTTTTAAGATTACTTTTGTTAAGATAATTTGTGCCGCCATTTTTCAAATTTCTGGAGGGCAAAACTCAAAAAGTGGGAGGGTAAAAACAAATTTTTCCGCTTCTGAAGCGCAATATTTTTCAAATTATGCCCCCACTTTTCAAAACCTTGTTACACCTCTGGAATACAGTGATACAGTCATTGCGATTCACTGACTAATTTCAGTTTTTCACATAGAAGCTAGCGCTATATCATTAGAAAAGACGTATGCGTTTACATTTATCCAGTAAGGGTGTGGGTAAAATGCGAACTGGCGACCTGGTCAAATGCGAACCGTTTGCGAACTTGTTTTCGATTGGCTGCCAAAAGTGATGTGACCGGTTCGCGCCTATGGTTGCCATTTATATTTTTATTCATGCGGCCAAATGTTTTCGGCAATTATCTGTAAACGATACTAGCTATGATCCTGAACCCTATCTATTAACTACACTAACCCTAATCCTAACCATAACCGACCCTCACGATGTCTTAACCTGATCCGTTCGCGCCTATGGTTCGCATTTTGGTTCGCGTTTTACCTATTCGCAGTTCGCGGTTCGCATTTTTCCAACACTCATTCAGAGGTATAAAATCTAGGTTGGCGCTATAACATTCAACCGACGCCATTTGGAGAACGGAAGTTGGCAAAAATTCTGTTTCCGTTGCTTTGTGGTGTTAATAGCGAAAGAAGCTATTTCAGTTTGATTTAAAAGGTTTACAAGTGTATCTTTTAAAACGAATTCGACACGAGAAGGCGAAGAAATGAGCGACCGAGGGGTTAGAACAGCTTATTTTGTTATGGAATATATATGATTGATCTCGATTTTTTCTTGCCGCTTTTAATGAACACGACGCGATAATATAAAATTTTCCGCGCGGTATGGACTGTTGAATTAGGTAAGGTATACGGCCATTATTAGTAAGCGTGATGCTTGTTCAGCCTAATATTCGACCATTCTGCTGCCGTAAGTTTTTCGCGTACATCTAAAAGCGTTACCTGATTGTGACCGAACCTCACGATGCATATTAAAAGAATTAAGGTGCTCTAGCATTGCGTGTGCACCGAAGGTTTTGCATGTCCAAAAGGTCTTCACATGCAGAATCGTTTATATTTTCGGCCACTGAAGATTTGTATAGTTGGGTTATCGTTCTTCGTTTTTCAGAGTGTGTGCGATAACTGCCTAAACTAGTACGACCGTTTTTGCTTTTGTTACTTTTTCTCGTATTGTGTTTGTCCTTGGCGATTGCTTTTCCGATTACACAAGCCTGGAGGGAACTGTGTGATATGACACAGCCATTTAGTTGGTCCTTGACAGGGCCTTTTAGTTGGCCCGGAAAGGGGGCCGTCCTCATATGCCGAGACTAAGAAAATGAAATTGCTAGCTCTTAATACCCATGGGTGTCTCAGCCTCTTTATGTTGCAGGTCTTGAAGCAATTAGGGATGTAATTGTAATCAATTTCCATTGTACCAAGAAATTTTGCACTGCACAGAAATCTCTTACATTGATTTTTTTCTGTTTTGTTGCTCTAGGACAGTGCAAGCAGATCGCACTCACGATCGGCATCCTCACACAAATCTGTTTCACCCAAGAGATCCAGCTCGAGGCCACGTTCGATTTCCAAAAAGCGATCCCGATCTGCGTCCAAGAGTCCTGTGCGCCGATCAAGGTTCGAGCCAGATGCTTTCATTTTACAAAACCTCATTTTCTATTTGAGAACCCAGAATTCTGTAAGGATCACAGGAAGATGTAGTACTTGTTTATTTGAGCTGACTACTTATCATTAAAGACTGCACAACATTTTGAATGACGACACCTTGTGGTGAATGAAACTTTTGAAGTAATTAATTGTATATCGGCAGGTATATGTCTTTGCATTGCCATTAATGAACAAATTTAGATCCTCTTCTGGGCAAATGGTGTCGAAATATAAAAGAAATTAATTTTGCAGGAAATTGGAAGTCATTTCTGTTTCTGTTTTTTTACGGAGTTTAAATTAAAAAGTTCAGTAATAAATTAGAAATGAAGCTAATTGAAGTTAAATGCGCAGGTTTTTTTAGTTCTTATTATTAACCGGTTTTGCATTTGAACTAAATGGATAGACTCTGAACTGGTATAAGTTTGATCTTGACATAACAATACAGTTGGGGTCATGACTGGAAGGTGCAAGCCTAAATATTTGCAACAATGTAGTTGTATTTCAATTTCAAATTCTTTCCCTCGTTGACATTTTGTTTGGTTTTAGGTCAAGAAGTTATCGCCGTGAGTCGCGGTAAGGATCCTCTGACAATTTTTATGATGTTGTTCACAATAATTAAATGTGGATGTATGACATTTGTCTCTAAATCAGATTGCTGCGTTACTGAGACCAAACTTTGATTTGATTGTATGGTTGCATGTATGTCAAGGGTATGAACTCTGGAGATACGGGCAAAGGGATGAACTTTGACATAATACGATGACAAACTATGACTTAGCTAAAAAAATGATCCACTGTGATGCATGCTGTTAAATTTCCTTAAGGTACATATTATCTGTATTTCTTTTAGCTAAAAGTTGTTTATTTGATGAGCCAAGCATTGAATGTTGGCGGCCTGGATATAATCAAGGATGGTTACTTCTAAACATGTTATACTTGACAACTGAATCAATGCCATGTTTGATTACTTTAAGGTCGCGCAGTCGTGAGAGGAAGTATTCACGGTCGAGGTGAGTACAGAAGTCAAAGCAGTTGTCTTACGCTGTATTTCTGATTCTACATGGTGTAAATTAATTTTGCTAATGTCACTTGTTCATGTTTCCTAGTGTAGAATCGCCATATTTTAATTGGTTCCAGTTGACTGGCTTCATGAAGTTCCTGTCTTGTCATTGTACTTTGCATTGTGCTTCACCCTCAGATGCTTATCTCAACTATTGGCAGAATTGTGAATTGACCTGGGTTTGAGTGCTGTTGGAGGTAGGCAGTGTGGCAGCTTAGTGAGGGGGAAATGCTTCCCCAGTTTTGGGAACGATCTGTGCTGCTGAGATCGGAATTTCCCAACCAGTAGCACTCTTTGCTGAATTGAACTATGATTTTACTGACTTCTAGATATTTCAGTTTAAAGACATGCTGTCATTGGGGCCATAGTTATATTACATCACTAGTTTTCCAAATAAAATAGTTTTTGTTTTAAAGGTGTGTATTTCTTGTATAACCTGTTGTCTGGCTTTTGTTATAGGTCTCGTAGTCGCAGGCACCGATCGCGCTCTCGTTCCAGAAGCTACGATCGTAGGCGATCGACTAAGTAGTAAGTATATCTTAGATGTTTTGTTTTTTTGTCGATATGTATGCATGTATGCTTCTAATGATCCCTTAATGTTCCTTATGCTGAATAACCTATGGGTTTTGATCATATATATATGACAATGTTGTTTTTAATGAATCAATCAATGAAATTTGATATAGCGCGCCTCTTCAAAAGTAGAGAGAAGATGAGTAGATCCTAGAGGAAGCCCATTCCAAGTGATAGGAAGGCACAAACCCGCAGCATGGCAGTGCATCAGAAGGGAACACTGACATGAATTTCAAAATTTTAAGTTTTACTTATGATATAATCACAAATCTTCAGATGATGGGCTAAATGATTATGCATTATAAATATAACATGTAACACAAAGTATATTTGATGTTAATGATGATCTGGGTTTCTTTTGGCAACCTATTAGATATCCTCCATGCTCAATCTATGCCAGTCCCCCTACCAAAGAAATGGGTTGGTGTCCAAAGGTATGGTCACAGACGACTAATTTCAATTTACACAGGGTATTTAAAATGGTATTTAAAATGGCAAGGTCGTCACTGATACCAACCGACGTCACTGACACCAACCGATTTTGACGATGGTCTCTCTGCTTCCTCTATAGTGACAGGTACGAACGCTCGTCACGTTCCTCATATCAGTATGAGAAAGAACGTTCGCCAATATCCGAGCGGCGCCGTCATCAGGGAGGAGACAGAGTAAGTAGAAACGGAACTTGTTCTCCGATGTCTGACCGCCGTCGTCACCAGGGAGACAAAGTGAGTAGAAACGATGTTAGTGAAACTGTCATACATATTATTTATATTTATATCTATACAGTAATTATTGATGGCTGTTGCCGAGTTTCCCTGGCGGGGTCATTCGTTCGAAGATGTTATATAGTGCCACTATAGGATACCTACTCATGGGGTGCTCTCAGTCCATCCAGACTCTACCACGGCTCGCACTCGGGCAGTGCTAGTCCCAAACATAGATGAAAAGGAGGGTTATGCTAATGATTGCTGTCACACAGTGTCGTTAAACTGCAACTACCAGTCCAACTCGGGAGACGAAATATGTTTTCCGGATGAGTTGATGCCACAGTGTGGAGTATGTTGACTGAATATAATAGTTCAGTGCTTTAGCAGTAGGAGCGACGATTTTGTAACCTCCACCTGGATGGATGCGGTTTTTAGGCTGCAGGCAAGTCTTCGCACGTGACTTCGTCAATCAATGATTCTTAATTAAATGACGGTAAAGATATATACCGATTATGACAATAGAAATGATGGTTTATCACTGGCTTTCAAAATGTATGTGTTAGTTGCTCCTGGATCAAGTCTGTCTAGACAGTGGATGCAATGCAACGTTTCAGTGATGTACAGGTCTTCGACGCTTTCTAAATACAGCTTCTAGTTCAAGAAGGAACATTCTTGATAAAAGTTTGTACCTGATTTTGCAGGACAATCCAAGGAAGAGCCGTTGCCTCGGTGTCTTCGGTCTCAACCTCCGGACCCAGGAGCGGGACCTGCGCGAAATCTTCGAGCGATATGGACAGATCGAGGACCTTCAGATCGTGTATGATCACCAGACTGGACGATCACGAGGATTTGGCTTCGTGTACTTTAAGTACATAGAGGATGCAATAGACGTATGTCCTGAGTTTTCCTCTAGTAGCGATGAATGATATTCTTCTCTGCGCCCCTGTAGCGGGGTCAAGGTCATGCATAGAGACTTCGCTGTAGCTGGTCCAATCGTCCTCTGCCTAGCATCTTATAGTGCACTCACCCCAAGTCTTTATCTACCTCTATTCTGTTTGCACTTGGAACCATGTAGTTAGATCCTTAATAATAATAATAACGCGACTTATATGGCGCCGTAAACGCGGCCGTACCACTGCAAGGGCGCCTTACAAAACTTGTTATCCCTTTTGGGGTGATTCTTTGATGAGTGTCTTCTGAATAGGCTCTATATAAATCTGAAATTGTAAAGCTCTTGAGAGGTTGTGTCTCAGTTGTCAAGTGAAATGCTGATGTTTAGTAAAGTTTTAGGGATGTTTTTATTGAATTAGGGAAGATGAAATAATTTATAGGTATTATTGTAGGCAAAAGAACAAGCGACTGGGTTGAATCTGGATGGACGTAACATACGCATTGACTATTCCATCACTGAGCGCGCTCACACGCCAACTCCTGGAGTGTACCTTGGAAGAACTGCTGGGTAAATATTCTGTTACTGAATTATAGTAACTGTTTTCAGATTTTCTGGAGAAATGTCACTTACCTTACTTACATCTGTTCTTTGACTGGGTTATTCTTGTCTCTGAACTCTCTCATATGAGATGTGGCTCGATCTCAATCCTCTGCTTCAATTGGTACCTCTCTTTGAAACGTGCCTTCTCCTTCTGTCTGCTCTACTATTCGATCTGGCAGTCTCTCGTCCTCTCACTGCTGATTATCACAGGGCCTTGTACATTGAGTGTCCTTCTGAATGGTTCACCCCACTATACACAGTCTACAAATGCTGAAATACAATACAAAAAAGAAAATTACTATGTGACATGCTGCAATTCTGAAGTTAATTCAGATCTAGGTAGTTGCACTGGGTTGCTCTTCCTCATTGCGACTAAGACTGTCAAAAAATGTTGAAATCACGACCCGGGTACCCGTCGACCCGTGGAACGAGTACCCAACCGCGCGGATATTTTGTTAGGAAATGCAGGGAATTGCACATTTTTATGGAATGTCAGGCACCCTAGAATTGATTTCATTGCCCTTGCAGTCAGCCAATATGACCAACGGAATATTTCTGGCTATGTTAAGGTAAAATCACGCATTTTTATGGAATATCGGATACCCGAAAACCGATTTCATTACCCGGGTAGTCAGCCTCGGGCAGGTACATGTTGACAGCCTTAATTGCGACATGATGCAGGTCCATTCAATTCTAGTTGGATGTCTGTTGGTTGGGCTCTTTGTGGTGTGGCAGTTTTTTTGTGTGTCTGATTATCATTTCTGTATCTTGTATTATTATGATTATTATTGTTTGCTAGTATTATCAACAGCAGAATAATAATTGCTAAAACATAAAAAATTTGTACGTTGAGAATTAACGAGCTCTCAGAGCATGAAAACACCTTAAACCTATCAACTAAGTTATTATTTACTTCAGAAAATTTCAATCGCTCGAATATTGCTATGGAAATTAAAATAAACTTATTTCTATTTGGTGCAACAAAATCCAAAATAGTTGCTTACAACAGGAGCCAACTATATCATGAACTTTTTGTTTTTGAACAATGGTTGCACTAATGTTTCCAGTGATTTTATAAAGATCCACAAATGTGGATTAATTATCTGTAACTAACGAACAGAGTTTTTGCTGTTGTTTAATTGCAGTGCGGGCATGCGCTACGGACGCAGATCACCTTCACCATACAGAGGTGGCGCTACTCACTACTCGAGGTCGCGCTCAAGGTCACGCTCCACCTCGAGACGTAAGCATCGATTATAGCAATTTCTTTATTTTCATCATATTTGTAACAACTTACAGATTTCCTTAAATATTTACATTGAAGTTAAGACTTAATTGTTGCTGTGGAAGAACAGGTATAGCGAATTGGTCTAGATAACTACCCATTAACGAAGCAAATTGCCTCACTGCAGAGAATTAAATTCACAGACCATGTCAATCAATTTCCTTCAGTGCAGATATCTTACATTTTGGCTGTTTTTTTCCAACTATTTTTTTGTAGCTTGTCAGCCATGCTATCTCTTTATTTGTAATTCTATGTGTAATTGTTGTTCTTGGTATTTGTACTGGTAGGTAGGCCAACAATCTCTAAATGTCCATAAAAATCACTAAAGTTTCATTTCCATTGACGTCTGGAGACCATTTTAAGTAGTTCTTATTCCTACGAATGCTTAGAGTATTAGTTTCAGTTTAGCAACACTATTTGATAACAGAGATCATTAAGATTTGCCCTCCTCCATTGTCCAAGCTTGGGATTGGCAGTATCAGAGTACGAAGATTGGCAGAGTTGGATGCCTAGGGTCCAGTTTAAGGAACTTCCTATGATTGTTTTTTGAATCATGAGCGTCATGAAGAGTGTGTTCAAACGATCTGAGAAGATGCTATTAGACACACCATCTTCTACATCATCCATAAGGGAGGGCATCCATATAATTTGCCATTGGACCCCTGCCTCCCGATATATCGCAATTTGACACTCCTCTTCCTCATTCGCAAACGTCCATGTTAAATGTGCCACAGGGCACGGTGCCTTGACAAAAGTGCCATGTTGAGTAAAGGAGTGTGTTCATGACCCTTTGTTATAAATACGAGTAAAAGGAGTCATTGGGTACACGGTTGTACCCATTTTAAATGATTAATTGAGTTTTAAAGCTATATGGTGGGGCAGTGAAATATTGTAACATGTTAAGTATGTTTTTTTGGCTGCCTGTAGGTTTTTTTTTCTTCCAGACTTTGGAAATTAGGTGACACCTCTTGGCTAATGCCACAAATGTTACTATTCAGTGTGACTTATTCTTATGGACATTTATTAAATGATTATTATTCGTCATCCGCTATTAAATGATTTTTATTGAGTATTCATTATTAAATTGATTCTTATTGTTTATCCACTATTAAATGATTATTATTGTTTATCTACCATAGGTCGATATTGACGTGGACAAGGCAGCTTGAGTGTCATGCGTGACGTTTCAGTTGTGACCTAAATTGTCGCCTGAGAGCCGACATATTTGCCACAAAAAAAAACAGCAACATTTGTTTGAACAAACTAAACGTAGTTAAGTTCTTTGTGTTTTTCCTTCCTTTGCTATCTTTAGTCACTTCACGTTTTCGTCACGGAGGAATAGTAATGATGTTCTTGTTCTTTGTAAGGTTGAAGAAAGAATAAATTGAAGAATTGAAAAAAGAAGCCGGTGCTTTATGTTATGCGTTAAATAGAAATTATGGGAAGGAAGGAAAACAAGAAAGAAGCGAATTTGTGGCAGGTAAAAAGGGTCTACCCTTTTAACCTGAGGTCTTTGTCTATATCAGTTGTCATCCTTGGTTATTTTTTTACCATCCTCAGTTTGCTTGGTTTTCCCGTGCCGGCTGCATTTAATTCTTTGCAGGAAACTTCAAGACACATGTTATGGGCTTACACGGACTGATATATGATAAAGCTAAGAACTTATTGTTTCTATGATTTTTTTGTACATGCTGGCATTACACTTGCACTCAGAGATCTAATGCCTTTTAAAGAAAAAACACACTGCTACATGCCAAACAACTGCTTGTAGTATGCTTCAATGTATGAGAGACTATGATGTTGTTTGACCAGGTATTTTGACTCCAGGTGCTTAGGCGTCAGTCAGTCATCAGCAGGAGGTTCCTGATATGGTTTAAAAGACTTTTAGTACTGGTGTTTTAACTAAAATCGGTTATTAATGAAAACATGACGTGAAGTAACTGTTGGTTGTCATGGGCAAAATTGTGAATGTGTTGGTTTTTGTTGCAGTGATTCTGTTGAAAACTGACTTCTGTCATTTCATATGTGTTTGTTTATGGGACTGTTTTTGCTGCTCTGTATCTGCTGTTAAACATCTGGAAATGGGATCAAATCTATTGTGAAGTACTGTAGTTTTTTTTGTGAAGGATTTTTCAGTTGCAGAGGTTGGGAAGTTATGGTAATAAAGTGGTGATGTTCTGGGTATGTAGTGAGAAACCAAATAAAGAGCTGTTTTAGGTGAATCCTTCTCTAAATCTGTTACCACTTAGATTCACAATGTTGTGTGGGATTTTAATATTCCTGCTGTGGGTTACTGGGCACTGGCACTGAATAGAAGAAGTGTGAGTTTCCACTTCAGTTGTCTAGTTCTCAGTTCAAGGACGGGCTTGTGGAACATGGTTTCTCCCTGAGCAGGACCTATAAAATGCATCTCTCACTCATAGTTCTTATTTTACTTTAACTCGTTGATGCACTTCAATTGAACTTGCAGGTTCAGTAATATTTTCAGGCACAAGCTGTGCAGTTCCTTGCACCAATTATACAATACATCCATGTTTCATTGACATAAAGTATATCCATTCCCATAGACTTATGATGCACAAATATGCAATTATTCTTCCACAGTTAGTGCACCCATGTTCCTGCACGTAGTAAAACTATGTATGCATCTGCATCTCCGTAAAATTGCTTGTTTGATGCCAACATGAGCAATCTGACTTTTCACTTTTATTGTCCAGACTTGTATGGCACCCCAGGGTTGTGAATGTAACTGGGTGAAAATGGATTTTGTGGTGCGCTTGATGGTAGTATGTTTTCCTGTTCTGCTTCACCGATTGTTTTGTTGAAAGGTGGAAGAAAGAATGAAGTGAAATTGAAGAGGAAAATAGCAATTGTTATAAGTCGCAAGAATGTTTGTCTCCTTATTGAGAGCTGTTCCGAAAACGGACGAGAGGTAAACTGGATCGACATGGTAAGCCACTAGTCGTGTCTTGGCTCTCAGATTTTTTGACTGGTGGCTTAACCAGAGATTTGTTGATGTCTAGGTAGACCTCCTGAATGGGGCAAGTTCTTGTTACAGATATTGCTTAGATCTTATCACAGTGGATTTCTAATGCAAGAATCTTAGCATAGGGAATTTCTGATGCATAGGGATAGGTACTTTGAATTTCTAATTCTTAGATCACGGTACAATCAAGTTTTTATGTCCAGGGCTTGCTAGAGTGCATATTTATTGCCTGGGTATTGATACAGTGAATTTATAATACCTAGGTCTTAGAGTAGTGAATTTTTATGTAACAAAAAATACTATATTATACAGATGCCTATCCAGAATGTATGTGTATCTTAAATTCTGTATTCAGGTAAATTATTGACAAGATAACAAATTGATCTAACTTTTGATTAAATTAGCTGCATGCATTAGTTTAGATTAACTGTGCAAGTGCATTTTTTATATTATTATTAAGTGCTTTATTGTATTTTGTCACTGTCTTGGAATAGACATAATTTGTAAAATATAATTAATAAGTAATTTTGCAACTTATAAAATCAACTGTGGTATGAAATTACGGAATTTCTTGGGCTAATTGTGGAACTCAAGATTGGGTTAATTTTCTAATGTTTTGTCTTGACAGAAGATAGTAACTGTCTATCTTTTCTGATAATAGATGTAGAAGAATAGAAGAAATGAAAATCAGAATAGAAGAAATGAAAATCCCGACCTTGAACTGTGGTGGAAGATATGGAAGCACTTGGTGTGTGGACTGACACTTTACTCTTTGAAGGACTGTTCTTGACATGCGTGTCTTTGCCGATCGCTGGTCCCCCTACTCGAACTGTCCCCACATAGGGTCTACTTTCGTTTTACAGGGTGTTAATAGACTGTTTACGTATTATCAAAGCAGTGTTGGCGTTCTTATTGCGACTAAAATATTTCCGGATGAGTATTGAGTAGCTTTAATAAGGGGCAACGGAATTTAAATGGCTCAGTCAGTATCTTGGGGGTCGTCCATAAAGGACGTCTGCAAAAAGGCAACTTTTTTACCCCCCTTGTCCGCTTTACCCATGACCCCCACCCCCTTTGCGGACGTCCGCATCACACTTGTATCAGGCACCATTGCAACTGCTGATAATTATTTTACTACATCGCTTTTTAATAGACATTAATAGACAAGAATGAGATTAAATAAAAGCTATGTAAAAACTTAATTTAATAAGCTTGGTATATCGTTCTCTCAAATGTGAAGGTTAACCTAAAGCTACTAATAAACAACTAAGAATTGGACATAATTACCATTAGAAGTGATTTTGGCCAATTGTCTAGCATGGGCACATGCGGACGTCCGCACAGTCTGCGACCCCGTCCGCATTTGTCCGCTTTTTCCATGACCCTCTACCCCCTGGTTGAGGATGTTCTTTGTGGATGACCCCTTGGGAGGATTACCCTGTCGTCATTCAGGGCAGAGTGGAGGGCAGACGGAAGACCCAGATGCTGATGGACTTAGTGGGGAAGATAAAGATACTGAAGCCCGGTGGACGCAACGGGCTTGAACTCGGCACCTAGAGGCAGGGCCGGATCAGCCAACTCTGGTGCCCCTTAGATAAATGACATTAAACCCTAATCATATTGTTTAAAACATACGTTCCAAAGCATGATTTGCAAAATTACACATTATTGAAAGCAGCTCTAATGATTTTATAGTTTAAGTGTCTAGTACATTGTAATGTATTAAATTTTGAGATTAACTATCCATTAGTATAGAAACTATAATCTTTTACAGTAATATCAACTTTATAGCAATGACTTTCTGTTATTGGGCAATTGTAGTGTTGTTGCACCTCCTGCGTCCGTTTAAAATAAATGTAGATATACGGTAATTGGTTACTGAAAAATATTCACTAGGTTATTTGGGGGCCCTTCAAAATTCGGGGCCTTGAGCTTAAGCCCCTTAGCCAAATGACGTATCCGACTCTGTCTAGAGGAGGTACATCATAGAACGTTTGAACATATCTCGGTCAGACTCGGTGCAGAGAACCTGAAGAAGAATAAAACAGTGCAGTGGTTCTTTACCTTTTTCTATGCCTTCACGTCCTGAAGTTTTGAAATTCCATCCTCTACACTCGGCCCTGAAGACAATAAGAAAAACTCGTTATCTGACAACTAGTACTGATTTTGAATTAATAAACGTTTCTTATAATTAGTTACTAGTCGTAGGATCAATTAACTACTGAAACAAATCTTCTCAAATTTAAGAAAATATAAATGAAATAATTTTGAGGTGTATGGTCGTGGAGTCGCAAACATACAGGACCCTGTGCTTTCACGTTTAGACCAGAATCGTCCTCTCATCCAGTGGGGCGTTCATATCCCTAGGGACTGCCCTTGGAGGTTGTTCGTAAAGGATATCCTTAAAATTGGTCATGTTTGCACTACTGCTCCCTCTTCGCGTGGGTCCACAAAAAAACTCCGTGATCACCCTTGTCTTCCAAGACCTCATTATCTTCCAGCATCTTTTGCTGCACCTCATTCTATTCCTCTATGATTACCTCTTTCCAACTCTGTCACTTCCTCTACTTTTCTGTTTCACCATCTGCTTTCGTCTTGAACGATTTCGACGTCAGTGGTCCAATTGCAGACAGTCGAGTTGCTAGACAGCGCTCTTGAATAAGCTGGTGCCCTGCGCCTAGCTTTCGAGTGGCGCTTTAGAAGTTTGGACATTACGATTAGTCTATAGACTTTGTTAAACATGTGTTGCATCCCAAACAGATGAGTTGGGAATTGGGGTAGTAGAAGACATACTAGACTATGGCTTCTATAGCGCCGTTAGTCTTAATAGTAGGCATCAATTAATGTGCCTACGCGTTAACATCTGCCTCTGCTTTGTTGGGCACTTTTTACAGACACCAAGGGCTGCAGAACATGGATCTACAAAAACCACTGTGTTAATCAATTACTGTTTGTATCCTAGGACGATCTGTTCTAACCAGAGTTGTATCTGATATCGGCATACGTTGTGTGTAGTTGCCTGCATCAGCTAGGCCTAATTGGTAAGAGCGTTGGGGTAGCGATTCACTTCCACGCAGCAGAAGATTCGTGATGTCAGTTAATAGGGCCTGGACAAGGGGCTGTTCCCCGTCACCGAATCCGACCAGGTCCAACAGGTGATCCGGTCTGATAAGGCGCGGCAGGCACCTGAGTCTAGGACCAACCAGGTGATCGCGCCCAACACTTGCCCCGGCCGAACTTTCCAGTGGGGACGGCTAGACCCCGGGCATGGACTGTTCCTATAGGGCCAAGAAGGTGAATTAGGCCCCCCGAATGCAGTTGTATGGCCGCCAGACGGTGGCCGTATGTTCCGCTGGCATTGGGTGGTCTGTCGGTCAGAGGACATCGGCGCAGGCGCCCCCTACAAAGCTGCTCTCGAGCACCCAGCCGGCCAAATACTGGCGTAAAAATGTCATATATATATTATATATATATATTAAACATATATTTATATAGCAACAACAATACACACACTTACACATATTTATATACCTAGATTATATATACCTAGATTATATATATATATATATATATATATATATATATATATATATAATTTATACCAGAGGCCTACATGGATATCTTACAAACATTTTGTACCAAGGGGACAAAATTTGCTGGTTCTGTCGAGTCGACTGCGTTATTATAATGACCCCAATGACCTCTAAAAGGTCGTTACTACATTCATTGAAGTCATTTGTCATTTTACTGTGGGGCTGTACTATTACCTAATTGGTGACCATTGGCATTGGAATAATAATAATGCCTATTGTTATTTTTCGTGGAAGTAGTAAATGAAATGAGTAGCACAGAATTGTACAATAGAATGGATTGCAGAAATGGAAATACAATACGACTATTATATGAAATACAATGCAGTCAGTTATTCTGTCGGTCCATTCAGTTATTTATTCATCCACCCGACCATCGATCAATCTCCATCCATCCACCTTCCATGCACCATGCACCAGTCCGTCCATCCCATTTTCCTTCCACTCCTTCTATCCATAAATCCAAATACCATGCATCCACCTATGCAGCCGGCCATCCATCCACCAACCCATCTATCCACTCAACCCAAACATCCATTCATTCCAACCGCCCACCAAACTCACGCATACATTCAATCTATCCATATATCTTTCCATCCACAAATTCGGCAACTATATAACACACCCATTAGTCAATCTACTCATCCATCCAGTCAAGCAGGCTACTGCTTGATTTTATATAGCGCCTATCGGTAACTAAGCTGGTCACCCTGACGCGGATTTTCTTTGATGCTGAGAAATTTCTAAGATTTACTTTACATAATCATCCATCCACTCACCCAAAACTAATCCATAACCAATCCATCCACCCATTTATCCACCCATGCATCCATACTCAACCCATTCATCCATCCGTCATAGACCTAACCCATCCATCCATCCACCTATCCACCCATAACCCACCCATCCATATATCCATCCATCCACAAATTCGTCAACTATATAACACACCCATTAGTCAATCTACTCGTCCATCCAGTCAGGCAGGCTACTGCTTGCTTGATTTGATATAGCGCCTATCGGTCGGTAACTAAGCTGGTCACCCTGACGCGGATCCATCTATCCATCCATAACCCACCCACCCATCCGTAACCCATCCATCCAATTTGAAACCACACACTCTCAGCTTCTCGGCTGCGACCAGTTGATTACGGCCCATAAATCGGTGGAATTCATTCGACGCCGCTCGCAGCCCTTCCATGGACGGTCGACCGATGGACCGACCGACGCCTGTCTTCCGTCGAGCCATTGCCAGTCGCACGTCGCCAGTCGGGGACCGAGAGTCACCGGTGCCTCCTCTGCTGCGGTCGGACTGCGCCAAGCCGCCAGACGTCACCGCTGAGGCCAGGAGACGACAACTAAGAGGCTGAAGTATCGCGCGGAGGAAGAGGAAGAAAAGTAAGAAAGGAGCAGAGACGAAGGAGATGAAGACACAGACAGCTAAACAGACGTACAGAGACGGATGGAAGGAGACTGAGAATAGCACATAGATATACGACGAGCGAGGCTGAGAGTGAGGAGAGAAGGATAGAAAGAGATAGACAGACAGAGAGGAGACAGAGAGACAGCGTGACAGACAAGTAGAAAGACAGACAAACAGAGGGGAAAGCGTGGCATTTCAACAGGCACCTTGAAGCCTTGAATTGCGGCGGCATTTTAACCTTCAGAGCATCCACCTCCTTCGCCATCTTCATCATCATCACCAGGAGCAACACCTGCAGCAGCAGCAGTGCTTGGAGCCGACCGTCGTTCCACCACAGCCGGCTGCAGCGTCAACGCCGTCAACGGAGCATACTGCATTCGATGCAGTAAGCCGGGTCGATGACAGGTGAAATTAAGAGCCGAGTCGGGGATGCGCAGACCGACCGACCAACCGACCGACTGGGCAGTCAGACCAGACGAATTATCTCGGCGGTTTTTTCGATCACGGACCGACGTATGCTGTTCTAGAACATAGACTTCTTAATAGCTATTATTAAAGAATTCTATGGCCAGAGCGACGTCAGAGGACTAGCATTCACCAGAAACACGTCTTCGATCGTCTTTGATGGGCGGCGGGAAGACAATGCAGCGATGACGTAATTAGGGTGAGTGATTGACAGGATTAGATGCGTCATCTACTTAACTACTTCATTTACTTAACTACTGTTTGCCACGACGGCATCAAAGAGCGTAATTGTCATTAATGCACTATTAAAACTATTTAAAATAATTTGATCATTATAAATTATTATAATTACTGGATTAGTCATGATTTTACGATTCTCAGTTGTCATTGCTGTTATTATCATAACTAGCAATATTATTGTTTGCTATTCTATAATAAATTTTTATTCTTTTTCTTGCAAGGCAATGTCTCTCAATAGCCAATGATGTGAGCGATACCACTAAAGGTTATTGAATTGAATATATCGTTATTTTCATCAAGAAGACAACCAGTCTTCTTAAAATTATTCCGAAATTCTAACCAGTCCGCCTTCCCCAACTTCGACTCATGTTATGTGCTATTTGGACCTAATGTTACCACGAATGGTGTAAGACCTTGCTCTTATTTTTATTTGTGACATAGTATTAACAATTTACCGTAGGCCTAAGTCCAGCTGTTTTGACGCATATTCGTAACTAATAATAACCATAACCATATGTTTTTATTGTTCACCTCAAGCAGTTGAGCACACGAATAGGAATGCATAAAAACAGTAATACGAGAGAAAATAATAGGGAAGGTGGAAACCCCAAGGGACTGATTGGTCCCGATAACAGGGCCTACCCTTTCTAATTTAACAATGGACAACAGGTACAGACAATTGAAACAAAATTCAATATCTTAACTAGTTATTAACAATGATGATGATGATGATGATGATGATTTTGATAATAATAATAATAATAATAATAATAATAATAATAATAATAATAATAATAATAATAATGACTAAGGCGACAGAATAAACGAAGGAAACGATGTTCTTATTTCAGAGACTCAATTATAATACAACGCTTTGATGCCGTCACTTTTGCCGTTCCTTTGTTGATCGACTCAGTTTAATGAGTGGTAGCCGTTGAGAAGAGGGAAGCTGTTGCGACTACCACTCTTTAAACTCAGTCGATCAACAAAAGGAACGGCAAAAGTGACGGCATTAATCATCATCATCATCATCATAAGTTGTGCAAGCATCCTGGCAGCTGTTTTGGAGCACATTCCTGAGATATACTCTTACTGTCACTTGGCTTACAGTAAACCCTCTTGCCTTAAGTATGGCGACTTCTTCCTTCAGTCACAGTCCGATCTGCAACAAGGTTTTCTTCAATTCGGTCTCCCTTTTCAACTCATCTTGTCCAGCCTTCAGTCCTCTCTCCGTATTGGCTATCTCGATGACCTGACTTCGGGAGAGACTGCATCCACAGTGGCAAATCATGTCCAAACCATCATCAGGGAAGCAAGTGAAAGGGGTCTGACACTGAGTGTTGCAAAGTGTGAGGTCATTAAACCCCACGAAGTCGAACTGCCCCAACCATTGGACAGTTTCACCATTACATCCTCTTGGGATGGATGCCTCCTTGGAGCACCTCTATCGGATGGCAGAGCTCTTGTTGCGGCCCTCGAGATGCGCCGTGCAGAGCTTTCACTTGGCATTTCTCGATTGTCATCAACTGCTAAACACGACGCTCTAATTTTGTTTCGCAGCTCTCTCGGTTCACCTACTCTCCATACCCGTCGCTGTTTTCCATGCATGGGAAGCCCACTCCTGCTCCAGTTTGACCAGATTATGCGCAGCGGTCTAGTAAACATTTTTAATCTGGCCATTGCTGAGAGTAACTGGGTTCAAGCCACTTTACCCATAAGAAATGGAGGTCTTGGCATCCGTCGTGTGTCCTCGCTGGCATTACCTGCCTTTCTGGCTTCTGCCGCAGTCACCGCTTGTTTGCAGGCCTCCATATTGTCCAACTGGATCGCTCTCTTGCAGTGGCTCATGAACAATGGCTGTCTGAGTCGAATCGTCCACTTCCTGAAGAAAGTCTGTCCCATAAGCAATGTGCCTGGGATCGCCCTCTCATTCTGAAAGACCTAGTAGCTTTGGAGGCCTCCATAACAACTGATTGCCACCAGGCCAGGTTGAGAGCAGTCTCCTCCCCACATGCAGGTGATTGGCTCCTAGCGCTCCCCATAGGCACTTGCGAACTGAGGTTGAATGATGAGGCAGTCCGTATTGCGACAGGTCTGCGTCTTGGGGTCGAGCTATATGCTCCTCATGAGTGCCCTTGTGGAGCAATGGTCAAAGGTGATGGCTCACATGACATGTCATGCAGCCTTGGGCCTGGTCGCACTGCCAGACACGCCATGCTAAACGATATTGTTTGGCGCGGTCTGATCAAAGCTGGTTTCCCGGCCATAAAGGAATCTTGTGGATTTGCTAGGTCTGATGGGAGACGTCCGGATGGTGTGACACTAATTCCTTGGGAAGGTGGCAAATGCCTTGCTTGGGATGCCACAGTCATCGACACCCTAGCAGAGCCATACAGCACCAGATCATCTGAGGATGCAGGTGCTGCTGATGAGATCGCAGCAGACAGAAATACATCAAAATACACCGCTATTTTGTCGTCATACTGCTTTGTGCCATTGGCCTTCGAGACTCTGGGTCCTGTCAACCGGAATGGCCTAGCATTGACCAATCTCCTTGGTCACCGGCTTGCCCAGGTATCAGGCGACAGAAGAGAGACCACCTTCCTCTACCAGCGCTCGTCAATGACTGTCCAGCGCCTCAACGCAGTGGCTATTTGTATCACTTTTTCTACCAATAAAACCACCTGCGAAGACTAGACATTCCAGAACAATGCCCCCCTAATTTTTTGAATCAAGGTGTATCATATGTACCTTCGGGAAAAAATAACGACAAACAACGGACAGACATACAGAGAGGCAAACTGACAGACTGACTGTCTGTATGTTGTACTTTTGTCTGTTTGCTTGTGCATATGTCTGTCTTTCTCTGTCCGTCCGTCTGACCGTCCATCTCTATGTGTCTATCTGTCTGCCCGTTTCTGTCGGTGTCCATCTGTCTATCTGTCTCACGTTTTGTCCGTCTGTCCATCAGAGTCTAAAAGAGACCAGGAATCAAAAGCCCATCAGACACTTAATCCAGGCAATGAAGAGTCGCTTGAAGCCATCGATGTCGCCTGAATCTCCTCCGTTCCTTTCCTCCATCCATTCATAATTCATTTCCATTTATACCTCCCGCATCCAAGTTGCTGTTATACGCTGCCATCTCTCGATTCGACCGTGCTTAGCAGCTAATCCTATATTTTGCCCCACCTATAGAGCGGTGACTAATGATTAAGGATGCAGAGTGCATACGTGATTTCTCGAGGGCTATTAAATGTAGGCCTATATATATATATATATATATATATATATACAGTTTACGGCGCTCCAATCGGCAATACACGGCCATATATATATATATATACATATATATATATATATATATATATATTGCCGATTGGAGCGCCGTAAACTGAGCAGTTTAACGGGTATCCGTTGGAAACTTAACTACCCGAGTACCCGGCTGTAAGCGAGTACTCGACTACCGGTTGAGAGCTCTTTACTTACAGTCCTTCTACCATCTGTCCATCCATCTGCTGTTTTAAACCGCCTTCCCTCCTGATATCCATTCGACAGGCTTTCCAATCTTAAATCTTCCACCTGTCCTACATCGCTGCTCCATCTATCCATTGAATCGCCTTCCAGCTTATAGTGAAGTCCTTGAATCGCCTTCCAGCCTATCGTGCAGTCCTTCCATTTTCCATTCATCCATCCGTCCTGGCTTCCTATCCATCATCCAGCCTTCCATCCATCCAATCACCTTTTCATCCGGTGCCCATTATTCTCTCAATCGCTCCGTCAGTCCGCAATCTCGACCAGCGTGACACTCCGTTGTCATGGTGATTGCATCTCCATATTCCGCAGCCGACAGTGCAAACAGATGCGCGGCGAGTCGTCTGCTGCCAGGCGCCAGAGCATCGTCGACGATGTCACCGACGATAATGACAAGTGCTCGCTTAATTATGTTGACCCAAGATGGCCGACTGCCAACACGCACGAGCACGTGACTGCGGCGCCAGATTCATTTGCGTCTCCGTCGATCAATTTCGACGACTGCGTCGCGGCGAGTAGCGTACGTGACGGGAGAATAGTCTCAAGTGAAGTAGGGGTTAGTAACACTCTGTGCTTGAGTTGAGACGACTATCTCTGACGGTCTGAGGAAACTATAAGAAGAAGGGACAGGTTTCATCCATTGAGTTATATGATTGTATGGTTATGTGATTCATCGATATTTGCAGGCTTTTGAGGTTGTAGTCACAGCCTTTCTAAATTAGTCATCTTTGTCCAGTATAATAAAATAACAATAATAATACCGGATTTAATAAAATAATGATGATGATGACGATGATGATGATGACGACGATGATGATGATGATAATAATAATAATAGTAATAATAATATTCAGATATTGATATTATTTATAATAATAATAATAATAGTAATAATAATATTGTCACTATTATCATAATTATGTCCTAACAGACGTTAATGAGGGCATTGGTGCCTATTGCTTACGGGCATCTTATATATGCCATCGATCTTCACAATGGCTCATCAGCTGGCGGGTGCATAAGAGTGGCTGACATTGCACAAACAGACTCCATTTCCTTACTCTCTACCACACCCTAGGGCTGTGCGTGTGTGAGTCTGCTCTCTACCACACCCTTAATTGGCATGTGTTTGTATCATTTGGTGACTGCTCTTTCAGTGAGTGACAGTCAACTGGTCGCGACCGACGTGCCGTGGGGCAGGGAGGGCAACAATGCCACAGTCCAACTCGGACCCCCCCGTCCGCGGCTTTCAGCTGAAGATGCGCCACAGCATCCGCAACCGCGGCCGGACGTTCCCCATCTCCCTGGAGCCCCTCAAGGAAGGACCTCGGATCGATTCGAAGGAGAGGATTCTGCTCGAGGCTGCAGAGAGAGGAGATAAGCATACAATCGTTCGATGTCTTCAACCTCCGAATCCAGTCAACATCAACTGCACCGATATAATGGGACGATCGGCAATACAGGTGAGAAAGACAATCACGATCTGGCGCTCAGGTAAGAAACAATAGAAGTCTTGGTAATACAGGTAAGATACAATATAGGTCTTAGTAATACATGTGAAAAAATACTGGTCTTAGTAATACAGGTAGGAAACAATACAGAGGTTGTCCATAAAGGATGTCCGCAAAAACTTACTGTTTTCATCCTCGCCATGTCTGCATTTGTACGCATTCCAGTGACCCCCTCTCCTTTGCAGACTTCCGCATCACACGCGTATCAGCCACAATTGCAACTGCTGATAATTATTTTACTGCATAACTTTTAGATAAACATTTGTTGACGAAGAATGAGATTGAATAAAAGCTATGTAAAAAACTTAAATTTAATAAACGCTTATTTGCATGTAAGCTACGTATATCATTCTCTCAGATGTGAGGTATGAACTAAAGCTACTAATAAACAACTAAGATTATGAAGTTACTATATATGTATACCATTAAACGTGATTCTGGCTTTAATTTAGCATGGTTACATGCGGAAGTCCGCACAGTCCATGATCACCCCCCCTGGCAGCATTTCCTCTACCCCTCGTTGAGGACGTCCTTTGTGGATGACACCACCGGTCTTAGTAATGCAGGCAAGAGGCACTTTAAGTTTTGTCATACGGGTAAGAAGCACTATGATGAGTAAGTATGCAGGTGAAAGACGCTGTGGAGATTAGCCATAATTGTATTGTAACTGTGATTGCAAAGTTATATGGCGTGATTGGCGTCATTACAAGAGCAAGCACGCAATTGCGTGATGTGATGTAAGGTTTTTTCCCAGGACTGGACTTCTACTTGCCATAATTAATAGAACAATGCACGGATTATTGGAAAAGCGATTAGCCTATAGGCTACATACAAGAATCGCTATCAGGTCTAACCAAGTGGAACATAAATTTTTATCCCAACAGACAGGAAGCATAGTCAGGATTATAGAATTCTAATCATGATTATTTGCCTAAATAGGATTACACTGGTAAATAGGATTAGTATTACAAACGAACAAA
The DNA here is from genome assembly GCA_959347315.1 of Bimastos eiseni. Taxonomy (NCBI): domain Eukaryota; kingdom Metazoa; phylum Annelida; class Clitellata; order Crassiclitellata; family Lumbricidae; genus Bimastos; species Bimastos eiseni. The sequence continues at coordinate 37,321,849 of OY365812.1, read as the reverse complement.
GCATCGGGCTTAGCTATACGGTATTGGACCTTAGACTCTTTTATAGCCACCCAAGTCTCAACTGACCTTATGTACGACCAAGCCCAGTCCACCATCGTTCATTCTCTCCACGTTTCAAAGCCATCCATTGGCCAAACTCATTCCCACGTGGACGATGGATCTCATAAATTTCTTCTCGCCCATTTCATTCTTTCTTCTATGATTCTTCGAACACTCTCCAGAGCCAAACAACTTTCACAGAAATGGTCTCATGAAGAGTGACGACCTAGTTTTGTTGGCGTATATATTAAGGGCGATTTCTTCATCGTCTCCTTATTATTTTTTCTTTGTCTTGTTCCTCTCTTTCCTTCTTTCCAATTCCCTATCCTTCTCCTTCATCTCCTCCTCCTTTCTCTTCCATTTCTTCTTTTATTCTTTATCTCCTCTTTTTCTGTCTCTTCTTCTTTCAATCCTTCCCCTTATCCACCATCTCTTCCTTCCTCTTTCCGTTCTCTTCCTTTCCTTTTCCACTTCTTTTCCCTTCCTCTCCTTATCCCTCTTTTCCTTCCCATTTCCTCCTCATTTATCTTCCATTCCTCCTTTCTCTTCTTTTCCCCATTTTCCTCCTAATTTCTCTTCCTCTCCTCCTTCTTATCATTCTCATTCTTCTCCCTATTTATCTTCCACTCCACCTTTCTCTTCTTTCCCCCTATTCTCCTCAAATTCTCTTCCTCTCATCCTTTCCTTTATTTTCCTTCTTCTCCTGATTTCTCTTCCTCTCCTCCTTCCCCTTCCCCTTCTTTTCCTTTTCCTTCTCCTCCTCCTCCTCTTCCTGTGCCAACAAATAAGCCAATCCGCAGACGCATACAAGAAGCAGCGAAATCGAGGACCGGGAGACGTATTTGCCTTAAAAAGCCGAGCGCTGGATGAAGATGTTAAGTCTGTTACGTCAGAGACTGGTTCCCTCTGTCTCTGTTGATAGTCTGTCTACACTGCCCTCCAGCGAGGCTCATGCATGGCATTAGGGCTTCTGCTGCAAATGAGTTGGTCGGTCTGTTGATCTTGTTGGTGCTTGGAAGACTTGGAGAGTAAGTAAGCAAGGAGAGCGGAATCGATGGATGGTTGAATTTTATGGCGGATGGAAGGTTGTAAGGAATGGTGGATGGGTTTGTGGGTACGGATGGATGGATAGATGCATGTGTTCAATCTGCAGATGAAAGGATAGATGGATGGAAACATGTTGGTTGGATGGATGAATGGATACATGGATGGATGGATGAATGTTGGTTGGATAAATGAATGAATGGACAGATGGATGGATGAATGTTAGTTGGATAGATGAATGGATGGATAGATGGATAAAAAATTGACTGGATGAATGAATGGATAGATGGATGCATGTTGGTTGGACAGATGAATAGATGGATTGATGGATGAAAAAAGGTTGGTTGGATGGATGAATGGATGGCTAGATGGATGGAAAATTCTTTGTTGGATAAATAAATGGATGGATAGATGGAAGGACGGATGAATGTTGGTAGGATGTATGATTGTATGGATTGGGAGAAATGAGTGGCGGAGCGTAGGAATCGAGGAATAACAAAGGAAGGAATCATATTGATGGATGGATGGATGAAGTGAGACCGGAGATCAGCAGTTGCAGCAGCCGCATCAGCATCAGCAGCATCGTCTTGTTTCATGTATTGATCGGGAAGCAGGTGTTGCTCGAGAATTCTTATCAAGCATCCCTGGTCTACCCCTGTCCCCTTCGCCCCCGACCCCCACAGCATCACACGCTTTCTCCCCAACTCGCCCATAGATCTCTTCCAGACCCTGGCTCTGTAGATACAAAGAGACACAGACGGACAGGCATACATACACAAGGGCATACATACATACATCGAGGCACAATGACATGCGGACGTACAGAATACCAGGCACAAGGGGACATGCCGGTTTGTTTCAGTACACCTATGCAGGCACACATACACACACGCACATATCGTACATATATAAGCCTACATGTATGCATACATAAGTACATGCATGAAAAAATAAATTAACACCTACACACATGCGTGTGAAACATCGACAACGTCTGATTTCCCAGCTGACAGCTGCTCATCATCCGTCTTTCTGACTGTCAATTATTTCTTCCTGTTGTCGCTTGTCGTTTAATTGGGTCACGCCGTGGAACCACCTGCCATCCAACCCTTTGTCTTCAAGCAGAGAGCGAAAATGTAGACCTATCTAGAGGGCGCTATATAAAGGAATCTGTAGACGAGTTGGCTTTGGAGTGCCATCGCTTGATGCTTCTGCATAAGAGACAAAAGTGAAAGAGGATAAATTATATTCTAAATAATTGTAATATACTACAAAAGAAGGGGAACGGTCAATCACTCTGGTCCTGAGGCAGCCATGGGTATGAAGTGTTTGCGTCTTCATTTTCTTAGCATCGGCATATGAAGTCGGGTGACCGGCCCTCTCCATCGCCGTTTGATCTTACCACTGACATTGTATATAACGGTTGAGTTGGATAGGAGGAGCACTAGGAGGGGTTTGAACCCTTGACCTTTTGATTGACAGTTCAGCAGGGTAACCACTTCAGTTCCAATAAGAATATTCTGAAACGAGAAGCGAGTATGAAATCTGTCTCCACCATTTTACTCACAAGATTTTCCGGTTCAGTGATGCGCAAACCGCGAGAAATCAGAATTTTCTTTCATATACTGAACACATTTTGTGAAATGATTGGCGGGTTCACCCATGTGCGCTTGACACGTGAAAACAATCGTCCAACTAGATTATCTCCTTGCGTGTGTCTTTACTCAGGCCGGCCGACAGAAATATCGGGCCCTAGGCAGAGAGATTCTGGGCCTCTATAGACTGAGCAATTCCTGGCCCTAGGCAGAGAAATATCTGGCCCCTAGGCAGTAAAATCCCGGGCCTTTAGTCAAAGAGATTCCGGACCCGTAAGCCGAGAAATTCCGTGCCCATATATGCATGCAGAGAAATCCCGCTGTCTCGTGTTTAGGCTACTGTCAGCAGAGAACGTATCTGGCTATAGGTCTCTCTGACAAGGCATATGTAAATCTCAGAAACAGTGGCTGTATCTGTATGTGTGTGTGTGTGTTTGTGTTTATCTATGTGTCTGTCGGTGTATCAGCGAGTGGTGTGTGTGTGTGTTTGCACGTGCAGATCGCCGTCGACAACGAGAACGTTGAGATAGTCGAGGTGCTGTTGAAGCAAGACGGCGTCAAGATCGGCGACGCTCTTCTCTACGCCATCCGCGAAGGCGTCTACCGCATCGTCGAGATGCTCATCGACCACCCGAGCATCGGCCGGGAGATGCTCGGCTCCGACTGGGCGACTCACAAGCGGGCCGAGACGGAGGAGAGCTCAGACTACTCTCCGGACGTCTCCCCTGTCATCCTGGCCGCCTACTGCAACCAGTTCGAGATTCTCCAGCTGCTCCTATCTCGAGGAGCCCGCATCGTCAAGCCTCACTCCCTCTCGTGCTGCTGCCAGCGCTGCAAGCGAGAGACGTCGGAGGACAGCCTCCGTCACTCCCTGCTTCGTATCCACACCTACCGCGCCCTTTCGAGTCCCGCCTGGATCTCCCTGACGAGCCCGGACCCCGTCCTGACCGCCTTCAAGCTGTCCAGGGAGCTGGAACGCCTCGCCATGTGCGAGAACGAATTCAAGGACTTGTATGCTGAGTTAAGCGAGCAGTGCAAGAAATTCTCGTGCAATCTGCTCGACCAGTGTCGGAGCAGTGAGGAGGTGATCGCAGTCCTTGATAAGTCCTTCGATCCAGGAACGACCCAGGAGTATATGGAGGAGGACGGAGAGGATGGGGGTGGAAGCGAGGATGAGGACGACGATGACGAGGAAGAGGATATGAGAAGGAGGAGAGAGCAGGAGGAACTGGAAGGAGATCGAGACAATAAGAAGCTGACGCTCGACCGATTCAAACTAGCCTTGAAGTACGAACAGAAGCAGGTTAGTCCCATCAAATCTTGTCTTGTCCAATTCAAATCTAATCAAATCTAATTATTTATAATCAAACGTCAATCAATTCTAATTAAGAACGAGTGCAATTGTATATCGTTAAGATATACAAAAACCGACTGGTATATTCATGCAAAGATTCTATAGTTCCAGAGTGGTAAGCGCATGCAATAATTTAGATGAGGAGACTGTTAGATTAGACTCAGTAAAGACATTCAAGGAGAGACCGAAGTAATTTTGATACTAGCATTCACAACAAAGAAATGAGATAACAAAGGAAGATTTGATCTGTTGAGCCGCTATAAGACATGACATTTTTAAGTGTATGTTATTTTGTAAGGTTATTTAATGCTACGTTTATTCAAAGCAATTCAATCCAATCTCATTCAATCATTGATGGGACAGAATTAGGTCAGGCAGTCATGACAATATTTAGATCCGATCGACCGACTCCCTGTTTCGTCTGTCGTTGCAGTTTGTCGCTCACCCTCACTGCCAGCAGCTGCTCGCCTCCATCTGGTACGAGGGCATTCCAGGATGGCGCCGACGCAGCTTCCCAACGAAAGTCATCGTCATCATCAGCCTCATCTGCCTCCTGCCCGTCATGGCCGTCATCTACCTTCTCTTGCCCCGCAGCAGGATAGGGTGCCTCGTTCGTACCCCCTTCATGAAGTTCATGTACCACAGCGCCTCGTTCGGGGTCTTCCTCTTCCTGCTAATACTAGCCTCGACGAACGTTGGCGCTGGGGACGGGAACCTCAAGGCCAGGCAGCAGCAAAGAGGACCACCGCCGTCTACCCTCGAGTGGCTCATCGGGGCTTACGTACTCGGTAGGGCTACGTTACGGTCGAAGATTTCGTTTCGGTGATTCGTTATCTTATGTCGTTGTAATGCAATGTGACGTAAATCTTAGAAAATTTCTCAGCGCCCACAAAAGCCACGTCAGGGAGACCAGCTTAATCACTCGTGCTATACCAAATCAAGTCCACAATAGCCAAGTCGTTGCGCTGAATTCGCAGGGGTCCATCTGATGATGACGCCATCTGATGATGGTGACGGTGATGACGGTGATGACGTCTATGGTGATTATGATGATGATGATGAGGAGGAGGAGGAGGAGGAATGAGGAAGGTGACGGTGATGATGTCTATTGTGATTATGATAATGAGGAGGAGGAGGAGGAATGAGGATGGTGAGGGTGATGACGGTGACGGTGATGATGTCTATTGTGATTATGATAATGATGAGGAGGAGGAGGAGGAATGAGGATGGTGAGGGTGATGACGGTGACAGTGATGATGTCTATTGTAATTATGATAATGATGAGGAGGAGGTGGAATGAGGATGGTGAGGGTGATGATATCAAGCTGATGATAGTGGTGATTAGAATGAAGCTGATTAATATGGTGATGATGAGGAGGAATAGGAAATGATGATATGATGATGTTGATAATGATTGTGACGGCGGTGGTGACGACGATGAATTTGTCGCTGATATCGAGGGTAATGATGACAGAATGATGATTTAGATATTATTGTCACTGTTGATAACGGTGACTGTCACGAAGAGGATAAAGAGAAAGGAGGATTAGATGGAATATAACAAAACGACGACGATGATAATGGAGACGCGGCGACGATGACGATGATGACAACGACGATGTTTACAGCCGTGTCCTAAAAGGCTGAAATTTGATTGGTTGAATATATTCGGGTGTCGTCGGAAGGTTTCGGTTCGACCCGGAAACTATAAGCTGGAATGGAGATCGTGCTTAATATACGGCACACAGCTGTTGCCAAGACGACTGAATCCATAGTGAGGGAGATGAGTGAACGCTGCTGCTGCTGTGACTGGTGATGGAGAAGGCGCTGTTGTTGATGCTGGGTTGCATCCAACGCATCTCCTCTTCATGGTGGTTTCCAATTAATGGCGGACGTTACTATGGAAACGGCGAACGCCTGATTTCTGAAGCTGAAAAAGGAATATGAAGAAGTGGTTGAGGAGAAGGAGGAAGAAGTAGTAGAAGGATAAGGAGGATATGGAGAAGAATGGAGAGTAAGAAGAGGAAGACAAAAGCAAAGACGGAGGATAAGAGGAAAAGACGAGGGAGGCGGAGAGGCGGGTGAGGAAGACGCGGAGAAGGAGGATTCTGGTAGGCGGCGAGGAATTGGAGAAGGAGGAGGGGCGAAGGACGCTGAGGAGCAGGAGGTTGGAGGCGGAGAAGGACGAAGAGGATAAGAAGAAAGAGGAGGAGCAGGAGGAGAAGACTGCGAGTAGGCGAGGACTGGAGATGGTGGTGGCCGAGGAGAAGGTGGAGAGGCAAAAGTTGATAGGAGAAGGAGGATGAAGAGGCGGAGTCGGGAAGAGCTGGAGGAGGTCGAAGAAAAGTGTCAGAAAAGGAAGACGAAGATAGTTGAGAAGCAGAAATAGGAGGAGAATGAAGTAGTCGCAGAAATTCGAGGGAGAAGAGAATTAGGCGGAGGCTGAAGATTAGGAAGAAGAAGGCAAGAGAATGACCCTATGACCCTGGCTGGGCAGTCATGACCCTGTAGAACGAGAATTGATCGCACACTTCCGACTCCGTCAGTGAGCGCTTTAGAACGGAAGAGACCGTAATCTTCTATAACTTCTAAAGCGCCACTCGGAAGCCAAGCGCAGGGTTGCACTAGACAAGAGAATGCCGTTACGATTATATGACGAGCGGAGCGATAAGAAACTCGGTTGTGTTGCTGAAATCAAACGGTCGCAATTTGGTTTCTTCGCGAGACAGAATAATTTTATGTTGTCGTTGAAATCCCGTGAGAAATCGACGAGATCTGCCCTACGCTGGAGCCTCTATCAGTGTGGTCGCGTGATTCTTCGGTCGGGTTTCTCACTTAATGATGACCACATTTACGGCTTCTGGGCCAGAATCAACATGGTAACGACCCTCTCGATGGCTATCTCGACGGGAAGACGAGACGAGAGAGAGAGAGAGAGAGAGAGAGAGAGAGAGAGAGAGAGAGAGAGAGAGAGAGAGAGAGAGAGAGAGAGAGGAATGGCCACCCGGCCTCGTACGTCGAGGTCAAGAAAAATGAAGTCGATAACACGCTACACGCATGTCAATGTCATGACTATACTTTATAAACGGGATCAGAAGAAGATGGTGGTCGTGGTGCTGTGGATTGTAGGCGTTTTCGTCGTTGTGAAGATGATGATGTTGATGATGGTGATGATGGTGATGATGATGTTGATGATGATGATGTTGATGATGATGATGTTGATGATGTTGATGATGATGATACAAACAAAGAATGATGAAGACGATAAATAAGACACAGCGATGGGACAACGACAACGAAGAATAAGATTGTATTTTTGATGAATATTACGCATACTGCTATACTACTACAAATATTATAACTACTGCTATTTCTGCTGCCACTACTATTACAGAGACGATTATGGTTGTGCAGGAGTCATGATTATGATTCATAATCGTAATCTTCAAACTTCTAATGCGCCACGCTAAAGCCAACCGTAGGGCAACAGCCTATTCACGAGCGCTGTGCAGGTGTGTTGCGACTATGATTATGCAGATATTGCGATGAAACTGAAAGAATTTCAATTCGTGAGTTTAAAAACCTTTGACGACTTATTTACTTAAAGTACAAAGTCGCGAAATAAACAGGAGAAATCCCAAAAAATATCCAACACGTTCTGGGTTCTTTGTTCCCGTCCAGGGTTCGTCTGGGCGGAGTGCAAGCAGTTATGGGAGGAGGGACTGAAGGCGTACGTTCGACAGTGGTGGAACTGGCTCGATTTCATCATGCTCTCCCTATACCTTTGCACGTTTTCCCTTCGTCTCGTCGCCTACATCCACTCTCTCTACCCTGCCCAGTATGGCCCCAACATCCTCCCGAGGACACGGTGGCCCGAGGCCGACCCCACCCTCGTCTCAGAGGGGGTCTTCGCCATCGCAAACGTATTCAGCTTCGCCAGGATCATCTACCTCTTCCAGGTAACCCACAAATACCGGGGTCCGTTTCCGTTATTATTTAATATTATTTTCCAGCGAGTTTTGGTTCAGTATACATTTGATCTTCAATGACAGATAATATGTCTGAATCACAAATATATATATATATATATACAATATATATATATACACACAATATATATAATATGTATATACATATATATATATATGTACAAAGTATAATTAGTTTACGGTAGTGAATTTCCTAGATATCTGTATACTAAATATACTTGGACTATGTTTCTATACATACAGATATCATAGGTATCAACTATACATCTACTCATCCTCATGTGTTTTTATGTGTGCATGCCTGTCTGTTCATCATCCTGTAGATCTGTTCGTCGGTCTATCTTCCTGTCTGTCTGCTTGCCTACGTGTTACTCAGTCACTGTCAATTTTGTTTATGTGTCTATGCCAATCTATCTGCTTGGCCCCTATCTATTAATACAGCCAAGCAGACGTATCAATCCATCCAGCTATCGTCATATCTCTCTGGACAAAGGACAGTTCGTCCATTTATAGATCTGTATGCCTGACTGGCCATCTTTCTTGCCCATCTGTCTGTCCGTCTCTCTACGTTCCTGTCCGTCTATACGTCCGTCTTTCTGTCTGCTTGCTTGCCTACGTGTTACTAGTCTGACTGTCCGTCTGTGTGCCTGTTCATCCATCTGTCTGTCCGTCTCTCTACCAGTTTGTCTGTGTATATGTGTGCCTGTCCGTCCATCTGTCCGTCCGTCATTCTGTCGTGCTGTCTGTCTGTCTGTCTCTCTATGTGCCTGTCCGTCCGTCTTTCTGCCTGTCTGTCTGTGTGCTCATGACTTACAGTCTGGTCCTACCTAAGGATGTCATGCATGGGTGGCATGGGTTCTGTACTCTCATCTGCAGGCGAACCCTCAGCTGGGTCCCCTCCAGATCTCCCTCGGATGTATGTTGATCGACATTGGTAAGTTTTTCTTCATCTTCTTCCTCGTCATCACTTCCTTCGCCTGTGGACTCAACCAACTCTACTACTTCTACTCCGCCAGTGGCGCCCTTGTGGCGCCCACGACCACTCCTGCGCCCCACGACGTCACGAGCAACAGGGCGCCAGCGGGCAACTGGAGCGCCACGACAACCGGTCAGCAACAGACAACGGCCCAACAGCAACAGGAACAACTTCAGGACAACGACTTCGAAAATGCCTTCGATCCGTAAGTACTATAACCACTGCCAATACTACATGTAAATAATTTCCTTCAGGATTAAATTAATCCCTCGTAGGGTGGGAGTTACCCACACGGATCCTTCTTCTCCACTTGGCTTTCCGTCACCAGTGTCTTCTGTTTTCAGTTTTAGAGTCTTCAGGTCCTTTTGTATCATATCTTCCCAGCTCTTCTTATGTCGTCCCTGACTGTTTCGTCCGTTGAAATCCGCTTTCATAAAATACTTTTAATGCAGCTTTCGTCCTCTCTTCTCATTACATGACCGTATCATCTCATTCTGGCCTCTCGTATGTTTTCCATAATACATGCCACTCCCAGCATATTTCTGATGTCTTCGCTCCTTTTCTTATATCTAAGTGATACTCCAAGAATCCACCTCAGCAGTCTCATCTCCGTTCTCAAATACTAGGCTACATTTTATGTAATGTAAATCTTTGACATTTCTCAGAGCCACAGCTTATTATAAACCGGTGATAAATTAAAAGTATCCTCGGTAACAGACATGCTGCTTAGTCCGTTCCGGTGCCAGGTCAAAATTCCGGGAGGGCAAGCCTAGGAGACAGCACGGGGCTTAGGTGGAGGTCGGTAATTATGGTGGTCGTGTGGTGGCGCAGAAGTGGAATATATGGATAGCAGATGCAGTAGATCTTAATGGAATCAACCTCTCTTGCCATTGGTGTGATCCATTTTCCATTTATCAATAATACATGTGCTTTTATCATTATATAAATTTCAGACAGTTCTAAATAAGCCTATAAATATTTAGCGGAGTATGATGCACAGCAATACTGATCTGAACCAACCCCCATATATATTTAAATATATATATATACAATGTATATATATACAATGTATATATATACAATGTATATATATATATACAATGTATATATATATACAATGTATATATATATATATGAAATATATGTACATATTATATATCGAAAATGGAAGTACAGCATGTTTATAATACATATCGATGTGAGTATAGGTATCAAGAATATTATATTGACGATAATGAAAAGCTATATTGTATATATATATATATATATATATATATATATAGGCCTATACGCTTATCGTTTTAACTGGCAGTGTATGTCCGATATTTCTTTGATGCATTTGATTGGTCTTGAAGTGCTTAGCCAATTGGGAACTTTCATCCATCCATTAGACAGAGATTGCAGTTCTTTCTGCAGGGAACAGTCTCAAATATTCGCACATTTCCATAATCTATCACATTACGCGCTACTAAGCCATTCTGTGTATTTACATGCGTGATATTAGTGGCAATATATAAATTGCAACGTTTGTTGTATAATTCGATCGATGTGCTCGACCTTTTGCTTAATGGTTTCCGAAGGTTCGCATTTACCTCAATGGAATTACTAAGCCAGGGTGAAGTTAAGGAAAACGATGAGCCAATGAAATGTTTGCTAACGTACGATATAAATTCGAGACGAACGTGTTTAGAGGTATTCGAACCGGTTATGCCATGGCCCCATGCCAATATGTCCAGTGTTCATTGTATCATTTTGAAGTTTTATATAGCTCCAGTTCGAGGTAACTACTCAAAGTAGGTCACTAATCGAATGTATCGACATACAGTGCGTCATAATTGGACGCTTTGTATACGGACTTATATACATAGTAATACAGATATACAAATAGGCCTATATATATAGGCCTACATATAGACACACATGCATACATGCATACATAGTGTACAAAGACGTGCACATGGAATGCATACACATTCCATTATGCCTGATCGTAGTCTTGTATTGTCCGGTGGGGAGCAATTCTAACATTGTTCCAAAAGTGGCTGGCGCTCTATAAATGAACACTCTCGACTGAATCCTCAGCTGCAGTACCCTTAGCATCCACAGAGTTGTTGTCCCGGGTGTGTCACCAGAGACACGCATAACAAATTGTCTGTAAACAGCCTTTTGCATGAAAATAACTAGGAAGGAATAACACTACATCTAGGATTACATTCTCTGCTCCTCTGAGAGCCATCAGGCCATCAGGCGTGGAAGTAGATTGCCAACACTGGGAAATGAATTATATATACATAGAACGCATAGAGATTGTGTATATATATACACGTACATAAAGGATATATCATATATAATATGTAATATATATATATATATACATAATAGTATACACAGTGTTAGTCCATGCAGCATCATATGCATTATCGTTGCGTATTTATGATATGGTTTCAACTGGATAATGGATATATATATATATAGAGGGGCCTATGTATGCATAGAAATATATATATATGTATACAGTGTAGTGAAGTCTATGTATTTGTATCTGTGCGCGTTTGTTGGGTTGTATCTTTGCCATTTGCCTTGCACATCTGGGCTGCAGTGTTTATTGAACGACTGTTGCTTTTGTTGGTTGTTGGTCAGCGGATGACCATCAACTCTGACTGCTGACCACAGCGGGACACAAACCATGGACGACGTCTGGGGCTGTAATATCTTGTGACTTTATATAGGACAGACAACCCACATATAAAAAGTCTGATGCTGGCTGCTGAACGTTTTGCGTTGGTTAAAGCGGAACATGGCTTTTTGTCGGTTACCATTTCACGCCTTTAGGAGTCTCCGAAAGTGCATGAGCACTGCCTGTCTGTCTTGTATCTGCAGTCTGTATGCATCTCGATATGTTTTTGGTTTGTATCTGTCTGCCTTTCTCTCTCTCTGTATGCCTTCTGTCTGCCTGTCTTTGTCCTATTTACTTTTTTTAATTTTGTGTGTCTCTCTGCCTGTCTCTCTATCTGTCTATCTGACACCATCTGTATGTTTGTCTTTCTATTTGTAGGTTTGTCTATGTCTTGTCATCGTCTGCAATCATCTGTCCGTCTATCAGTCTGTCTACCTGCCTGTCTGTGTCCTTCTGTCTTTACATATGTCTGTCTGTCTGTCTCTTTGTCCGTCGGTATCCTTTTGTCTATGCATAGGATCTTGAAGAGCTACGTGACGCTGTTCTGGTCGTTGTTTGGGTTGACTCAGCTGAGCGCCGTTCGCGAGGGTCGAACCCAACCGTTCACAAAGACGGTTGGGGAGTACATGCTTATGGTTTACCATGCCATGGCCGTCATCGTCCTTGTTAACATGCTAATCGCCATGATGTCCAACTCCTTCCAGGAAATCGAGGTAACGTTCTAAAGGGGACCGGCCACACGGTCCCACTCCCTTTACACCTTCGTGTAACACGTGGCTTTCGTTGTGATGCTGTGATCGTCCGTTGTCTGTCTGTGTGGTTGCTTGAATGTTTTCTCGTTTGTTCGTCTAAATGTCTGTTTATCCTTTCGTATGCATACAGTTCCTATAAAATGCCCGAGTCTTAATTCGTCTTAATATAAAATGCATGCTTAGCGTTTAAACGCAAATGCGGCCACGTTGTTTCAATTAGTTCAACAAACCAGATACTTAATATTTAACCGTTTACATTATTGTCTCGCCCGGCGTTTAAAAAGTCGTGCTACACTTTATGGTAATCGTATCGTAAACTTCAAGCCTGTAAAGAGGTGAAATTATGGCTAAGTGAACGCTATCATCAAACTCCCGAACAGCACATAATATTATCTAACCATTCTACTCACATCACTTAATTGGCAAAAAGACCATCAGCGCATCCATTACATAATTGTATCTCTCACCTACAACGCCATTCGAACTTCTCTACCCTCTTACAATCGCCAGCTATTCACCATCCAACCGTCCGGGTCTACTCGCTCACCAGCGTATCATTGTTAATCGCGGCCTCCAGTTTCCTCCTAACTGAAACTCTGCAACCGTTCCGTATTTAATCTACGCTGCACCAGCTCTTTGGAAAGGACTCACAAAAGAGAGTCGTCAGTTTCATCAGCCACCTATCGTGTCTGTTCATTTCCGCTGGCACTCTCCCAGAGTGCTTTCCGGTCACGACTGAAATGCACCAAGTACCTATTTGCAAGCATTAGCCTACAGTTTGTTCTGAGATAGGCCCACATAAGTTACTGATTAGGTCTACAATGTTACTAATAATGATAAATTTCGGCCGAACTAAGTCGTATTAAACGGAGCCTTAGACTGCTAACGCTGGCGCTTCCACAACAGCGATTGAAAGAACGTCTCATAGAGTAGCGCTATATAATATACAAATTTCAGAAAGAAAAGCCACGCGCCAGTCAAAACGTTACCACGATTTCCTGAGGATGACCTATCTGTAAAAGCCGCTACATAAATGCCACGAATGAAGATAATTTGAAACTGGCTCTGCCTAATTAAAACGACCCACATGCAGGGTCCGAAATCTTGTTATAAACTGTTTTAAAAAGAGATCTAAATGTATTTAAAAAAAGACACGACCTCCAGAAGTCCTTCATAAAAAATATTCGCTTATTTCTCCGTTCAATATGTTTATGTTGGGCAGGCTGGACACGTCGTTTATAACCCTATTCTGGACGCTATTCGGTCTGATAGCTCTAGCGGTGCTGCAGGTCAAGCTGCGCTACATCGAAGGCTTTGGAAAGGTGTTATTCGGTCTGTACAACGTGGCCGCCCGAATACTTTTCCTCAATATGCTCATTGCAATGATGTCCAAGTCTTTCAATGTGACCGTGGTAAGCTGACTGAATATATCAACTACTCTACGCGTTTTCTCGCTTTACTCACGCTCCAAATCGTGCGCTAAAGGCTTTGCATGTTGTAGCGCAAAATCAACGTTAATGAATACTTGGATTTTACCTGTTTTAGAATTTTCTCCGCTCAGATCAAATGTGATGAAATTGGATCTGGTGTCCGATCTATGATACGGTTTATGATCACGGTAGAACAACGGGGAACGCCCAAAAACGAAAATTTACCGACTTTGGCCACCATCTAGACCGCAAAATATCCGCAATTGGATTTACCATCCCATTCTTTTCACTGTACGCTAACCAAACCTAATAAAGCTAAGCAGAGGGTCACTGATTAATCCTACGGTGTTAACTGTGCCACTGAGTCTGGTATTTGAATAGGCCTACCGCAAATTGACTAATCAAACATAGTGTATATGCAAAACAATGTGGATCCAGACTGTCTGCTGTTAGAATGAAGTTCGCAACATTGAACTGCCTGCAGGAAATTTTCAGCTCGTATTTCTGGGACTATAACCCCCTCTTGTCTGCACAGGCTAGATTTGGCACCCCTACCTTTTTGAGGCTCTCCGATCCCCTCTCTCTTCGACAACCCTAGGTTTGGTGAGTTTAGAGTTAACTCGATTTAGGTGAGATTAGGTCGAACTAGAACTGTTTCTGGACATGGTCAATTTATGGAAGGGTGCAAATAAGTGAATGTTTAATAAACATAATCTTCGATCCTAGACCAGATCTGCCTTTTCCCTCTGTTTAGCCTTCTTTTGTCTCTCTTTTGGCTGTATTTCGCTGTCATTTTTGTTCACGTGATATCGTTCATTAATTTCCGGTTAAATTAATTAATTTTCCGGTTTTATTAATTACTTTAATGACTGGGTCATTTTGTTTGTTAAGAATTCGATTTTGCAATGTAAATAATTTCGTTTGAATGAGCATGTTACGCACGAGTCCATTTTATTCGAAATGTACGTATCACATAAGAATTTTTCGTGGAAAAATTTGATGTACACATATAGCGAATAGTCGATGCGAAAAAGAGATGGGAGAGCAGAGAAGAGCAGACGAAAGAAATGAAGAACAGCTTTATAGGAAGAGAGCAGAGCAGGGGAGAAAGAAACGACAGAGGAGCACAACCAGGGAGTGGAATAAGGCGAGCAGAACAGAAGAGATGAGGGGCGAGCAGGGA
This sequence comes from Bimastos eiseni, assembly GCA_959347315.1. Lineage (NCBI taxonomy): Eukaryota > Metazoa > Annelida > Clitellata > Crassiclitellata > Lumbricidae > Bimastos > Bimastos eiseni. The sequence continues at coordinate 37,306,810 of OY365812.1, read as the reverse complement.
AGAGCAGAGTGAAGGACAAGACTGGACCAGATCGAACAGAGAAAGGAAGAAGAGAGGAATGTGACCGACGTCTATTTACCAAGGATTCGATCGATTTATAGCTTCAAAGACAATTCGAAATCTTTCATCCGATTCCCAATCTATCGTCCACGGCCCTAGAGCAATCTCACTTCCGCACCAATAACGCCATCTTGTGACAGGAGGAGGCGAATGTCTCCACTCGCAATTGGCAGCTGGATCTCCTAGATATTAAACTCGGTTCCTTGAAGCCGATTGCCTTTGACAAACGGAGACGAACGGGATCAGCAGAGCCAGAAGAGGCAGCAACGGTCACGATGCCATTTGCTTCCGCTGCCAAACGGAGACGCAGCTGCGGTCACGTGCGTCCGGGACCGTTGCCATGGAAACTGACTCGCAACCCGGAACAGGAAGTGATGCAAAGCACGGCGACGGCTCCTTGACTCGTCCGTTAAATCGGAAGTTTATTAGCCTCCTCTTCATTCTTTTTCTTTCGCTACTCCTCTTCCCGCTCCTCACATTCGATCTGATATATCATTAATTACATGCACCTAGGTCGCTCACTCAGTCAGTCTGTCACTTGCTAGGTCATTCACCTACTCAAAGACTCCATCCACCTACTTACCCATTCCCCTACTCACTCGCCCGTCCACCGTCACTCACTCGCTCACTCACTCACTCACCCACTCATTCGCTAACTCGTTCACTCACCCACTCACTCACTAAATGCTAATTTGCTCCAACTGACCAAGTGATCCCACATTCTGCCCAACCCGTTACCATGAACATTATGACCTTATCGACGGTTGCCATGGCGTTGCTTAGGATCACGCGGATCGCGAGTGGAAGTTCGCGCGGTCGAAGCTGTGGATGGGTTACTATGACGACGGTTCGACACTTCCGCCGCCGTTCAATCTGATCGTCAGTCCAAAGTCCGTCTTCTACATCCTATGTCGCCTGAAACTCTTCCTCAAGAACTGCGTCGCCCAGCGACAGAGTAACGCATCGAAGCGAAGGAGAAAGGCGGCAGCACGACTGGCAAAGGTATTGGTTATTGTCAGGCGATGTATACATGCGCTACATAAGCACCTCGATATATACCTACATACACAGGTGAGTATAAGTAAAGGCTCTACTTATGGAATCATGATGAGCAATATGAGTAAAACAAGTATCAAGAATGGCTTGAAAATAGGATTTACTTTTTCGCAGGTGCGAGTAACGCTGCCATATATAAGTGCTCAGATACATAGGTACATACATACTTACTTTCTGCATCTATATACATACACACGTATAAATACACACATGCTAACACGCATATATTAACAGGCACAAATATATTAGAGCGCATATATAAATATTTTTAGACGATAATGTGCAATGCATTGAATTTGAATGCATGTATAGATGGACGGAAGCAGGGACGAACGGACGGATGGATTAACGGACGGGGAGAGGGATAAACTAACGAAAGGGTGGATGGAAGAACGGAGGCGAAAAGAGGTAGGTCGATGGATGATCGGAGGGAAAGATGGATGAACGGAGGGAAAGATGGATGAACGGAGGGAAAGATGGATGAACGGAGGGAAAGATGGATGATCGGAGGGAAAGATGGATGAACGGAGGGAAAGATGGATGAACGGAGGGAAAGATGGATGAACGGAGGGAAATATGGATGATCGGAGGGAAAGATGGATGATCGGAGGGAAAGATGGATGAACGGAGGGAAAGATGGATGAACGGAGGGAAAGATGGATGATCGGAGGGAAAGATGGATGAACGGAGGGAAAGATGGATGATCGGAGGGAAAGATGGATGAACGGAGGGAAAGATGGATGAACGGAGGGAAAGATGGATGAACGGAGGGAAAGATGGATGAACGGAGGGAAAGATGGATGAACGGAGGGAAAGATGGATGAACGGAGGGAAAGATGGATGATCGGAGGGAAAGATGAACGGAGGGAAAGATGGATGAACGGAGGGAAAGATGGATGAACGGAGGGAAAGATGGATGATCGGAGGGAAAGATGGATGAACGGAGGGAAAGATGGATGAACGGAGGGAAAGATGGATGAACGGAGGGAAAGATGGATGAACGGAGGGAAAGATGGATTAACGGAGGGAAAGATGGATGAACGGAGGGAAAGATGGATGAACGGAGGAGGGTTGGATGACCAGGCCGATACATGAACGAGTGGACGATTGTATGCAGAGAGAAGAAGCGGTCAACGGAGAAGAGATGATTAAGCATCCCATGCGATTTGCTTAGAGAGACCTCTAGTGACCTCTGGGTGTCGACGTCAGGATACCTCCCTAAATGGATCTCATCCGTCTCAATTTGTGAACCTTTTTACACTTGTTATTGCATCCGATCAACGTAGGCTATATACGTCGCTTCCAGGACGTCGCTCAGCTCCGGCTATCTGTCTGTCTATCTATCTGTCTCTCTATCTATCTGTGACTTTCTCTCTGCATGTATCTCTCCTTTTCACTGTATCTCATTCCCTGCTTTTCTCTGTCTGTGTCTGGCTGTCTCTGTCTTTCTCTGTCGCTCACTGTCGCTTTCTGTTTCTCTCGTTCTTATTATATTTTATTCTCTGATTTCTCGGTCTCTCTGTTTCTCTCTTCCACAATATATCTGTCTCTCAGTCTTTCTCCTGTCGCCTTCTCTCCGAGACCTCTGATCCTATGTGATGGGTTAAAGGTTATGCAAAATCGTATATATATATATATATATCTACATGTCTTTCAAGCTTTCATCTAAACCGACTGAGGAAGCATTGGCAAGCGAGAGGTCGAGAGTTCAAGGTCGGTGTTTCGAAACTTATGGGCCACTTGCACCCATAGCGAACCAGGCCGTAAAGAGAATAATTACATCAATTTTACGGAGTCGGTGGAAAGATTAGTGGCCACCTGCCCTCATATCATCATATGCCGAGGTCAAGAAAAAGAAGTTGCTAACACTGCACATATATCTGCCTCTCTGGGTTCGCTTTTAAGGGTCTGTTATGCTCTTTTATCCCTCTTCGGTAGTATTAAATCGACAAACCCGACGATAGCATTTCCTATGGTAACTTGAAGTCGTCGCGCAGCTATAATTATTCGACCTTTTGATGTTTAATAGCAGAAGCCGAAAAAAGACTGCGAAGACAGTTCGAAGAAGAACATTGAACGAAGAAAATACGAGGTTAGTATTATTAAGAAATTAGTATACACGTAAGTAGCTGTTAGTAGTGCTATCATTAACCTTGTCTGTCTTTCTGTCTGTCTATTTACCTGTGAGTCTGTCCATCCGTTCTCTGCCAGCTGAAGCAATTCCTCAAGGACTGCATTTCCTGCCTATTCCATGTATCTGTCTGTGTGAGTCTATATGTATGTCTGTGTGCCTGACTGCCTGTCTCCTCTCTACACTATATGCATCAACTTTTTGTAGGATGTGATGCGTCGATTGGTCAGTCGTTTTATTCACCAGTGGAAGAAGCAGCTACGACAAGATGGCGTCAGCGAAGATGACCTTCTGGAGATCAAGCAGGACATCTCCAGCCTCCGGTCAGTGGTCAGGACTCGGCCACCGAGCAATAATTCCCTTTACTATGCATCAAATAGTTCCCCAAGAGGAGGCAGAGTAGCCGTTATAATTAGGGCTTGTGTCGTTTTGGTCGAGAATTGGAAGGAGGGCGTTCAAGTGAATCTGGGTAAAAGGTTCTTGAAAGGCAAGGACTGGCATCTAAAGATAAAGCATCGAGAAACAGAGGGATTCTATCTTAGATGACATATTCTACGATTTGTATGGCGTCTTTTCTGCTCCTCTTTTCAGAAGCATGCATGAGTCCGCAATATGTAGGTTCCAATAAGCGCAGTAATTATTTTCCACGGGAAAGAAATTACTCAAAAGAAAGTTTTGCGAAAATGAACCTGAAACTGAAACAGACGATCGCATTGTTTAAAATCAGTAATTAATTAATAAGTTAATTGTCTCAGGTACGAACTTAGAGAAGACAGAAAACGAGGCGAATTTCAGTCGGCCATGCTCATGGAAAACCTCAAACGCGACATCCTGCGTTTCTTCGGGACGGCGCACCCGGGTACCAGCGGCCACCACAACAGCAACGGTCCCGGACAGGGCCTCCCCCAGTCGACGACGCTCTCGCGGGACTCCTCCGTTGACGACAAGATCGACGACATGGGCAGCTATCGATCGTCGTCTGGGCCCCATTTCCTCCCCGACGACCTCTGCCAACTCCGCAGGGACATCGTCCGCAGCCTCCGCGCCGAACTGGCCGACGTCGCCCGCGAGATGTCGCACGCGTCAAACGAACGCGGTTGTCGTGCGGCGACCGCGGGAGCCCCTCTGTCGGGCCAGACACCTCCGTCCTTGTCGATTCCAGCGAACTCTGAACTCTATCATACGCACCTCTATACGCAGTTATGACGGAGCCGGGAAGTGCTATCAAGGTCGGCCTTCCGCAGCAACGTCAGTCGTGGGAGCAACGTTGGGAACCACTCCATTACCTGGTTCGGATATCTCCCGTTGAAGATACATATTCGCATGCATTTACTTGTGCAACTCTTACATGCATTGCAACTCTACTCCTGTTAACCTAATTGTTTCCAACACTAAATAGGCTTACCATTGAATGAAGTACTACAGTAATTTCCTTGTCGATGTTTCTCCTGTCCATAGAAGACTTTTCTCCACACACTTCTCCCACTGATGATACTTTTTACGTATACCTCATGAGACGTATTTTAACTGGAGCGGGAAACTCGCTGGCTCTTCTTCTTCCCATTAACTCTCTTGTTGCCTTGATTCTAAACACCACGCACCATAGCCGCCTGCCTGACCCTTGGATATTGATCCGAAATCGATTATGACCTTACCTATCTATACGATTTAGTTTTGACTGAGCATTTAAGCTTGTTTACGATAATTGCTTTTTTGACGCTGCAGTATTTAAGAGATTACGATTACGATACGACGCCATCTTGTTGGTCCTTCTCTGGTCCTACCCTTTGTGGACGTCCGGACTCACGACGGTTCCTACCACGGTATAGTTAGAAGCTTCTATAGATAGGCCTAACGCGGGTGTTTAATGTACAGGAATCAACCGATGCCTCACCAAAACAAAGTCGTATAATGAGGTGAATATATCCAGAAGATCAGTCAGTAAGACAAAGATACAGATCATGGTCGACAAGCAATTTGAAAAAAATTAGTTGGTCTAAGCCGAAACGAAATGACTTAATCGATTGAGCTGAACAAACAGACAAAGGGAGTAGAACAAACAGATACAGGAATTAGCACGATCAGCTACAGAGTGCAGAAAAGATACAAGGAGCAGAACGAACAGACTGCTTGCTCTTCCCACTTTCTTCTTCCCTCCTCCTCCTCCTCCTCCTCCTCACTTCCATCTCGTCTTTCCTTCTCTTTAATCTCACCCTCCTCGTCTCCTCCTTTCCTGTCTTCTTCCCTTCTCTCTCTTGTTTATTGTTTATTTGGAGGATTTATATAGCACCCCTTCAAGAACATACACTCAGAAGCGCTCACCTACACATGAATATGGCTTACGCTGGAATTTCCCACAGTCCATCGACGATACTTTGACCAATGTGTTGTTCTGCCACATAATTATGACGTCATTATAGGACCGTTATTCCTGTAACGTCACAACACGAAAATGACGTCATGGCAACAACTTCATTGATGTTAACGTCCAACGACGCTGAATCATAAAACATAGATGATTATGATTACTATTATTATGATGATTATTATTATTATGATTGCTGTTTACAAGCATGGAACTGGTAGATTACGAACAGTGGCGGAAGTAAACAGCAACGCAAGACTGTTACTTCATTGGTCGTACAAGACTTGATATGGCATCAGTTGCAATCTGTCAGCCAATCAGTAACTTCGATTAGTGCGGGATGTTCATAAAACCCCAAGTCTCACCTGCAATCCAACTCCGCCACCGTCTCCCTTATGGATGGTGCCAGTCCCAAGCCTGGAAAGAAAGGAGTCGGGCTTTGAACTGCACGCGGGTGCGGTCTTTCAAAAATTTACTATTCTGAAGGAAGGTATTAGCCTGAGCAAGAGCCTGACAATCTATGAGGTTGAGGCCTTAGCCGACCTAGTTGTAGAGATATGACTCCGCAAGTGCATGTTACCGCAGCATCACTTTGTTAAAAGGTTCCTAACAAATCAAACGAATGTCATATTATGTCCGAGAAACGAAATATCACCGAGTAACATAACAGGTCGGGTTCATCAAATGCTGTATCGGTCGGCGGTTAGAGCTAAACAAATTCTCCCGGTTCTTTAATGATTAGTCTAGGAACCTCCAAACACATCCAAAGTCGGGTGCGATTATGTACAAGATAATTGCAAGACCATTATTTACATGAGGCGGAGGTTGCTCACCGTATTCTCGAGAGCCCTTAGAACCGCTGCTGGTGAAGTAACGACCTCAAATAATTCTTCACGAGGATCCCACGTGAAAGTGTGTCACTTGTCCACTCACTTAGGGTCTTTCTGTCTACAAGTAAAGGATTCTTTTCAGTTCTTTAAACTGTCTTAATAACGAAAACAGATACACAAGCAGAAGCGTGACATGCGCAGAACGCGCGGATGACATATCAATGTTCCATTTGCGATTGTTAGTTAAAAATCTGTTAAATAATATAACTGCCATGTAGGCAATGCTTAATATATTGTTAGGAAATTGCGCACGCCAAACTGGTTACTTACCGACGCACATGTAACATAAGAGACGAGCGAGCGAGAGCGAGACAGAGAGCCAGACAGACAAACAGGCAGAGAGAGACAGAGAGACGGAGAGATCGAGCGAGCATCAAACATGGTTTTAATTTTATGACAAAATTTAGCCGTTGAGACCTCATCCGCCCATGACGTTCACTAGCACAGCTATTTTAGAAAAAAATGGATGAACCTACAGTATTTTGGTTGGGGTTGTTCCGCGCAAGTGAATTCGCATAACTGCCATTGAGCCGTGGCAAGATGCGATGATCGCCTTCGATCAATCGTCAACCGAATATTATGAGAAACCATTAATAACTAGTAACTATTGACAAATGCAACTATTGCGACAGACAGACAGACATGTGAAACGATATATTAATCAATCAGTCCATCAATCAGACAATCGATCAATCTACCGCCGAAACTTAACGTAGCTGCCCTTAACCTCTACACAGAGACTCTCCCGGTCCGACTACTTCTAAAGAGAGCAGTATTAAGTAATGAGTAGAATACAGATGAGAAGGTTTTGGGCAAAAGACGAAGATCTTGGGGTAGCCCATTCCATGTGGTTGGACCAACCATTGCAAAGGAACGGTTCTTCATCATAGAAGTGCGGGCGAAGGGGACAGTCAAGTTCTCCCAAGTATGGTAGCAGATCGGAGAGACCTTCGACCAACATTGACAGTGACAGGTCGACACAATTCCTGAAGGAAAGTAGGGGCAGTGCCACAGAGGCAGCGCCAAAACCATGGCAGAAACCCTGATTAAGTCTTCGATGGTCCAAGATTCACCCATATATGGGAAGAATTTTTTCAAAATCAGTCGCTTGTCGCTGGTTACAATCAGGCTTAAAATGACCAAAAATGACGTAAAACCTCAAACCGGTCGTAATTGATATTAATGCAGTAACGATTACAAAAATATATATTTAATACAAATAATATATAAAACTTTTGTTTGGACTTTCATAAAGGCTTCAAAAAAGATTTTTACCAACAGCCCTATAATGTTACGAGACGGAAAATCATAATTTCGGTTCAAATTTCGCTATCTTTGTTGTCATATTTAATTAGGTTATGGTTCGAGATTTCCCGCCTTCATGGTCTCGTTTTGAAGCAGAATATCTCCTTTTCCTGTTCTATTAATAACATATGACCTTAGCCCATTTATTACGCACACAAATTGCCCAAAAAGAGGTCGACTTATGTAAACAATAGCCGATTAATGTTAACAACCGAAGCGCGTGATTTCATCACGTGATACAATCTTGAACTGCGTTTGGCTGATGGTTTTAAGGTCAGCAAGGCACATGCGCACTCGGTATGACCCGGTCTCTTTAAATGTCACGCACACACGGAATGCATTCTAGTTTGTTGATTTTGAAATACTTAATTCTCGAAAATGGAAGATTATCGCGAATTTGATTAATGCTAAAGGGTCGGATCGAGCAAAAGTGCACGAATTGTTGCAAGAGAATTTGATCATCGATCGTGATGACGATCGCGATGAAAGCGAGGTTTTCAGTGATGATGATTTTCGGACAGAATCTGATGCCAACAACGATTCAGATGACCAAGAAGAAAATGAAATGAATGTTTCGGATTTCGAAGAGGTCATGACGCACGCTAAAACATCTAGCGAGTTCGTAACTGATGACAATGCCGTTGAATATCAGAAAGCGGTTGAATTCAGGTAAGCCCCGATTATTTTTTAAATACTGTGCACCACAGGATCCTTGTTTATAGACATTCACGTACTATTTCTGATTCACTGCGACTCCTATACGAAAATCAGTTTAAACTAAGCTCTAATTGAGCTAATTATTATTATAAGTTTCAGGCATAACTGTAAAGATTAGCCTGTTCTAGTTGAGCTTGTCTTTATAAATATTCAGGCACAACTACTACGTTTAGACCCTCTTCTCACTGTGCTCGTTTTTATAAGACCTTAGGCATAACGGTTAGGTTTACAACCTGTATTATTGAGCTTGTCTTTAAGTATTGAAGTATAAATGCAAAAGTTGTGTCATTTCCTCACTTGTACTACTTCATCTTTTACAATCCTTACTGTGCAATGTACAAGTTTATCATTAATTGATTAAGTTAATGATAGGAAATAATAATTAGTATTTCAATTGCAATTTACTTTTTATCAGGATTCTTCTCGATAATCAATAATTGCAGTTTACCGGTTGATAAATCTTGTAAATTGCTGTTTGTTTTGAATGCAGGGCTTTTAGCATTGGCTTTGCTTTTTTGTTGCATGGCTTTTATAAAAGCAAACTGAAATGAATTTGATAAATAGAAAAAAATATTTTTATATGGGTTGTTTATTTGTAGATGTCAATGTAAACTTAATAATGGACTCCCATGCAGTAGCCAGTATGCTCCGGAGGACATGGTCAGGCGTAGAATGGAAATGGCTGCACTTGTCCCACGGGATCAAATGTTTGTGCTTCTCGGCAAAATTTCTTGCACAATAAACATGTCCGATGAGACTTGTCGCAGCAGGAAATCCAGCCAAGCGGTGCGTCAACATCAGCGAACATTATATTATTTGGAAAGCCGTCAGATCTGCCGTACAATCTTTAAGTTCATCCACGGGATTACCCAGGACAGACTGACGGGGATTCTCAAGTGGTATAAAACAGAAGGTTTAAGACCAAAAGAAAAACAAAGCGGTGGACGTAAGAACAACACCCACTGCTTTCAGTTTAGAGAAATTGAAGATATTATTCGCTTCCTGACAAATTATGCCAGCGAGCATGCGATGATGCTTCCTGGAAGGGTTCCTGGATTTAAGCGGGATGATATCAAGTTGCTGCCATCGAGCCACACCAAGACCAAAGTGTACGGCCTATACCAAACGTGCATGGACAACATGGAAAACGAGTCGCTGGATTTTCGATCTTCAAACAGTACTGGCTTCAACTCGTTCCATTCATCACGACGTGCAAGCCAATGACTGATTTGTGTTGGACTTGCCAAAACAACACGTTGATCTACCGTAGTTCCATTATCGAGGATCATGATAAAAAAAAGGTTTGACTTGAATTGCATATGTTTCTATGATTTTCCTGAGAAAAGCAAATAATTATTTTTCAGAAATCTGAAATGCTCCAGTGGTGTTCTGGTATGAGGAGCACCTGGGGCTTTGTTAACATTTGAGATTACAATTTGCACTTAACATAATGGTGACTGGCTGAATAGTCACACGTTTTGTCGGAAATATAAAGACAGTTCTCCTGCTGGACTAAGCGCCTAATTCATTTATAAAATATTGTTTATGTGTGGGTGGGCTCGATTGTGTTGTGGGATGTGTGCTGGATTGTTAAGAGAAAGATTAGAGATTCAAATCTTCTCTAGTGAAGAGATTTGCATCGAGATTTCTGCTCCACCTGTGCCATTTACCAACTCAGCTGTGATGAGTACATTGCTCGTACACTGTCGGTGGAAGGATAATACGGCGAGGGAGAGAATTTGTCACTCGCTCTCATATGCTGAGGCTAAGATATGAAGTCACAGACACTTCACACCAATTACTGCCTCTCAGATTAGTTTAAGGAAATGCTCTTCGCTATTTATCTATAATTTAGATCTAAAATTTAATATTGTGATACTTAATTCCTGTGCAAATTATTCCTCTTAAATGTCTTTTAGTATTTGAGACTGTATACTATAAGACAGGTCTTATTGTTTTTGTTCGATGGAAGAATTTGATTGCCCGTTGCTACACATAGAGGAAGAAGCCGCCATGGACAAAAACAGAGTCGATAAAGAATACTGAATAAAGACGCAGCAAATCCTTTTTGACTCTACCACTACCATTACTCTGGCAATGCCAGTCTCAAGTCTGGATAAAGGAGGAGGGCGACGACAATGATCCTTTTTATCACACAGCATCGTTAAAATGAAGCTTGTTCATCGTCTTCCGACGATGCAGAACCAAAAATCGTCGTCGCACCAAACTGGAGGACATGATAGCAGATGACCTGTAAACAGTGGCAGTGGGTAGACTGAAGGATTGGACCTTGTTTCAACAGAGGAGCCAAAACAAAGAGGAAGCTCGTAATCCAATGATGATTCACAATCACCTACTGCTGAAACATGTAAAACTCTAGGTCGTGGTGGTGGAAGACCCGTGACTTTGCCAGTTGACGCTGAATACATAGTGTGACTGGAATAAACTGTCATTTTATTTCTGTGTTTTATTATTTGGATGTTAATTTTATCCATTACTGCATTGCAATATTTAATTCCTTAGCATGCAATAGCTGCTTAACCTTTCTCGGAATTTGAGACTTTTGTAATAAAATTGACATTTAGTTTCAATGATTTCTCGTTGGTCAACTGGAATAACTTTAATAACTTTGTTCCTACTTGAGATATCTACACCAAATTTCGACAGTACATTTGCAATACCTGCAGCTGCAATGGTGCCAAATTTCAGTAAAATCGGTTCAAGAACAATAGCCGTTGCTAAAGAGATTATAAAAATAATATGGCTAAACTTTGCACGCAGTTTTCTCGAATAGCACTTACGTAAACGGTCACATTGGAAATTCTATAACTTTGGCTGTATGCAAGGCAGAAACTAGCTGAAAACGGTTTTGGAAAGGTAAATCTAGCAGCTTCAGGATGGTGCAAGGAACAGGAAAAATATTTTGTATACAAGTGACTGGCTTTGTGCTGAAAAGTCACATTTGTCTGCAGTCAATGCTTTTGTTACAGTTCAGTGGATTTCAATACGAATTGGCCAAGTAAATACTTTTGCTCATTTTCAGTCCATCTGTATAATTGCTCTAAATTGATAAATGTCTCTTTCTGTATGATTATCATTCGTCCACAAATCTATCCAAAAGTTTGCAATCAAAGAAGTACGTACCTCTAAGCATCCGTGCATGCGGTGTATTTCAGGCCTCACTTGGTGGAGTCAAACTCATAGGACAGAACTAGTAAAAATGTGTTGTGTTTTATGACAGCATGGATATCTTAATTAAGAACCTAATTTGGTGTGGAAAACGCTCATGCCAAGATAATCAATCAAAGTACAGTAGACCTGATTATTTCTGTATAATTAACCTCCGTTGGTATACTCTTAAGCTAAGCGCAGGGCAACAGCTTGATCAAAAGAGCTATGTCGTTTAATAAGGTTGCGAGAATTTTGGATTCCTCGCTTCACCCGCAAGTGAAGTAGTAGGCCCTATGCATGTATGTTTGTATGTATTTATATATTTATGTGTTTATGTATGTATGTATGCATGTATAAATGTATATGCAAATTATGCATATAAACCTATATGCCGCAACAGCAAGAATGGGTATATTATATAAAAATTAATTAATTACCCATTGGTGCTTATGCAGTTGTGCGAAAAGGTGCTTAGTGCATGCGCCTGTATCTTTACAGAGAATCTTTAAAAGATGCATACGTCGTCCTGTGCGATTTCAGTAGAGCAAGACGGCTGGCGGACGTGACGTAGCGCTGGTAAAAAGAGCAAAAGATGAATACGACATATTTTGATAAAGAGAGAAATCAGTGATTAAATGGAGAGACGCTGCAGTAATGTGGTGAAGAAAACAAACGGACGATGGAAGCAATGAAACGCCGTACATAGAAATTGTTAACCGTCGAAAGGACTTTTATTTTCAGGAACGAACAATGTTCTCGTCAGACAACTGTCTGATCGTTCAAGGACTTTTAGTATCATGTTATTGTGTCATGCCTGCTTTCTGTTGAACTGTCAAGCTGACTGGTTTCGTATGATCTACTGTTTGGCTAGTTTTGCGATAATTGTTATGCAGTAGGAGTAGTTGTTATGAGTTGTTTGGACTGTTCGACAATGTCTAATTTCATGATTAGCGATGGACGATTGAGTCCACGTGATTTTCATGTTGTATCATATAGGATCTGACTGTTAAGTCTGTTAATTTGCTTTGTGGACTATTGTCTGAACTGAAGCCGATGTACGCTTTAATTAGGGGAAATCTTGTGATTAGGCGTTCCCAAAATGAGACTTTTGGGATGTTGCTGCGGGAGGCGTGTAACGGTTCAGGGGTGCGCCTACCTGGTGTCGGCCTGCTGTAGTGTCTGCCTGTTGTGTACACCTGTCTACTGTGTTCTTACTACTGTGGTATCTACCTGCTGTATGCGCTTATCTACTATCTACTGTAGTCTATCTACTATCTACTGTAGATATCTACTATCTACTGTATACCATCTACTGTAGTCTATCTACTATCTACTGTAGATATCTACTATATACTGTATCCTATCTACTATGTATTATCTACTATCTACTGTGTAGTCTCTTCTGTCTACTGTCGCCTATCTACTGTGTAGTCTCTACTATCTACTGTCTCCTATCTACTGTGTATCATCTACTATCTACAGCAAATTAGTATAAAAGGAGTTCGCCTGGAAGATCGTGGTCGTATGATCGTAGTCGTCGTATGATCGTAGTCGTCGTATGATCGTGGTCGTCGTATGATCGTAGTCGTCGTATGATCGTAATCGTCGTATGATCGTAATCGTCGTATGATCGTAGTCGTCGTATGATCGCGGTCGTCGCCTGGGAATCGTCGTCGTCGTCTGGAGATCGTCATCGGGGAGCCTTGTAGATTCGGCTTCGGCCTTGCAGTCTCGGCTCCTATGAAGCACGAATAGTCGTCGTGGCTTGCGATAGTCGTCGTGGATATAGTCGTCGTAGATTTGCGATAGTCACCGTCAGCCATTGACGTAGCATAGTAGTCGCCGTCAGCAATTGACGAAGCGTTGCAATTACTCGTTAGTTATCGACGTAGGGCGTATTGAGGGAGTGAGATACGGACTGTTTCCGAATGGGCGCTACAGAAGTATTGTTTTCCGTTGTACATTGAAAGAGGATTATCGAACAAGCGTGTCTTATTCCAAGCGTCACCCAGAAAAGAGCTATTTAAACCTTAAATGGTTAGTCTTCAGCAAACCACTGAAGCCTTACTCAGCGGACTGCAACTCGAACTACCCCCATATCGGATGGGGCTGCAAGTCGTCATCCTGGTCACGGTCGAATAGGCCCCGTTCCGTTACATTATTTAACCGACTTGTCTATGTATTGTTTCGATGACAGAAGCACGAGGCAAAGAGCTTGTGGAGCGAGGATGCAAACGAATTGGTTGAAGGCTCATATCTACTCCACGATCTCAGCAAGACATCTGTTGTGGGTGTGATGGATATGCCTACCAAGGAGTCGATCGGTGAAAGGCTGCCGAACGAAAGACTGCCCTCCAGCCATCTTCCCTTGAAGGCCATAATGACCTTCAATTAAGAGAGTTAAATTGTGATCATTGTATGCTATATAGAACTGGGTACACTTTGAGTTCAGGTGCATGACTTAACTACTGAAAATGCTGATTGCTGTGTAGATTTTATATTATTCCAGTTCGTTATGATTCTTGTTTTCAATTAACTCAATTTTTGCACAGAGGAATCGGCTACATCAAGACCTGACGCTGCTGGCCGCCATCAGCAATCCGCTCTCTTTCAAATGTTCATGTTCTTCTTTGGAGTTTGTTTTGGCGCGGATCGAACTTTAAGTGTAGTGGTTTAGGCAGCTAGGTGAAACCTATGATATAGGTCTATTTATGAGCTATCTGCTCTATTGCATTGTTTATCACTAATCTATAGAGTTTCAGAAGTCTTTCGTTGATATTTTGCCGCCATGTTTGTGTGGAGGCGAGTGTTATAGATATGCAGTAGCTTTCCGGTCATCCTGCAGCAGAGAGTAGAGACCTGGAGTAACTCATTACACTCCAGTGCAGCTGTCAACACTGGCGTAACATTGATGGGTTTTGAACCCTGTTAAAACCCTAATAAATGACATCCAGTTGAGACAGATTGAAAAACATAGGCTTATTATAGTGCTTACATCTACGCCAAGAGTGCAACAATGAATCAAGAAATTGCTCGACGTGTGTTTGTTAGATGGTGAGAGTTTCAAAACACATAAATGATCAGATGAAGCTACTACCACTGAGTTGTCCGTCTGATCGATTCATATGTAATTATTAGATCAACAGGTCTACGGTTTTTTGTCTCTACTGTTCTTAATATGTGTGCCTCTCTATTTGTCTGTCCCTCTGTTTATCTTCGTCTCTCTCTTTCTCATTCTGCCTGTCTGTGTATCTCTCTTTCTCTACGTCATTGCCCGTCTGTCTGTCTGTTTGTCTGTCTCTGCCTGTCCGTGTCTATGAGAATGTATCTATGTCTCTCTCTGGCTTGCCCTGTCTCGAACTATTCCTCCTTCGTCATGGACTGTTGTGTTCAAATTTTATTGTAAACTTTCACAGCACCGTGCTGCCTATTTGGAAACAACAAGGCTATGCTAAATGTTATGCGTACTTGGATGATGAGTTGATCCATGCAGATGCTCTGATACGAAAAGGATATGAACCGGTCTACTCGATGGAATATACACTCAATCAGGTTTGAATCCTTACGGCAGGTAGCGAATCCTTGATAACCATGCCTGTACGGTAGGCATATTAAAAAGAAAGTCATGTAACCATGCAGAGACACTATGTACTCATATTTTACAATTTATGTATTTTTTATGCAATTGTTCACTCAAAAATGTATGTGTTACACACATAAGTGACACTCACACATAATAATAGTAATAATAATAATATCTAAAAAAATCATAAGAGTGATAATATTTATAAAAAAAATAATAATTGGCCTAATAATAATTCTAATATTAATTCTAAGAAAAAATAATAATATTAATAATGATATTAATCGCGTAATAATCAATATATCAAGCAATCAGTCAATCAATCAATCAACAGGTAGTAAGCACCAATGGGTAATTAATTAATTTTTATATAATATACCCATTCTTGCTGTTGCGGCATATAGGCTTATATGCATAATTTGCATATACATTTATACATGCATACATACATACATAAACACATAAATATATAAATACATACAAACATACATGCATAGGGCCTACTACTTCACTTGCGGGTGAAGCGAGGAATCCAAAATTCTCGCAACCTTATTAAACGACATAGCTCTTTTGATCAAGCTGTTGCCCTGCGCTTAGCTTAAGAGTATACCAACGGAGGTTAATTATACAGAAATAATCAGGTCTACTGTACTTTGATTGATTATCTTGGCATGAGCGTTTTTCACACCAAATTAGGTTCTTAATTAAGATATCCATGCTGTCATAAAACACAACACATTTTTACTAGTTCTGTCCTATGAAGTTTGATCCACCAAGCGAGGCCTGAAATACACCGCATGCACGGATGCTTAGAGGTACGTACTTCTTTGATTGCAAACTTTTGGATAGATTTGTGGACGAATGATAATCATACAGAAAGAGACATTTATCAATTTAGAGCAATTATACAGATGGACTGAAAATGAGCAAAAGTATTTACTTGGCCAATTCGTATTGAAATCCACTGAACTGAAACAAAAGCATTGACTGCAGACAGATGATTTCGGCTTTGCTCTCCATCACGTCGCTCAATAGGCGGAACTGGTAATTCGACTTTTTGAATCCGCCCATTTGGATGTCGTATGACAGAATCTGAAAGGAGTCTTTGGGAATAGTGCGCAGCGGGTTCTTTGATACCATTGGTCTTCTGTGTACCATTTCCATGACTCGCGTTGACTCCGCACTTCTATCCACGTACAAGTAGTTCCACAAACGGTTTGGCAGTAGGTTCGCGTACCAGGATTTCGTAGGTTTGTCATCTAAACACACCATATGGCTCATGTATGATGTATCGTATACTTTATACGTTTGAGCGTTCATAGCACGTTAGCCTCTGGAGTGAAAATGCTCATTAGTAGGGCCGGCTCTTGACAGTTTCAGCTCAGTAGGTAGGCCATATGTCGCATTTTATTATGACGCAGAGAAACTATCATGCAGTGGGTCGTCAAATATTTTTTATTATCATTATTATTATTATTTTTATTATTGATGATTTGTGAACTAATCATTATGATGATTACTAGACACTCTATAGTGTGTTTGGTTAGATAATTATTATAAGGAAACACATATGCATGCACAATTATGTAGGCTATGCTAGATACAAATTCAGATTTATTAACATGCATACATAATTGCATACATGCCTACAGTCATACATACATAAATACATACAAGTAGGCCCCAACGATAACAAAAATGAAATGACAAAATCGACAACGTGTGGCACAGTGACCGATCGGTTAGAGTGGTCAGCCCGTAACGTTCAGTGTGTGCTGAACGCGCGGGTTCGAGCCTCGTCCGGGGAGTTAATGTGTAGGGACCTTGAGCAAGTCCTTCGCGCACCATTGCTCTGCAGTACAACTGCAATTGCTCCGTCGAGGCGTGTGTGCGCACTTCTGAACAAAACATGTTGGAAGAAGGGCGGTATCAAATTTCGGAAATAAAATGAAATGAAAAAATAGGCCCTCAGGCCATATCAGATCAGCTGGCTTCTTTAATTTCCTTTACTGTCTTTTGGCATCCGTCCGTTCTCAATCTTAGGCCTGTTCCTGACCAGAACGCCTAAATCCTTATGCCATGCTTCATGTAAAGCTCAGTATGACCACGTCTAACTTGTAACTTAGAAAAACCATGTGCGAATGCAAGTTGTAAAGACTTTTAAAGATTCTCGTGCCCTAGTTCGTTTTCCGAACTTAGTTATTGTAGGCCAAAGCAAAGTTTCATGGTTTATTGAGTGTCTGATAGTCTGTGATAGATGATGAGTTCATTATTAAACCACATCGGGCTTATACAGTAACGACAGCATTGCAATTATTGAATGATTGACCAAGTACTTGGCTTGATATTATGCTGAAGAATTAAAGTCTATTTCTTGTTCAGAGTCGGGTTAGATATTGTGGAGACCATTAACCCTTTCCTTTTCATAAAGATCAAGTTAGATTAATAATCATCGTTATCAGAAATCGTCGGAGAATTCCCATCAAATTCAGAGAAGTCAGAGAATCAGAAACATCATTAACCTACCCGGGGGACATTGTGGTATAAGGTACAACGCAGGCTGACCAAAACTGCTGATATTGACAGCGCTCGCCGCATTTTGATCCTTGTCAACTCTGCAAAGATATCAATTTAATGCTCTAAAGTCTCCCAGAAGTAGCTCTACAAGTCTGCATAGCATCTAGTTACTCCATTGCATGACACTACGTCGTTCATATTATACATGAACTAACAGATGTGGCGCTCTGCGTGTAAACACCGAGCGTGGCTAGATCTTTTGGGTAGCTACGTTTAGCGCCTTCGAGAGGTTTTCATAAGGCGCTACATAAATAGCCAAATACATACATACATGCATGCATACATACATACATACACAGGCATAACGAGCCGCACTTAAATCACTCTTATCGAAACAGGACGTTTTGGCTCAGAACGTTTTGGCTCAGAACGTTTTGGTCCAGAACGTTTTGGCTCAGAACGTTTTGGCTCAGAACGTTTTGGCTCAGAAAGTTTTGGCTCAAAACGTTTTGGCTCAGAACGTTTTGGCTCAGAACGTTTTGGCTCAGAACGTTTTGGCTCAGAACGTTTTGGCTCAGAACGTTTTGGCTCAGAACGTTTTGGTCCAGGAACGTTTTGGCGCAGAACGTTTTTGGCTCAGAACGTTTTGGCTCAGAACGTTTTGGCTCAGAAACGTTAACGTTACGCACTCAAATGTCAGATAATGTAAGTGAGCTCGTATCAACATTTGGTTGAAACTGGACTCCTGAGAAAACTTGATGCATCGACTTTTAAGTTAATGAGAAATTTTTTAATGTGACAACAAAGGCAAGTGAGTTGTTTATATCAAATGATTAACTTCTGGTATTTGACTAATACTAATATTTAGTTAACAATAGTTAATATTTAGTGCCTATCAGCACAACTGAAAATGAACAGTTACGGCTTTTTATTAGGGGCCATACCTGTATATCAGCATTATAATATCCCCCTAGGATCGTATGGATCCCTTCAAAGGTAGGCTACCAATGTAGTATCCTAAAGTTTCCTAGTAGTATAGCTCTGCATAAGACATTTCATGACGTTGCGTATTTAGACGGATCTGTATCAAGGCCAGCCAATTACTCTCTGCCATACGTGTCAAGCGGAGACCTTATTGTCCCTCGCCTATCAGTGTGTTGTTGAGTTTTTAACGACACCGTTCCATATCGAAGATAATTTGGTCGCACTCCTCCTTTCTCCAGGCTTGGGACTGGCACTGTCAAAGTCCAAACAGTGGTGGCGTTAGGGACTCGCCTGTATGATGTAGTTGGGGTCAACTCATAAGACGTCTGTTTGACCGTGGTTGGGATGGGAGCGCTTCTAAGCAGAAGACCTTGAAGGGGCGCTATATAAAACTGCTGTAATAATAATAATAATAATAATAATAATAATAATAATAATAATAATAATAATAACTCAGTGCCCTGCCTCCTATAGATATAGGCTTCCTCTGCATGGCCAGGCTTTGCTAATGCTGGCCAGCGTGCGCGTCTCAACGCAATGGTAAGGAAATTGATACGACTCAAGTTTCTCCGATTTGACTAGGTGACTATATATATATAAAACCTCTGCCTCTGTGGTCATGCAGATTCGTCTTCCTACTCCTCAGTACAACACAATCCGTATCAAGTACTAGGTTGTCGTTTTGTCTCCTTTAAACAGTGTAACCTTCTCACACCGCCCTCGTCGCACAATCGAGAGATCCCGCGTGCTGACGCGCTAACCCGATTTGGTCATAGGCCCCTATCACCCGTATGATATTGCTTTTATAGGCTACACATGAATTTAATCCTATGGCAGGCCTATTCGGAATTTCCATTGCTTGATTTCGCTTCTATCTCATAACTTCGAGGACGTCTATTTTGCAATTGCTTAGTATGATTATTCTTTGATTGTATTGGCACCTTTTTTTATTTTTTCATATAAAGTGCATTCGTACTTATTAGCTATATTTCACTAGATCAGGGATTACTCTGTTCCGTTCTGTTGAAAACACTGCACGCGCATGACACCCTATGTTGAGTGATCCATGCAGACATTTATGCCACAAAACTGTGCACTGTCGTACGAGAAGTGAGAAGCACTAGACATTTTCTTAGAGAAATGACATGGGTATGGTTTTAACTCCTCTCTGCCATCAACTAATAGTTAGCCTTCATGATCATTCATTCGTTAGCATTCAGTTATAATTCATGATCTTTTTTAGCATTAATTACATTCATTATAGTCAATGAATAAATCAATGAACTTGATATAGCGTCTCTTCAAGAAATCTACTCTGAGGCGCTCCGTGCGTTAGTCCGCATGACATTAAATACCATCAACGAATGTTAGAACAATTAGCAAAACAATGCGTAGTAAGCCATAAAAGTCGCCAATGGCTGGCCCACTCACCCGCCTCCTGAGTCGAATTTCAACCTCTTCGCAGCTGGAACGTACGGCCACATTTTCTAGAAAAAACCTCTAGTCAATCACAGAAGAGTAGAGTCGTAGATGACTGAACCTACAAAAAAATTTGTAACAAGCTGAAAATAAGCAAAATGTGACTGTCATATTGTAATACACCCCAGGGAAGATAGCAGAAAATTGGGCCACCGGGCCCCATTTTGGGGACCCCATTCTAATTTGACCACCTTTTCCATGATAAAATATCATTTAATCCACTATAGAGGAATTGCATTGGGCCTAGAACCTAAAAATTAAAATTAAAAGGGTTGTTATAACATTATATTTTATACCACAGAAGTCCCAGACAGTACTTTAGTCCAAGATGGCCCTCAAAATCAAAGATGGACGCCTAAAAAGTAAACAGTCACAGCAGTACAGAAAATCTAGCTCAATGATGGCATATCAACCTGGTCAAAATTGCTTTAGAAGCTGTTTAAACAGTTTCATCCTTGGCAATCATTGCTGAATAACATTTAAAATCCCACAAAATCTGACCACACCCCAAAAAGGAACTTCAAAATTGGCCCGTAGGTCAACATTATGTACAGGAGATGGTCATATCTCAGTCAAATATTATTCCATTTGGGTGATTTCTTTGCCAATTAGCTCAGACCAGCAAAGGCTACAGTTGAGAAGACTTAGCAACCATTTGTCCATATAATGCAAGGTCATTTCAAGGTCAAAAGGTTAAAATAATGGGAAAATGGCCATAACTCAGCCAAATATTGCTCTATTTGAGTGACTCTTTAAGCTGTTAGCTGAAGTTGGCCATGGCTACATTCGACCACACCTAGTAGTCAAAGGCCAACACGATACAAAGTCATTTAAAGGTAAAAAGGTTAAAATAATTGGAAAATGGCCATAACCCAGTGAACTATAATTCTATTTGGCGATTCTTTTATAGATCTGTTAGCTCGGGTCGGCAAGGGCTACCATCGAGAAGACCTAGTAGTCAAAAGGTTAGCATGATAACAGCGGGCATTTTATCGAATATAACAAGCCATAATCACACACCATACTCATTTGATGGTTAAAATAAATTTCGCAATTTAATTTAATTAGAACAGGAAGTGTCGATGACCAAGAAGTGACTAAGCCTAAAGACCTAAGTATTGAGATTGCTTTTGACAACTGGTTGGTAACCAATCAAACAAATCTAACAAATGCAGTGGAATAACCTGGAGAGAAGAAAGGAAAGACTGGATTACATACGACACGTGGCAATTGATACAGTGGAAGCATCTGGCCAGAGCGGCACAGGCGCCTGCAGAAGGAATGCATGGCTTAACTGAGACATGAACACCAGTAGTGAGCAGATGAAAAGGCCAGAAATGTCTTAAATCATCCTGGCAAGGAGGATCCGACCATTAGGACAATGGTGTTGCAAGGAGGATTAGGACCATACGAGCAATGATTTCCTGCCCTGTAAGAGATTGGAAAATACTGGTTGGATGCCCTCATCCCACGTGGACATGAGCGGCGAAAGCCGACCTGCGCCCCTTGGACTATGTGCTGCAGACGACCTGGTGACTTGCACAGAACAGACATGGTTGGTTGAATGTTGTGGAAACAGCAATGCTCCAGACGGGATGACGATGATAGAGATGATGATGCATTAATTGAGTGCATAATACATATTTCAATAAAGTGTTTTTATAGAATCAAGGCAAAAGTCAAAGAGTAGCAGAATTGACCCATCGCTACCCTTGTCCACTTTTTCATCGCAGCTCGACTAGATTACTGTTGCTCACCCAATAATAATAATAATAATAATAATAATAATAATAATAATAATAATAATAATAATAATAAGGTTGAATGATGAGGCAGTCCGTATTGCGACAGGCCTGCGTCTTGGAGTCGAGCTATTTGCTCCTCATGAGAGCAATGGTCCAAGGTGATGGCTCACATGGCATGTCATGCAGCCTTGGGCCAGGTCGCACTGCCAGACACGCCATGCTAAACGATATTGTTTGGCACGGTCTGATCAAAGCTAGTTTCCCGGCCACAAAGGAATCTTGTGGACTTGCTAGGTCTGATGGGAGATGTCCGGATGGTGTGACCCTAATTTCTTGGGAAGGTGGCAAATGCCTTGCTTGGGATGCCACAGTCATCGACACCCTAGCAGAGTCATACCGCACCAGATCAGCTGAGGATGCAGGTGCTGCTGATGAGATCGCAGCAGACAGAAATACATCAAAATACACCGCTATTCTGTCATCATACTGCTTTGTGCCATTGGCCTTCGAGACTCTGGGTCCTGTCAACCGGGATGGCCTAGCACTTATCAATCTCCTTGGTCACCGGCTTGCCCAGGTATCAGGCGACAGGAGAGAGACCACCTTTCTCTACTAGTGCTTGTCAATGACTGTCCAGCGCCTCAACGCAGTCGCTTTCTGTAGCACTTTTTCTATCAATAAAGCCATCTACGAAGATTAGCCATTCCAGAACAATGCCCCCCTCATTTTTTGAATCCCGAAGGATCATATGTACCTCGGGGGAAAAACAATAATATTAATAATGATGCATTCAAGGTAGAGTAGCAGATAATAATGATGATGATAATAATAATATTATTATTATTATTATTATTAATAATAGTGATGCACTCAAGGTAGAGCAGCAGATAAAAATAATAAAAATAATGACGACGATTTAATAATCGCCGCAAACGTGGCCATACGCCCAACAATCCTATAGGAAGTTAGCAGGAAGGATAGGCCTTAGAGAAAAAGTACAACTTCAATTTCGTTTTAAAGGAATCCACAGAATCTGTGCCAATGTGGGCCTTCCAGCTGGGTGGCTGCGGTGCCTGGACAGGGTCCTGCGCTTTGCTTTGCAAATGTCTTGTCGGGTGCATTTTGAAAATTTACAATATTTCTGGCTATATGCTGGAAGTGCTTCACTGGCTCAGCCTCCTCCAGTACCGAATCACGCACCGTGTCATCGCTTTGGTCTGGCGGTCCTTGCTGGGTCTAGTCCCTGCCTGTCTGCGATATCTGTTATTTTACTTTGAGTGTATCAAATCACCGCCTTACTGATCGAGCGAGGCCTACCCATCGTCCCATTTGCCAGCACATTCTGCTTAAATGGAAGCTGGAACAAAGAAAAGAATTCACGCAGAAGCAGGTTTGATGAAAGAATTGCGCTGTTTTGAGACCGTTCAGTGTCTTTCAACAGTAGGCCTACATTGCTGTTTTCGGAGAATGGAACTTTTTGCCTTTTCATCGTTTTCGAGGATTCGGGTTTCGATGAGTTGGGTTGATCTCCGCCCGCTTGACCCCCAGACGACGTTTGTCAAGTTGTCACCAGGGTCTACTCTGACTGTTTTTTATAGTGGTCTTAAAACCGTTCTATTCAGCCGTGATGGGATCGTGGGCGCTCCTGAGTAGTAGCCTTTAAGGGGCGCTATATAAGTCTTCGTAATGAATGAATAATTGTTACATATAAGGCACGCTGAGTCTTGCCAGTTGCCAGCTCTTATGCTCGGCCATTTTACTAGGTAGGCTAGATAGGCTATTTCAACGCAAAAATAAAGATAATCGATACAGACTCATTCATAGTAATCATTTACCTAAAAATAAATAACCCGAGATTTTAAATATAAAGGAAGAGATTTGTGCAATTTCAAAGAAAATTATTTTAAAATAACAACCTCCGATCAACTTACGCTGCTTAACATGCCGATTTACACACATTTTAACTATAGGAATTGACCCACAGCGTCCCATTACGCCAAGAAAATAATCCGTCGTATGTTGCATTCGTACAAAGATAGTGATGCGCCTTTTTCTTGCTATCTTGTTTTGCAAATACAACTTATAATTCTAAATCAATTTCTTATAAAACTTTTTTGTAGGTACATCATACGACAAAATATAGTGCTACCCGTCTATTGAGGCGTCTTAGAGTCAGCGATGAGCACCAACTACTGGAATAGTAGTTAAAACTACTTCCTAACTACTTTCCACTATTTAACTACTTTAGATGTCAAGTAGTTATAACTACTTTTGCAACTACTACACAAGTAGTTAACTACTTTTAAACTAATTTGCTAGCATGTTATGTCATGGTGCACTGATAGTCACCAAGCAGTAGGCCTATGCAAATTTATTCTAGTATTAATTGCTGATATTCAACGTAAGTAAAAAAAATGACCAGAAACACAATGTCATATCTAATTGTAAACTAACAAGGACAAGAACTACTAGGGCATGCTACAAAGCACCCTGATCAGAGTACAGTTTTAGCAGTAACATAAACCAAATTGTCACAACTATAAAATGTCTAGCCTACAATTAAAGTCCAGAACTGTAAAAATCAAAAAGTAGTGTATATTTATTATACCACAAATGATATACTATGTCACCAGAGTATTCCCTCAATCCATCTCCGTGAGCCATGCTGTTGACATCAGATATCATACGGCGCCTCTTCCCACTTCGCGAAAAATAAGTCCGCTTGGTGCCCTTCGCTCGTACCGAACCTTTTCTGTGCTATAGCCTAGGCCCAGATCTGGAACGGTCATCACCTAGGTCTACGCTCTGTGACGCTACTCCATGGAAACGTTTCTGGTTCCATGACAAATCAACAGAACCTCCACTGCACCATTTCTACTTCCATGTTTGAATAACTATAACACGGGCTTCTACTCTCTGCACGCACAAAATTCAAAATCATCATACTTGCTACCTATACTCAGAAGCAACACGGAGTTTAACAGTTGATCTGCCGATATTTGGACGAATAATCTCGCTCAAACGGCGCTGCTTATGGACGCTTCCGACAGGGTGCCTATCAAAAAAGTCCCCGCTTCCACAACTATAATATCTATGGTGCCGTGAAGAGTGCAAGCAGCACAGTAAGGAAGATGAAGGACTTGATTCGAAGGTAGCTTAATTATTCCCGAAAGATAGCCCAAAAGCAGGTATGATGTTTAAGGTTTTCAATTTGAAGAAGAAGAACATGAACACTATAGTGACCCTTGACCCTAAGACCCCGCTCATTTAGAAGCATTAAATAGAACGAACGTGATCCAAACACTTTCCTGAAACAATATGTCCAAATACGCGTGTAGCTGGTAAAGTTTCCACCGGTGGCCTCACGCCGACACGTAGAACGCGACAAACGGGGTCTCATCCAAGCTCGACAGCCATAAAGAGAGAAATCTGTCTCTCTGTCTGTGTGTCTCTCTGTCCGGCGATGCATTTGCACAGTTTTAGAGCCATTCACTCGAAACCTTCACCGTTAGCTCGGGGAGCACCTGAGGCACGCAGTCGAAGGGTTCGTGAACTCCGTGGGCGCCGTCTTCCGGTTTTCAAGGGCAAACAACCTGTCTCTGAACTACTACCCCCAAAGTTTCATTCTCATTCACCAGGAGCGCCACACCTTTTGTTCTTTTACACTGTCATAAATGAATGGACGAGTTGGGAGATATACGTTGTACGCATTTGCACACTTTTAGACCTATTGACTTGAAACCTTCGCCGTTCGCTCGGGGTACACCGTCATGTATAAATGGACGGTTTGGGAGATATATGTTTGCACAGTAGCTGAGGTTGGTATGTACTTTGTATGCATTTGAACATTTTAGACCTATTGACTCGAAACCTTCGCCGTTCGCTAGGGGAACAGCTCGAGCATCCAGTAGAGGGGTTGGTGAAGCCCGCGGCCGCCGTCTTCCTCCTCCCCAGGGTCAAAAATCTGTCTCAACCCGGGCGAACGCCGCATGCCCAAGCTAGTATAATAATAAAGATAAACCACCATCGAAATTGGTGACAGGGCTACGCCAACAACACAGGTCTGCAGTAGACATCGTAAGACAGACACGACCAAACCAAATCCGATCTGAATGATTTTAAATGACAGAGAATTCTATCCGTTTATTTAAAAGCAATTGGATTTTTTTATAAATTGGCCTACTGACTCCGTGACTCAGTGTAACTTCGACTTCCGAACTTGACAACCGACAACTTGCCAACTAGTACGAAAACTTTCGAGAAGGCAACACTCTGTCTGGACTTTTGACGATTAAGACTTTTGCAAGAAACCGATTCTGTATATGCCTACGCCAGTGATGGGCACAGAAGTACTTTGAAAATAGAATTCTACTTTTTTTAAATACTATTTTATTTCTTATTTTCAAAATACTTCTGAAAAGTATTTTGTATAAGTATTTTCGAAATAGTTTCAAAAAGTATTTAGGAGAATTCCAAAATACTTTTTCAAAATATTTTTCGAAAATATTCTTCTTAACTATATTTCAATAAAAATAATTATCGTAATAAAATAATAAGGACCTAAGCTCACGCCAATATACTATCAGCCTTAGGCCAAATATTATCCATGCTTCAGTCTAATACAGAATCCTTGGACCACAAATGCAACTGTAAGCTAATCGCTTTATAATCGGTGCGCTAATGGTTTAGTTAATAGCCTTTAATTAATCAGGAACTGAGTCAATATCGCGAGTTTTGATATTACTAAGTAAGCTAACGTACTAATCAAGCAAACGCACTAATGAAGGAAATCGTATTAATCGAACAATCGAGATAACCGAACTAAACAAACAGTCGCCCAAATGATTAATCGATTATTAGGTGAGTAATTGATTAATCGCCTACTAGTCGATTAATCGGACTAATCGATTAATTGGCGCTAACTAATCGCAATTAGTAAAAGTCACTAATTTCCCAAACCTATTCCTGACAAGAGATGCAATAACTTCGATCCTCATCTCTCTTTCTCCAATCACATTTCAAATCTCTCTCGCTTCTGTTTTATGCACATTCGCGACTTCCGCCGCATCCGACCCATGCTCGACTTCAAAACTGCTTCTACCATTGCTACCTTTATCGTCCACTCGAAGCTTGACTTCTGCAACTCCCTCTTCCTCAGCCTTGAAGCCACACAAATCAAACGTTTACAATTAATCCAAAACTCATTGCCAGAGCCGTCACCAGCCCAAATATCTTCGCGAACTCTTCACCATCCGGCCAACCCGCTCTACCTGATCGTCCTTTTGCCTCACCCTCACTCGACCTCCGATTACATCTCATCTCAAGTTCTCCAACCGCGCAAAATCAAACGCCGCACTTCGTCTGTGGAAATGACCTTCCTCCTGAATTTCGTGCCTTCTCGGTTCCTTCACCATCATTTCCCGTCATGCAGCACCATCTGTCCCTAGCGCCTCTGTCCATCACACCCCGGGCTTTCCATTCTAAACTTAATTCCCAACTTTTCAAGAACTCTTACCCAGACTCAAAACTTGACATCCCATCTGTCAATCCTCGACCAAAGCGACACCCTCCTTAACAGCTACTCTGCCTCCCTGCTGACCTCCTGGAAACCGAACTCTGACCGCCCACGGACTATCCTTTGGACAATCTTTTTGATTTGACGCAGCGCTCGTGAATAAGCTGGTGCCCTACGCTTAGCTCTGGGGTGGCGCTTTAGAAATTTGAAGATTACGATTAAGATTAATTATACACGTGTTATATAATTATGTTACCTCATTGTAAGGACCGTTTCTGTGAGCGTTACAAAGTATTTTGCAAGTATAACTTTAGCAGTAATCGCGTTCGGCAATGTGGTGTAGAATGGTCAAGCAAGCAAAATGAAGAGTTCTGTTTTCAGTCGTGAATGGAAGTAGCAGAGGATAAGTGAAAGTGGAGGAAAGGTTGCATTTTTAAGTGAAACGTGGGGACGAGCAAACTGAAATGAACGTTTGGGAGTCCATTCCAACAGGCTGGTGCAGCTTAGGCTAAGGAGCAGACGGAAATCGATGCTTGCTTGTGGAATAGAGTTTGGGAGGGAATGAGACGAGTCGCACTGGAGAAAAATACGACCCTAACCGACCCTTACTATGCCTTGCCCATGTCATCTGACCCTAACCGACCTTCACAACGCATAAGCGTGGAGCTTCTGAGGCCGAAACCTTGGCCTGTCAACGTACGGGAAAATAGCCTCTGCGGTCGAACGTTCTTTGTATGTGTATAGAAACGATACTTACCCTATATACGACCCTCAAGACGCCTAACGTGAAACTAACCAACCTTCACGATGCCTAATCTGACCCTAACCGACCATCACCACGCGTATTATAAATGTAGCTGTTTATAAGTGCGCATGCGCCTTTGGTCGCGCATGCGCAAAGGTATTCACCCGCTAAATTTTGTAAGTGTTCGGCTGTTGAACTAAGGTTTTCTCTTGTATCTGCGCCAGGTATGCGGTCTCGAGACCGCGGTTTTGGTCTCGAGGCGGTCTCGAGACCAGAAACCTCCGGTCCTGGTGTTGGTCTCAGACAATCGGTCTTGGTCTTGGTCTTGAATGCGTCGGTCTAGGTCTTGATCTTAAAGGAACGGTCTTGGGATTGGTCTTCGTCTTAAGTTAACGTTCTTGGTCATCTGCCCTATCAGAGCAATTTCTTTGATTATTGTCAGTTATATTCGATTTTTACAGACACCGGACGTTTAGGACCTACGCGATTATTATTGATTTATGACTTGCTGACCATCTATATATACATATTACTATGGGGGAAAATGCATTTGCAACGTAACCAGCCATTTTAAAACTTGCTTTCACAAAATTCAGGGTTTTTGAACAATCTAATATTATTTGGTCGGCCACGTGTAGTCACTGTTAACCTACAATTCGAGTACAAGTAGGCCTACACTATTCAAACGGAACGCTAATCTACTTGTTCAGATGTCTTAAAGTATTTTCCTATAGTATATTTTAAATAATTTAGAGTGTTACATTTTTAGACCGAAGCCAAGGACTGAACCCGCAAAGTTCAGACTGGCCGATAAAACTGTTTTCTGGACCATTATTAAGATTAGTATTCTTCAGAAAAAAATTTTTGTTTTAAGCGTGTTATTCCGTTTTGGCTTCTTACTAAATTGAATTGTTTATAAAAAGGAGTATCGGTCTTGGTCTTGGTCTCGGACCCTCGGTCTTGGTCTTATTCTCGGACCACTCGGTCTTGGTCTTGGTCTCGAACCACTTGGTCTTGGTCTTGAATCTCTCGGTCTTGGCCTCGAGGTTTTGGTCTCGTGCCCAACACTGAATTCTGTGCCGAGCTTTCGAATAGCAAGTTACGAATTACAATGTTTAGAGAGCCTACGATAGTCGTCCGTCGAAGATTCATCCATTAGCTATAGGGCCATAGCTGATTTATAACGCTTAATCATAGCACCCCATTTCTCCTTTACATAAAATTTAGTTGTCCCGCTGTGGTGTAATGAACGCTGTACTTACTTACTTACTAACCCGTGCGATAAGTTAAAGGGTGTACTTATGAAACACGTCCCTCTCGGTTCTTGACACATGTACACAGCGCCTACAAAATTTTCGTCCATAAATACCACATAAAAATTCAGATAAATGGTGGTTGATTTGCCTCGACGTCGCGTAAGCGTCTATTCAATCTCACGACGGCGTGCATTCATGACGGTTTTGTTGAATGGAACGTTACCGCCCGGGAACTAGTATGGAACTGACTTGTATGGAACTGACTTGGTCTGATTTCTGGCCCATTGCCTCTTCTGTCGTTCCACGCCTGCGTGTGTACGGGTGATCGCCTCCGGCTGTTGTTTCACCCAGATCGCCATTAGGGTCGTAGATAGGGGTCGTCTGTCGTCGCGGTCATCCGACGTTCACCTCCCATCGCGACACACTCATTGCAGAATTTAAGGAGGAAAGGAAGAAGAGACGGATGAGGAGTAGGACAAGAAGTAGGAGAAGAGAAGAGGAAAGGCAGCAGACAGGCAGAGGCAGAATGAAGGCTGGATGATGAAATTGAAGAGGAAGACGAAGACGAGGACGAAATATAAGAGGAAGAGGAAGAGTAAGAGAGAGAGAGAAAGAGCAGCGGGAGGAGCAGGATGAGGAGCAGGAAGAGCAGAATAGAAGGAGGAAAAGGTGAAGGAGGAGAAAAGGTAGAGGAAGATCAACAGGAGGAGTAGCAGGAAATGAAGGAGAAAGATGAATGAGAAAACTAGGGATTCACATACAATGTCCTACATACAAAGAGGAGGGAAGCACCAAAGCATAATATGCAGGTATACAGTATTTGGATTTTGAATGTACCAGTTTGTCTATAATGGTAATTATGTCCTTGATGGTGCAAGACTCACCTATTGATTTAGCGGTGACATTGTAACCCTAAAACTTGAAGCTGACGCGGGTACCCATGATTAGTCTACCCGTACCCGATCCGATCCGTAAAATACGTACCCGTACTCTACCCGTAGCCACTGGGACGGATCGGGTACGGGTAACCCGCTGGTACGGGTGTACCCGCAGACCCCTACAGGGTTGGGCAGTAAATTAATTGAGTAATTGAAATCACGTAATTTGAATCGTATTTGTTATTTGTTTGTAGGCTCTCTAAGCAATGTAATTCGTAATTTGCAATTCAAATTACATTTTGCCTGTTATGTGTAATTAACTAATTTCTAATTACATCATGAAAAGCAAATTATTTTACCTCGCCAGATAAATAATAAATCGCTTATGTAAAAATTGCTTGAATCGTCTTGCTTTGATGTAGCTTGAGTATTGCGGTCTTTAGTATAACGCGGCCCTGTGGGCCGTATTCACCAGGCGGAATTAACTCTAATACCTATATTAAATATGGCTTATACTCGACTAGTGAGTTACATCGCTATTCATGAGGCAAAATTATCTCACTAGTATGGGTTTAAGTCTAATCCCACTTAGAGGTAGGTTTAAGTCCGCTAATACCAGCTTAAAGGTGAAAAACAAAGACAGCAGCCCTTTTACTTCGTCGCATTCGACGTCGATTTAGACGTCAAAAGGTGTTTGAGAGGCTCTATATTTAACTCACCTCACCCAGCGTCTAATCGGAGGGGTTGTCCTCAGAATAGTTCCTATAATGGTCAAGGTCTGGTTTCTAGGGGGGGTCAGAGTAACTTTAAGGCCAGAGTTGGGAGGCGGAGGAATAGCATTTGTTGTGCCTAAGCCACTTCTGATAGTTATGGGCTAATAGGCAATTTCCAGACAAATACAGTTTTAATAAATGAGTAGTGCAGTCGTTCATGTTGACGTATTGATCCTCAAAATTCTTTACGCCTGTGAACGTTCGTATCTTTAGCGATATCTTAGCGTACAAACACCTGTGCGCATGCGCTGTAGCCAATAACCACTTACATGTACATCACTGCGAGTGCATTTTCATGCTGGGTAAACCTAACGTTATCTACATCTAGACGGCACTTATACCTAGACTAACTAGTCCGTCCGCTAGGTCGCGCTCGTGAATAGCGACCATGACTTAGTTTTAGTCAGGGTAGGCCTATAGTTATACCCGAACTAAGCTCTAATACCGTATTGTGAATACGCCCTGGCAGGTGTTTAAGCTGGTCTTCCTGGCATGGCTTTTGTTGGCGCCGATAAATTTTCGAAGATTTACATTACACTACATTAATTACTTAGTATTACTTGGGACTAATATTAGTCCCACTTGTCAATATTATTCCTAGGTGTTACTATTTGAAAAGTGAAAATGTTGCATCGGATAAGTTGTTTGAACAGCTGCTGCTTCTAAAAGAAAAATCAGGTAGTGCTAGATGGCCCTGACTTGCGGGACCTTTGGTTGAAATTGGGTCTCCAGAACTTATCTCAGCCTCCTTACTCACTCCCATGACTACTTCTCTCCTTTGTCAACTAGAATTAGACTTATCACTTTTTTGTTGTGCAATAGTTGTCGATGGTTGCTTTTATGCTGATCAGCAAAATAAATTTCTTTGATTGATTGAAAATGCGTTATTTTATTACAAACTTCAGTTCCATTAAACAACAAACAAGTTCCACATAATTAGCAGTGGCTGTTGCCACATTTCGACAACACTAATTATTATTATTGTATTATTTATTTCTGCATTGTGTACTTCTACACTTTGTGTCAATTATCGGGTTTTGGAAGCGAGGCAATCGTTCTGCAACACACTAGCAGGAATCAATTATACGCCGAAACCCATCAGGCCACAGAGTCACTGCTCGTCGGCTCTCCCTCTTTGTGGTTGCGTGGGAGAATGTAGTAGTTCAGTTTTGATTGCTTCAGGTTATTGTATTAAACATTTTTTTAAATGCATTGATTCTGCCAGAGCTTTCACTCTTGTGAAATGCGTTTTGTGTGATAGGCCTAATAGTACTTTATTCTTTGTTCAACAATATAGTTTAAAGTATTTTTCCATATAAATAAAGAGAAGATTCTCTGTTTGTGTCTGTCCGGCTATGCATTTGCACAGTTTTAGAGCTATTGACCCGAGACCTTCCCCATTGGCGAACCCAGCGGCCGCCGTCTTCCTGGTCTCCCGAGCCAAAAACCTGTCTCTACTGCCCCAAGCAGTCTACATAAAGGTATAGTATCCTTCTCAGTCGCCAGTAGCTTGTCGACGAAACACCTGCTGCTCACCTAGCAAGACTTGCTGCCAATGCTGTCAGACATGTATCCTCCACAGCATTAGAAGCACCAGAGGCAATACAGGCAAGAATAATAATAATAAGACAATTCGTATTGCGCCGTAGAACAGCCGAGGCCGAAAGAAAGGGCGCTGTACACTATAAAAAGTGTCAATTACAATCGTATGATTGTTGGAAAAGGTGTGTCTTAATTCGCGATTTAAATGACTCAAGAGATGACGCGTTCTTCACATGCTCGGGAAGACCGTTCCATGCAGCTGGTCCTGAGTTGGAGAAGGAACATCCGCAAACTTCGTAGAAGAACGTGGGGCATGCAGCATATTCTTTGATGAGAAGCGCAGCCGCTCCATATTTTGATGAATGGCTGCTGATGCTGAAAGACAAGCAGCCTACCTGGCTTCGGAGTCCCCCCTCAGGTGAGACAGAACCGTACAGTCCACAAATGCTGCCAGACATACAGCTGCCAGAGCTGTGCAGCCCAACCCCCAAGCCCCCCAGGTGACTCGGGCCAGGCAGGCTGCAAATGCTGTCAGACAGGTGACCTCGCCGGTTCGCAGTCCCCTCAGGCTAGTCAGCAGGATGATTTTGCGAAGACACTATTGTACTCACAGGTTCCAAAGTACATGTACTACACTTGGCAAACCAAAAAAATATTTCTTAACTCGGGCATCGACGGGTACCTCCAGCTAGTACACTTATAATTGCTTTTTTATAATTATATAATTTAAGAACGTGTGCATAACATATTCTGGACATCTGTTTTCTGGTAAGGGTCAGAACTTTGTGACGTCTTATTTTAGGGCGTCATAACTTTTTGACGATGGGGTCAAAAAGCGTCCAAAATTATGCATGCGAACAAAAGGAAACAGAAAGCATGTGATTCTTGCAGAATCTTGATTGCATTTATTGATCCTGTCATTGCTAGTAGGCCTAATTTTTAATTTGATGTAATCGAAAATACTTGGGCCTAATTTGTAATTAGTAATTTCCAACAAGGGACCGTTTATAAATGACGTCACGCAATTTTGGACGATTGTTGACCCCCTCCCCTCGTCACACGTCGTCACAAATGTCCTGACTTAAAAATACAATTACATCAATCACTGACAAATAGTTCCGAATCAGCTCACCGTCATATGCTTCTTCTTTTTGGGCCTATTTGTTTATCTCGATTGCTGTGCTACCTGCTGCCAAGTATTAATTGATAAGTGACATAATTATGATTAATATGTATAGGAGAACATTTGTCTGTTATGGAAACAAATAAGAAACGATTGATTGAAAAAATGCATTCTTGCCTACTTACTTGAATATTACTTATGCAAAAGCAATTTTGCATTTGATTGGTCGCAATTTGGACGGATGTGATTGCTCGAATATATTAGCTACTGCTTTCGGACACCCCCGACAGGGTGCTTATCAACGATGCTCCGTGCTTCCAGGACTATGGGATTTATGGCGCCGTTATAGTTGCTGTAGAGTAAGAGTAAGAGGAGTTGATTCGAAGGTGACTTATTCCAAGAAGATGGGCCTAAGCAGCCATGACGGGCAAGGTTATATATAAGAATTTGAAAGAGAGGAGGTTCCGTTTCAACCCTAATGAGCTCTTAACGTTTTTCTATAGCGACCGTAACTCTTTGACCTCGATCAGTTCTCAAAGAACTGTTCGGGTGAGATCCTTTATCATCGCCGCTCGTTTTAATGGATTCATCGCCCAGTTAGGCTCCCGTCTTCTATAGCCGTACAAATCTAGATCTCTTAAATAAGCCACCATCGGTATGCGAACCTGGTTTCGCACGCACAGAGGCTCATGAGTTGTAACCGATGAAGCTATTAGCTCACAGGGCCAGAATAAAAGAACCTACACAGAACTGAGAACTGGGCAGCCAAGTGCAACGCCTTTAACCCGGAACAAGCGTAACCCCGAGCACTCTACTGTAATCAGAGCATACTCCAAACAACATATCCAAATACGAGTGCAGGTGGGAAATCTTCACTGGTGGGCTCACGCCGACACGTATAACGCAACCAGCGGCTTCTCATCCAGGCTCGACAGCTGATACCATATAATAATTAAGATAAACCACCGCCAGAGTTGGTGACAGGCCCTACGCTAACAACACGGGCCTGTAGTAGACCTGTAGTGGGCATCATAAAACATCGCCACATCAGGCCTAGTAAAATTATGGCGATAAACAGGCCTGACTGCGATAACATCGGTCTGTGATTAATTGAAGTAGGCCTCTCACAGTCCCCGTGACGGCCCGTGCCAATCTCCACTGTGACGTCATCCCATCGCTTACGAATCAACTGGTCGTGACTCCTCTTCGTGATGTAAACTTACCGGGGATTTGTTGGATCGTCCGATCATCTAGTTCTTCCTTTCTCTACTTTCAACGTTTAGTTTATCGATATCTCGCGCAATTAAACATCTTATAAATAATATAAATAACATAATAAATGTGCTAAACGTAAAACGACGGTAAACTATTGACTATAAACTAATATAAATGTATATATTATATATATAGCCTATATATATATAAATTTTTTTGAAGGTATACGTTTATATGGCTATCATATAGTGTACATCTCAGGTCAGTGCAAATACGACTGACGTATAAGATTAGTAGAGACTCAACGTACCATTTCATGCAGCACACAGTGAAGAAGGACATACAGACATACAGACATACATACATACAGACATACAGACATACAGACACACAGACATACAGACATACAGACACACAGACACGCAAATGCGCAAACACATACACAACCAGACAGGGCATGTACACTTCGAAAAGCCAAAAAATACAGACGGAAAACACACAACAGATAGGCAAGGGCACACCAGGGCAAAACATGCAGACATATCGACAGAGACAAAACAGCAACTCCTCTCGCCAACATGCAGTCTCGTATAGCTTCAGGCTTTTGTCACCGGCCGAAGTCAAAGACCGCACCTTTGGTAG
This sequence comes from Bimastos eiseni, assembly GCA_959347315.1. Classification (NCBI taxonomy): domain Eukaryota; kingdom Metazoa; phylum Annelida; class Clitellata; order Crassiclitellata; family Lumbricidae; genus Bimastos; species Bimastos eiseni. Next base: position 37,271,118 of record OY365812.1, on the reverse strand, counting down.
TTTTGAGCCACAGGTAGAACAGCCTAACCTCTAGGACTGCACATATATCCCAACCAAGCAACGGTAGACCCCATAAGAAACCTTTGCAGTCAGCGCACATAATAACAGCGGACAAAAGACGCCGGGCCGGCAATCCCCTAACGGCCCATTGACGGGCATTACCAGCAATGAGATTTAAACAGCCTTGATATGGACTGACATCGCGACGCCACTTGCCCTGTGATCTCGTTGAAACTTGAACTGATTAGAACAGCCGCTCGCTCGTCGTATACGCCTGTATCTCACTACAGTGTACCTGTATGTCCGAGTATACATATCTATATATTCATCCGCATGCTTTGTGTGTAGTTTGATACGCGAAGACTTGCCATTGGCTAAGATCAAGACATATCGGTAATTAGATCAAAACGAGGCAATCGGTGTAAATTTTAACTTCGACAGGACAAGACGATTGCCGAATTTAAATACGGAAGGACAAACATACGGAGGAGCGGCGAAGCAGAAAGAAACTGCCATGTCATAGTTTACTGCAAATTGTATGACCTAAACCCCACTCAATTCTCTCTTGGAACCAGTCAGTGACGAATCTAAGCGGGTGAGAAACGTTATTTTGAACGGTAAGCAATAGTCATAACTTAGGACCATCAGTTTAACAGAAAAACAAGAGTAGTATTTTATTGGTTTTAAATGACAGATGACTCGAACCGTTTATTTCAACGCAAGCGAAATCAATTTTTAGTCGGAAATTAATTTTTGGTCGGAATACTGACTCGATATATCTGCGACTACAGAATTTGAAAACCGACAACTTACTAAGGATCGAGTAGGAAACTTGCGAGTAGGCAACACTGCACTGTTTAACGATTTCATAGTTTTTGGTAAGAGACAAACTGTACACTTGGGACAAGTGTAAAGAACGGGTTACCTTCACGGATTGGATTGTTAGTATTCATCGAGAAGGAATGGCTAGAACTCGGAACGGTCCGGGAATTCTTTCCCTTCTGGCGAGCTGTGTGTCGAAACTGACGACCTTGAGTATTCTACGATCTGTCCTCACCTGGAACTTCGACTTGGGTAAGCCTCACGTAATAGCTCTTTCGTCCTCTGTTGTGCCCTACTCTAACATTACTCCTAAGTCTGGCGTCACTCGTGCATTCTCATCAATCAATTCAATGTTACTTAATTTAGCGCCTCTTAGAGAAATCTACTCAAAAATTTACTGTCCAACCTGGGCCAAATAAGACAAGCCTCAGAGTAAAATAGAAACTGGATAGAGAGTTTCAAGGCAAGAGCCGAAGATGCAATGGGAATTAAGCCATTCCAAGCAGTCCGGCTCACAACTGATGTAACAGCTTCATTGTCAAATAGGCCTACATTTGACATCATGATTGGCTTACTATATAAACATCTAATTAGTAACTAGGCGCATTATCTCACTCAACATCTATCTATGGTGCTGAACATCGGTGAGTGAAGGACTTGCTTAAGGTCCCTACACACAATAACCGCCTTAGAGGAGGAGAGTCGAACCCATAGTCTTAACGTTACAAGAGAAGAGCACTCTACAGCCATTCGGCTACCGTGCCACACCTGCCCAAAAATACCATACCCTGTCATCAATTCCGGAATCGTCCATACTCTTTACTGTCCATCTTCTGTCGTCTGCCTTTATAAATACCATCCACGCTATTCTCATCTTACTAGGATTTCACCATTTTTAGATTTATATAACGCCTCTCACAGAATAACTAATCAGAGGCGGTCTCTGCACTGGTCTTTTAGGATGTTAAGCGTCATTTTGACGTAGAGTGTCGCAACAATTGGCAAAACAGTGTACAGTTACCCCCATCTTTCTCGGGGTCAAACCGAATCTCCAAAACCCGGAAGGGGTAAAAATGCAAATTTGGCAGAATTCCAGAAAACAATGTTACTGCTAGGTGTTCGAAACTTGAAGGGCAATAATGTCGCCATATTTGGATTGGGATCGATGATCAGTCTACTTGTGGTGAATATGCGCTCTATAAATACCCTGGATAAATAAATAAATAGGAAGATAACAAATGATCAATAGCATCCCGAGGTAGCTATATCGACTGTAATTATAAATGCGCTAAAGAAGCATCAAGACGAGCACATTTATATAGCGCCTCTTCAAGTGTCATTTGCAATCAACTGGATGTCCTTTATTTCTCAGAACAACACGCGCTGTAATAATTATTCGCTGAGGCGGAGAGATCAAACGCACCGTGTCATCGGCTATTAATTGAAGCCATACGCTGCCTCTGCTTCGGCTACATATTCCGGTATTACTGGAGTACGTCAACACCCTATTTAAAACAATTGTAAAGAACAAAAACATGCTTTCTGCTTCCATTTAAGCATCAATCTTTGATCCATCCAGCTCCCATTAAAGCTTAATTTTTCATCGATCAAACTTCCATTGAAGCATTATTCTCTTATTTTTTTCATTGATCCAACTTCCATGAAGGCATCATCCATTCATCTATCCAGTTTCTAAGGATTAAGCATTATTAGTCTCATCTATCTAGCTCCCGTTTAAGCATCATTTTTTCATCGATCCAGTTTCCATTTATGCTTCATTTAAAGCATTTTTTCATTGATCCCACTTCCATTTAAGCATAATTCCTTTAATCAGTCCAGTTTATACTTACGCAACCTAGATTTAAAGGAAAAAATATTTTTACAAGGTGATGACGTAATCCAGTAAATACCTGTTTTGTTTTCTTTTTAAATCAGCCATACGCAATGTTTCACACATTTGATGCTTATCAGAATAGCAAATAGCGATCATATCCGCTATAGATTCGCTACTCAGCCTGACTTAGGCCTAAGATGAAAATTCTAAATATGTGGAGATCCTGCACCTCTGGCTGAGAAATTTAATCACTGCGCCCTCCTCCCGTACTCCTTTATCCAGGCTTGGGACTGGCACTGTGCAAGGACTGTATTGTATTGAATTTTACCGTGCTGTGTTGCTGATCATACCGCATATTTTTTTACTGTGGATAGTAATGGTCCAGTCGAACCAAGCGTACTGTAGTGCCTACTGCGACAAGTACGACAACCTGATTCCGGGCAGCAACTGCGAATCTAACGACCACCCGATATACTGTTGTGGAACAACGTACAACAAGAGCTGTTGCTACGACAGCAGCGCCAGCATTACCAACCCCGATGAAACCGTCTGTGGCCACTCCTGGATCTACTACCAGTGAGTTCAGCTATAATGACAATACCTATAATTATCATCATTTTGACTTAATTGCAGAGTGATATACCGCAGCATGAATGGATGATGACAAGTTATTACAGGAGACGAATTTAACTGTTTAGTAGGCCTATATTTAGTAGGTCCATATTTAAAAGGTCTATGTTTAGTAGACCTGTGTTTAGTAGACCCATGTTTGGAAGGCATATATTTTGTAATCCTATGTTTGGTAGATCTGTGTTTATTGAACCTAGTAGGCCTGTTTTAGTAGGCCTGTATATTAGTAGACCTATATTTAGGAGGCCTATGATAAATAGGTCTATGTTTAAACAAAACGCGTGATATCGCCAGTGGATGGGTAGAGAATGACCAGGTGGAAGTCTGTTCGATTCCTTTGAGTTCAATCATCCAAACGTTGCTATATTCGTCAACGCACACATAACTGATGCTCGATATAGCGCTTCCTCTGGAGGAATAAATCTCAAATCCTCTGATGATGTCATAAATAACCCGTAGAAGCATGCGTTATTTCGTTGTTCAGCGCATTTTACGGGAGCAATGGTAACGGGAGATAATAAGTGTTGGAGAGAGACAGACAGACAGACAGACAGACAGACAGACAGACAGACAGACAGACATAGAGACATAGAGACATAGAGACATAGAGACATAGAGACATAGAGACATAGAGACATAGAGACATAGAGACATAGAGACATAGAGACATAGAGACATAGAGACATAGAGACAGACATAGAGACAGACAGACAGACATAGAGACATAGAGACATAGAGACATAGAGACATAGAGACACAGAAGGAGACAGAAGGAGACAGAAGGAGACAGAAGGAGACAGAAGGAGACAGAAGGAGACAGAAGGAGACATAAGGATACAAATAGAGAGACAGACAAGACTATGCAGATGGACACACACAGAGAAAGATAGAGACAGAGACAAACTGAGAGACGCACAGGGACATAGAGAAACAGACTGATAGACTCAGACATAGACTGAGACAGACAGATAGACACGCACAGATATACAGATATATAGAGAGAGACACATGCAGAAGCAGACAGACAGAGAGAGACAGACAGAGACAGACCGATAGAGACATAGACACAGAGAGAGAGAGAGACAGGCTGAGATAGGTAGACAGACGGCGACAGAGACAGAGCCTGATTGACGTGATGAGAATGTCGTTCGTTGCAGATGGAGTCTCATCTATGGTCTGGTGGCAGTGCTCATGATCATCCTCATGATTATCGTCTGCTGTATCTGTTGCCGTGGTTACCAAATCGTCTCCAGGCGACGATCCGACAACTCAGGTCGGTTGCCTCTTTCTCTCTCTGCCTCCGTCCGTCTGTCTCTGTCTGTCTGTCTCTATGTTTGTCTATGTTTCGTTTGTCTTGTGACTGACCGCTTTGGTCTCCTTATGTCTGTCTAAATGTATGTGTCTATCAGCCCTTTTGTCTGCTTGTCTGTCTGTGTTTTCTTTTATGTCTGCCTTTCTCTCCGTCTGTGAATCTGTCTGTGTGTCTGTCTCTCTCTGTCTGTACATGTCTGTCTGTCTGTGTATCTATGTATGTCTGCCTCTCTTTGTCTGTGTGTGTATATTTTATGTCTGCTTCTCGCTCTCTCTGTCTGTGTAGACCCTATATGTCTTTGTGTTTTTGTGTATGTCTGCCTCTTTCTATGTCTGTTTGTCGATATGTCTATATTTGTATATTTTCCTGTCTGTCTGTCTGTCTGTGTATGCCTGTCAACAATGTCACCTTTCATCATTGACGTAACAGCTGCATTCTCTACCTTCATTCGCTCACTCACTTCTCTTCATTCTTCTATTTACTTCAATTTCAACACTGTAGAATGCGGAGCCTATAAGTCAGTCTTTGATGCTACTCTGATTCTGGGCCCCCGTCTGGAAGGGGGTCTGGGGAGGGTATGACCATATCCAGACCGGTTAAAGTAGGTCGTTTTTACCGGCGTCTTTTATGACGTAGTATTATTATTGTCATTTTTATTGTCATCATTGTTATCATTACCACTATACCAACACCACAGCTGCAACTTCCCCCACTACTGCTTCCACTACCATTGCTACTGTTATTACTATTACTCTTATTATTACTACTATTACCTATTTAACTGTCTTGCTACTATTACCATTATTGTTACTATTGTTACTATTACTACTATTTCCTTATAACTACCATTACTACTATTACTATTATTACCATTATTACTACTATTATTACTATTACTACTATTTTCCTTATAACTACCATTACTACTATTACTATTATTACCATTATTACTACTATTATTACTATTACTACTATTATAGTTATTATTAGTATTACCATCATTACCACTATTATATCTATTACTATTCTTGTTACTATTCTTACTAATATTGCTACTATTACAGGCAGCCGACAGGAGAGAGGCGAAGGTAGCGAAGTCGATCCTCAGACTCTTGGGTTCGACCCCACGTGTGAGTACGCCTTCGAACCTCCACGCTACGAAACCCTTCCGAAGGACCCTCCAAAGTACAGCGAAGTCTTCTCCACCACAGACCACGACAACGCCGCCTTCAACCCCGACGAACCACCCCCTCAGCTGGAGGTCTCGCCTTCCCAAGGGGAAGGGGAAGCCGCCCCACCGTCGTACCCCGTGGGGGAAACCAATAATCGAGGTGTTGAACCCGCGGAAGTACCCGATCGAAACGCTGAAACGGATGTTGTCGTTGCTGTGGTGGAAGATGCGGTTAGGAATGAAACCGGATGTGACGTCAGTTCTACGCAGACGAACACGTCATAACAGGCACTGGGTGCTCGATGTATATTGTGATCCTGCTAAACTCCAACAGTTTATTCGACCGATTTTAGGTTTTAGGTTTAATTTCGTACTTTAAAGTTCCGTTGGTGCTGGCAATAATACCGCGCTGTTGCTATGTTTAGAACTTTGGTTTTATTTTCAGGCAACTGCCGCATTGTATCATTTAAATAAATTTTATCTGTATAATGAATGATTTTAGAGTTATACGAATAGGAAGGCTCTTTCACACAATAATAGCCGACGCATCATTTAGGAAGCCCGTTGGAAGGTCTACGTAACTAGCTAGCGACTGAGATATCTAATGCAGCGTTAACGTTTAGTGATTGCTAATGAAATATCCTTGCGCATATTGAAGCGACGTCTGCCGATGAATTAGCTTAGCGCTACAGACATTGACCAACAGACACACCTGAACTGATGAATAGCTAGTATCAAGTATATTAAATTTTATTAAATTTGATCTTTAATATATTGCGCGTAAATGAAATTTAAATATTATATAGCGGTATTAAGACCGAATGTCTTCTTTTTCTGAACTGTGGGATCTCAATGTAACTTCTATATTTGAGGCGACCGTCGGTGGAAAACATATTAATTAGTTATTGTCATCCTAATCAGGACTGATATACTTACTTAATATCGTTAATTGGTAACTTCTAATTGCGCCGGTGTCTAACCGGAGGCGCGTTTACCTGTAGGAGCTCGTCTAGGGGCCCTCAAATCTCAAGACGCACAAATCAATGAAAACATTTTGCAATCATACAGAAAAACATGTTTAACAATTGAATTATTTTAAATATAATATATTCTCTATTTTTGCAGCTAAGCATTCACATGAGTAAGTGTATTGTTGCAATTAATAATTGCTTTGTTTATTTCAAAATCAATTGGCTTAGCTACGTCATGAACCTCCTCGCTTCCTCAGAAGTTGGCTTATAAATATTCTTTCAGTAAAAAAATCAAATATCCTCAAATTCCTTTTAGAGCCCATCCATATATTACGTACGCCAAAAATCGGCTTTTCGGACCTCTACCCCTGTTGGACAGCGTACATTTCGTCGACCCCTCCCCATGCGTACATATGTCTGAGCTCTATACACCCACCCCATTGCAAAAGTTAAATAGCTATAAGACATTGATTTTACTATAGCTACTATTTATTTTTGTTAGGCATCATATTTAACAGTTTTAAAATGTCAACTTTTATGAAGAAATAATACACTAACAACATTTGACTTTTAAGAAGTTTTAATGCTATATAAATAGATTTGGCAGGAGTATAGTCTGATTGGGTTTACAGTTCTGATTTTAATATTCCATATTGTGGACGTCATAATTAGATAGTCATATTTGCGTACTTACAATTTTTCTGGACCCCTCCCGAACCGTACACACTCGTACTCAAAAATCGCCGAAATTCGAAACCCCTCCCTTCGCTGCGTACGTAATATGTGAATGGCCCCTTGTATAGCTTTTAAAACTAATCAGCGTAAATAACACCCACCAAAACGGTTTCAAGTTGAACTTTGTGGGGTTTTGCACATGATACCACCACCAGGTGGTAAACACCACCAGAGTGTCAGACTCAGTGTAAAATTCAGGAGGGCCTCCAAACTTTTGGCGACTAGGGCCCCGTTTCCAGTAAACGCTCCTCTGGGTCTAACATATAAGACACCTACCGATGTCGCACCAAAATCCGTGCATGTCAATATCATAATGGAAGATGTTTTTCTTGGAATTATTTTGTAATTATCGGAACAAGATGCATTCAAACACCCACCCCTTCATGCATGCATACAAGCATTGTGCGCTATAGGCTATATGGTAATTCATGTAGCGCCTCTCAAAGGTGCAAATACATTCAATTAACATATGAATACAACACACTATACTTGTATAGAGGCATTTCCATGCCAAGTGATCACAGACGACGCCATTTATGGCCTGATCAGAGAGCCGCCTGGATCTGTAGTGAGTCGAACTCCTCGATCGATCGATCGTATCAGCCAAGGTGTGTGCTTCTGATAGTCTGGTGTTAATGCGGCCAATGCGTTGATTAAAAACTGAGCCTCGATGCCTGGATCCGCCCGCGGGGTCCATCGAGCCTGGCTTGCAGCCACCTCGACAAATCAATGACGACTGAACCGCTGACAGTAAAACGACGCTTTGAATCGAACCTATACAGATTCACGATCGACTAAACGACGCTTAGAGTGGGTCGTTTTAACGATGCTTGCATCACAGGGAGTGTGATTAGCGTAGCCCTCCTCTGTCCGGACTTGGGACTGGCGCTGCCATAGTGCGGACAGTGACGGAGCTACATTTGAGCGGCATCACGCTGACGTCATTCTGACATCGCATAAATTATTAGCTGGTCTGTTGTGGCGTTCTCTGCGCTGGTGATTGTTGATAGGTTAGTTCGTGTTTAATGACGATCAGTGTCGTAGAAAAGATGACCATCGTCGCCCTCCCACTAACTTCAGGCTTGGGACTGGCACTGCCGTTGTACTGGCGAAGTTTGAAACACCCGGTCCCACTGTTAATGTTAACTGGGTGTCAGTCTACGATTTTATTTATCAACTTCAGTATAACGACGCTTTGTGATCACATTGATCACTAACGTCACCCTCCTCTATTATCCAGGCTTAGGACTGGCAGTGCAAAAATGCAAGCAGTGTCGTAATCTGATTGAACGAAACTGAGAAATGGTACATGTATGGTTGGCAAAAGTATTGCAAAGGTGTCTAAATTTGGTCGGATTGTGTTCAGTGACGTTTTGGTTCCAGTGACTTCAAGTCATATGCGTTGAGAAAATCCATACTGTGAGCACACTATCGCATATATTATAGTAGCGCTATATAGGTCTCAAAAAACGAAATGGCAGTGAAATAGTACGCAAGTGATCGCTGTGACAATAGACTACTGTAGAGCCCACTATCAAAGATAAACTTATATAGCGCAGATGTACAACACCACTGCTCTTCCTTATGTTATTTCTGTTGTTGTTGTTGCTGACAATAATGCTGATGATGGTGATGATGATGACGACGGCGGCGATTGCGACGGTAATAAATCTTTATTGATTGACAGAGGGTTTATTGGTTCGATGGATGATGCTTCGTGTGGGTTGCTGCCGCTGCTGAATGGACCGTTGAGATGTCGTTACCTGAGTAGAGTCGACATCTCATGGAATGGAATCGATCTCAGCATCACCGAGAAACAGAGCGCCATCTGTACCATCGTCATCGATGATGACAACGACGTACGTTAGTCATCATCATTATCATCCTCCTCCTCATCGTCGTCGTCATCATCATCATTATCGTCGTCGTCATTGTAATCATCATCATCACCATCATCATCATCATAATCGTCATCATCATCACCATCATCATCACCTATCAACTCGTAGTCAACGTCATCAGTATTTATTATCGCACGCCGATTGGTAGATAGATGAACAGTTAGACAGGCAGACAAACGGACAGACAGATAGACAGACAACCAAACTTACATTTCTTACGCAAATATACACTTAGTCTAACAGAGATATAGATAATAGTGATGGAATAGAAAATACTGATGTACTGAATGTTGATGTGAATTTGGTCAACTGCTCACCTTTAAGAAATTTAACGAAGAAATGTTTTTCATTATTATTCAATAGGCTGACCATTCTTTCGTAAATGTTCCTTCAATTGAATCGCCATCGAACGATACTTTAACAACAGACGCAGGAAACAATCAGATGGATACCTTGGATAACGGACAGGAAGCCATGACAAAGATTGATGAGGAAAAGGTCTGTAACTCCATTGGCAACGGCATCTGTTTCAGTAGCAGCCTTTAGCACGGTTATCATCCACCACTGCTCGTTCATTCTGTTGCAGTGCTAGTCCCAAGCCTTTAGAAAGGAGAGGGCCTGAGATATTCATGGGCGAAATGAACGAGAAGCTTACCCGGTTAAACCAGGTTCGGACACCCAGCGCGGCATCTGGCAGCACGGGTCTATTAAGCTCTGTATTCGTTCCGCAGGCCAATACCTTCGTAGGTCAAAGTGGTGGTGACCATCACCGTATTGCTCAGTGCTTACAATATCCTTGCCATATATGACGGCGTCACAGACGGAGACTTGATCCTGGGTTTACAGTGACAGGTTGAAAAAATTAAAAATTCTAAAACATGTAAGCTTATGCAGCTTAACGTAATCACTGTTTCCATTCTAGTATTCCGCCTCCGTCCGCCATTCCCATCGAGACGAAACGATGACTCGAATCGTGGAGTTGGTGACGTCGATGATGACGTCACCGGAAAATTCCAACGAATCGTTGCAATCGAGTTGGAGACAGGTGATCGAGACGGAGATCGAAAGACACTCGGATCGAATTGCGGAACTGATTGAGGATCGAATAGCCACTTCCGGTGGAAGGGTTGACCATTCGCCGATCCCTCGATCAGTTGGTATAGACGAAGGAGATCGTTGATCATTGTTGATCTTACGGATTTGATTAATGAGTCAAAAACACAATGAAATCCGATGTCATATTCGTAATTACTTCTGTAATCTCTCAACGAACCCAAACAATAGTAAAAAGTAAGCTGGTAATAAATCAAAGGCACAATGAAATCCGATGTCATAATTATTCGTAATTACTTCTGTAATCTGTCAATTATGCCTTACAATACTCAAAAAATAAGCTGCAAATAAATCAAGAGCACAATGAAATCCGATGTCCTATTCGTAATTACTTATGTAATTATCAATCAATGAGCCCTGACAATAGTCAACAAAATGAACCGCAACAATAATCTACAGCAATAAGCCACAACAATAGGCCTCGGCAATAAACTGCCGCAATAGCCTCAACGATGATTCTCAGTATCAAGCCTCTAGGTCAGCTTTTCCTAAATTTATGTACCTAATTTTCTGGAGACCGTAGCGGACGATTTATTTCGATTCATTCAGTAGTCAATCGACCATCCTGCGAGGTCGCCAACCACCTGATCAGTCGAGTGTCCTTGGCAGTGGCACCTGATGAAGATGGTGATGATGATGATGCGGCTGTTGATGTTATTGATGATGATGATGAAGTCGATGATAATGCTGATGGCACCGATGATACTTTAGTAAGTGGTTAGCTGAGATTAATTAAGATTCCTTCATATGAATAGCCTAATATCTTTCAATCGTCCAATGTAACCATGTACATATAGCTTGAATTTATATAAAGCTATCTCTATATATAAAAAATAGATTCTGTACCGTCTGTCTGTCTGTCCGGCTATGAATCTGCACAGTTTTAGAGCTATGGACTCGAAACCTTCGCCGTTGGCTCGGGGAACACCTGGGACACGCAGTCGAGGTTTTTTTTACACCGTCATGAATGAATGGACGGTTTGGGAGATATCATACAGGTAGCACGTAAACAGTAGTTGGCCATCGTTTGCACAGTCGGTCAGGTGGGTATGCACTGTGTACGCATAAGTGTCTGTACAGAATGTATATAAATACTATTTTTTACATACAGCTATTGACTCGAAACCTTCACCGTTCGCTCTCCAGGTCCAAAAACCTGTCTCAACCCGTGCAACGCCGGATTCCCCAGCTAGTATATCAATAATAGTTAGTCTAATTATTCTGCTGAGCTTTACCACGTCAATGGGCTGTACAGAGGTTCCTTAGTTGTGGGGCTATTTGCCCCTTGGGTTCTCCTTTGGTTATCTACCTCCAGAGGTGCAGCAAGGTCTTGAAAAGTGTGGGGGGCATAATTAAAGAAGATTGCGCGAAGCGCAAACAATTTTTTTGCTCCCCCCCACTTTTGAATTTAGCTCTCACCCTGAAATTTGAAAAATGGGGGCACAAATTATCTTAACAAAAGGCATCTTAAAAAGCCATCGAAGAAACATAAAAAAGAACCGATTTGGAGGGCATATGGGGGGGGATGAGCACTAAAACTGGGGAGGGGCTTTGCCTCAGTTTTGAAACTGGAAGGCCAGTGTCCCCCCACCGCTTGTTGCACCCCTGATGATGATGATGATGATGATGATGATGATGATGACGGCGACGGCGACGGCGATAACGATCGGGAATCATCCACTTATCCATACATCCATTCCTCCACCCCTCTGAACGAGAGTCCATCCATCCATCTATCAGTACAACCATTCGGCCATGTCTAACTAACTGCGGTTTGACATTCAGACACAGTCAGCGAATATATGCATTAGTCCGTACATCTACGATCCATCCATCGAGCCATCCATCCATCAAGCCATGAAGCCATCCATTTCCGTGACTGCCATCGTTTCCCATTGGAGCAAACATCAGCTTATGTCGCCTCATCTTCAGCTGCTGAGACAGGCAGCATCAGCAGCACCGAGTGACCCACCCACCTCTGCACGACCCATTACACCATCCTCCTTCCAAAGATACCACCATAACAGCGTTTGTATGACGCCATTGGTGGGACTGTAGCTCTCCATGGATAGTCACAAGAATATCACATAATATATTGACGTAATTGGTTCATGGAACCATATTATATTTATATAGGGAGAAATCACAGACAAACACTCACAGGCACAAACATACACACTGACACAGACAGACAATTAGCCACACTGAGGGAGAAAGATAGAACGAAATTGAAAGATGGCAACAAAAACAACAACAACAACAACAACAACAACAATAATAATAATAATAATAATAATAATAATAATAAAAATAATAATAATAATATTAATAATAATAATAATAGTCGCTTTCATGAGCACATTCCCTTTGGCCCCAGAACACGAGGCCTGACCATCAGAACAAATAAATCTCTATATTAACAATCTCTAAGTCCCTGGAGAACGAAGTACCTCAGAGTATAGAATAATAATAATAATAATAATAATAATAATAATAATAATAATAATAATAATAATAATAATAATAATAATAATAATAATAATAATATTGGAGTAAATGTGATATTAATAATAACAGTGACCAAAGGATGCGTTGCATGTTGGTATTAAGTACAAATTCCTCGGTCACACACAGACTCATGTCAGACTCATTGACTTCCGCTCAGAGCACAGGCCTACGCGGCGGCGCATGCTCTACACTGGCTCGCATCGAACTCACATCGGAGACACCGATCGCGTCCGAGTGACATTTCGCCGGCACCCATCGATAGTCTGTGAGAGGGAGGATGAACAGACGGACGAACGGCTGGTGAGACAGGGGCATCCGGGCGTCGTGCATGGTTCCTGGAATCCAGCTCCGTCTCCATCCACAGCGTCATCCTTGTTCGTGGCTGTGAAGTAGTCTTAACGCAAATATTATCAACAGAGCGAGGGAATGCCCCTGTGTTAAGCTGCGTATTGGCTACTGCTGCTGGTGGTCTGCACGTGCTGGGCATCAGCATCTGGGGATGCAGCAACGGTCGCATCATCCCCATCAGCATCTTCATCGTGCATTCTGTGGTCGAAGCAACGCGCGGTGATCGGTGCCTTGAATGCTGCGTCAGCGGGGGAGGAGGAGGAAGAAGAGGAAGAGGAGGCTGGTACCATCGCAGAAGGAAGGAGTCTGCGACACCAGCTGCTGAATCAGAGGAGTAAGATGGGCAACTGCGCCTCTACGATGCGAATCATAGACAGGTGAGAACGTTTACCATTTTTACCTATACTTACCGTCAACGATGCATATACTGTGTTGTTACCGTGTATAAGACCTGCCTACTCTGCTATCGTATACATATACTCCGCAACGACTGCCTTTATTGCCACACAACTATGCCACCGTATACTTACTCTGTTACCGTGTACCTACTCTTTTACCGTATACCTACTCTGTTACCGTATATCTACTCTGTTACCGTATACCTACTCTGTTACCGTATACCTACTCTCTTACCGTATACCTACTCTGTTATCGTATATCTACTCTGTTACCGTATACCTACTCTGTTACCGTATACCTACTCTGTTACCGTATACCTACTCTGTTACCGTATATCTACTCTGTTACCGTATACCTACTCTGTTATCGTATACCTACTCTCTTACCGTATACCTACTCTGTTGCCGTGTATCTACACTGTTACCGTATACCTACTCTGTTATCGTATACCTACTCTGTTACCGTATACCTACTCTGTTACCGTGTATCTACTCTGTTATCGTATACCTACTCTCTTGCCGTGTATCTACTCTCTTACCGTGTATCTACTCTCTTACCGTATACCTGCTCTGTTACATTATACCTACTCTGTTGCCGTGTATCTACACTGTTACCGTATACCTACTCTGTTACCGTATACCTACTCTCTTACCGTATACCTACTCTGTTACCGTATACCTACTCTGTTGCCGTGTATCTACACTGTTACCGTATACCTATTCTCTTACCGTATACCTACTCTCTTACAGTATACCTACTCTGTTACCGTATATCTACTCTGTTACCGTATATCTACTCTATTATCGTATACCTACACTTTTACCGTATACCTACTCTCTTACCGTATACCTACTCTGTTATCGTATACCTACTCTGTTACCGTATATCTACTCTGTTACCGTATATCTACTCTATTATCGTATACCTACTCTTTTACCGTATACCTACTCTGTTACCGTATACCTACTCTGTTACCGTATACCTACTCTTACCGTATACCTACTCTGTTATCGTATATCTACTCTGTTACCGTATACCTACTCTGTTACCGTATACCTACTCTGTTATCGTATACCTACTCTCTTACCGTATAGCTACTCTGTTACCGTGTATCTACACTGTTACCGTATACCTACTCTGTTATCGTATACCTACTCTGTTACCGTATATCTACTCTGTTACCGTATACCTACTCTGTTACCGTATACCTATTCTGTTACCGTATACCTACTCTGTTACCGTATACCTACTCTGTTACCGTATACCTACTATGTCACCGTATATCTACTCTGCTACCGTATACCTACTCTGTTACCGTATACCTACTCTGTTACCGTATATCTACTCTGTTACTGTATACCTACTCTTTTGATAACACATGTTATTTGCGTCGCCCTCCTACTTTTTCCTAGCTTGAGGCTGGCTCTGCCAGGGTGCAAGCAGTGATTGACAATAAATCTATCTGCAAGAGTATTAGTTTCGACTTAACGACACTGTGTGATAATAGATCACCGTTCGTGTCGCCCTCCTTCTATAAGATTCTGGCTTTGGACTGGCACTGCCAGAGTGCAAGCAGTGCAGACTATAATCTACTAGTTTCAATTTAACGACACTGCATGACAGCAGATAATTATTCGTGTCGCCCTCCTCATACATCCAGACTTGAAACTGGCATTGCCAGAGTGCAAGCAGTTGCGGACTGTATGTCTAGGTATACTCCCAGCACAGCCGACCTTTACGGTCTACTAGCGTGCCACTGTCCGATTGGTCTATAGACGCGATCGTAACCATGGAGCAACATGTGTACTTGCACAGACATGCTGCAGAATCTAATCAGCGCCAGATGTGTAAATGTACGGTCAGATCAGCTTACCCTTAGGGGAGAGATAGTTACCCCCTCCAGTCAGTAGTAAGTCGCTTATTCTTGGCCCTTGACTCTGGTTTTTGAAGCCGAGGTATGTCCGCGCAGAATACCGCGAATGATGCCTACGGGATGATAGCGACGCACGAAGATGTCACCTCTTATTAGCCTGTGTTGATATGAGACTCGAGATATTGTAACCGGATAAAAAAATGGGTGTTTTAATCTAGAATTTCGATATGATCATATTCTTACATTTCAGTTACGCAGTAATTGATCGTGCGCGACCAGAAGTTGTACCATTTTCAACCATTTTCATATTCATTTTAGGCCCATTTTCGTACTAATTTTTAATCCTTAATTGTCCACATCTATTTTCTTATCCATTTATCCCTTTTCATAATATTTGTCAGCGCATTTGGTTGACCCGTTACCTGCTTTTCATGTGTGTGGGTGTGAACAATCTTAATTTAGCAACGACTTATCGGCAGACTACGACGCAATAATCGGGCATCGCTGTATCAAGGAAGCGATCTGTTTGGTTTGCAACGCGTTCTTCGTTCATTCGCCCGCTTGTGCTGACCTGATTGTATATTTAATTAACCGATGGTCATCCTTGATGTAAATCTCAAAATCGATCAACGTGTCCAACACCCGTGTCCACTACTATCCAGCGTTAGGTGACTCGCTGAGTTCTGTGCAGTGATGCGCTTAAAGTTGACCAGCGTATTGAGCAGCAGAACGGGAGGGGCTCCTCTTGTCTTGTTTGCTTTGTCTTGCTTGTCTTTCTTATCTTGCCTGGTCTCGTCTTGCTTGTCTGGTCTCGTCTAGCTTGTATGCTCTCGTCTTGTATGTCTTGTCTTTCCTGTCTTCTTTTGCATGTCTTGTCTCACTTGGCTTGTCCTCCTCTTGCATGTCTTGCTTGTCGTTTGTCGTTTTGTCTAGTATATATGCCGGATTCTGGCAATGGTCCATTCGATGTCGACTTCTCCTTTCCCGGCAAGTCTTCTCCTGCAACTGATCAAATCATGTGGCATTATTGATTACGTATGACGCTATTGATGACGTCAGAGGTGTTATTGATACCGACGTCATCGGTCGTCGGCTTGATAGATGACGTCTGAGGCAACGACCTCTTAATATATAACAGTCTGAGGTCGTATAGTATAATTGATGACGCCAGAGGTCGCCCGCGTAATTGATGACGTCGGAGATCTTTGGCGAGAATAAACCGGTAAACAATTCAAAGATGCATGGAGACCAGCAAAATGGCGTATAGCGAGCGAGTCTGAAGTTTATTGTCATCGCCAGCGAATCGATTCCGATTCCAGGAGGAAGAATTCATCTCAGGGAGACGACCATTTATCGTCCAATATTGCAAACGACTCTCCAGATACATTGCGATGAAGGAGGATCCGTTTCGAATGTCTAAAAGTCTTTCCGATTATTTCTGTCCTCTTTCATATGAGACCCATTTAAGGTCAATGTGGGACCCATTTCAGGGCCACACGGGACACATTTTCCTTTCGGTACCAACATAAATCTCATGTACACCTCATCAAATGTTTATGACACGGACTATTTTACTAGTTGGAGTTGTGGTATAAGCGACACCAGAAGGACATTATTAAATGACCATCGTTAATTGAATTTAATTAAGGTTCTTCGCGAAGATCCTTTAAGGCGTTAAGTATACCCCAGTGATTGATCAAGTGATATACATGGTTCATCTTCTGTCCATTACGTTCTCTAATAAATGACTCCGCGACTTGATTTTGATCTCGATTAATGACACCCATCCAGATGTCATTACGGTTCATTAGTGCAGTCTCCGCACATTGTAATCTCCAGACATATTAGCCGTTTGGTGTATCATGTATGTCACAACTGCAGCAGTGTCTGACACTTAGTGCAGCAATTTCTGGAAGAATAAGGCAGAAGACACAAGTCATAACCTGATAATAGGATGCAAGACAGTGGGTGGCAGCAGACCTTTGTGTTTGATATGACGTATGAGCAACTGTGAACTATCAGTTCTTCTGATATATCCAGAGCATAAACCAAATTATCATATCGTATCTAAACATTTATGGAGCGCCTATCGCAGTATAGATTATTCAGAGATGCTTTTAGAACGGAAGCCACGAGGATGAAGAAATGCATTGATTGAACAAGAGGGTGCGGGATATATCCTCCGAGACAGGAGCTTAGCCCGAGACAGAGAGAGTTGTAGGCCTTCCAAAGTGTTGGAACCTGTCACAGCATATATTAGAGCGCTGTGATTATAGATGGGTCTGATGGATGATCCGTGCGTGCTCAGAGACTGATTCGGAGCTGGCTGAAGATGAGATGCGATTGGAACTAATGGATCTGAGCAGGCGATCAATGGACGGATCGAGTCTTGTTGTGACTCGATTGAGGACGTCTAGGATGTACTCGATGGCTGACTCAAGGTCGTGGAATTTATTGATAATGGGTTCTGCCAGTTCAATCATCATCATCATCATCATCATCATCATCATCATCATCATCACCACCACCACCACCACCCCCCACCGCCGCCGTCGCCCCCGTCGCCGTCGTCATCTTCATCGCTATCACCAACACCTTAACATTACCATCACCATCACCACCATCGTAAGTCATCACCATCATCATCATCATTGTCATCATTATAATCGTCATCTTCATCATCATCATCATCATCACCATTATCATCATGCATTGAACCACATCGCTGTGTATAGTGTATACCACCAGACATCCACAAAGGAGCTTGGTCAATGGTGTCTGCTATTCCGGGCTTTCAATCCTCAATGATTCAGGTGTTATTCGAACCCAATTGCATTATCCAAAAGAAATGTTATTGATGAATGCTAACTCGATCGATGGAAAGAGGAATTGGATTTCGTTTGAGGAGACGGACACACCCTTTCCTACGGTCAATAATTGCTCAACCAATTCTCTAGAAGTCTCTGCTGCGCTCAAGGACGAATGCTGCTCTGTCGTGTCTCGCTACACAAATTGTGTCCCCTCTTCTTCGCCAGGTCTATGGGCTGAAATTTGATTTGCCCGTTGGTCGGCTTTTGAGATTGATTGGATGCAGGACGTTTTTATATAATCGAATATAATCGGGCTAATTTTAATTTAATTGCTTCTAAAACGTCGTTGTCATAAGGCCAAAAATATCAATCGTTGGGCCCTTCAGTGGAAATCGCAAAACATCGCAATACGTTGATGTCTCCTATGTATTAGGCCCATAATCCAATGCGATTCAACACAATACAATAACGCATGCATAATGTGTATATACAATTATTATACATGCATAATATGTGCTCAGGCTTTATACACCTATGTGCAGAAAATTATACGAAGACACTTAGTCAATCCCCTGTGAAGAATAACTCAACACTGCTGCGATTCTTATTATGAACAACGCGCTCTGTTCAAACTCATGCGCTGTTACGAGTAGGGCACTGCATCATGGGCGGCGATCCGGGATGTAGAGGGGGACAGGTCCCCCCACCTTTTGCAGATAGGACACATTACACGTGTGCCCCCCCCATTTCCTACCCCTCTCATTGGGTGCCCCCCACCTGTCAAACGAGATCGCCGCCTCTGCTCTGCATTGAATGCTAGAAAGAGTCCCGTGAAAGGTCGTTGCTTGTAACAGGTGGATTTGCGCGTTGCTCCAGTGATGTGACGGGAGTGAACACTTAGCCATTCATCCATCCGTTGGATTCTTTTAAGGATCAATGCATAAACCTTGGATAACGCGTGTCCCCTAATCCACTGGCTAAAATAGTAAAAGGGATGAACGCGCGACGGTGGGTTACAATGGTTGACCCAATTCCTGGATAAATGCGCTATATAAATCGCTGATACGTTGATTACAAGTAGTCTATATCCAGAGCTGATGGTCCGTTGATGCTTTCGAGTAAAACTGAAACATTGATAAAACGATTTTGGTTGTTTACATCTCACTGGTTGAACCTTTTGGACACGAGCTAAGATTTAAAAAATGCATGTAATTGAGTATTGACATAAATCGCATTTGCCTTCGTCTTTGGGTTGGATATGGACCGGGGATCTAGTTCTAATATCTGGTTGCAACTGGATTTCAACCATATATTTACAACAATAGTACATAGGCACGAAGACATCATGTAAGCCGCCGATATCTCACAAAAGCACTACAAAACTTGGTGCAAGCGATCGGGGTATCAGCCGATCGTAGCTTTCCGGCGTTCGTTCCAATTGTATGAATATAGGTTTGCAGCATTTACATAGCGCCATTAGATCCTGCATATATTACTGCAACACCGACTTATGTCTTCTGCGTTATAAAGTACATTTGCGCTCACATTGAAGTTAATAATTAGGAATAACATTAAGGGTAGCGTATTCAGCTAAATCAGCATAGTCAGTTCTCGATGCCGACCATTTGGTGTCGAAGGGTACAAATAAATTATCTCCATTGTTCTCGGTCTTATACGTTACGTCCATTGCGCTCCTCTTAGTGTCATAAACTAAGTGATGTCATGTTCTCGTTTATATAATATTCAAATAAGATCCAATAATTCCGCTGAATCTTACCTACTAGAATGCCATACTGATACCAATCAAATCTTTGCATGGGATTAGATTAGATTTCTAGCAGGATCTTTATGCTAAGCCATTGCAAGTGTGGTTGCCCTCAACACGGCAAAGGCGGTCGGCTCATGGCACAGCTGAGCCACCGGATGTTGTGTCATTTGCTGCCTCTGTAGACCGTCTGTGGTGAAGTGATCGATGGTGGAAGTGGGTGGAGCTGATCAAGTGGGAGGACTGAGTCAGGCAATAAGATGATGGAGAATATCCCTGGGACCACATTGGAGGAAGCAACCCAATTTCAACTCATTTTCTCCGATGATCCGCTCGATATTAGATCTCACAGGTCGACTCTGATGAATGGAGAAATAGACGCATCTACCAAAGGCTATAACAAATTTAAATCTCTATACCAAACATATATATATATATATTATATATATATATTATATATATATATAATATATATATATATCTGTGTGTGCTTATATATGCAGCCAGGTAACCATGTAAACATACAAATATACAATATAGAGGCCAAGACATACTGAGACTATAAGTATGAAAGCACAGAACTGCATTATACATATATATATACCTATATATATACATATATATACATATATATATACATATATATATTTATATATATTATACATGCTTACATAGTTCATACGTTCATAGAGCTACATGCATGCATAACAAATTGTACAAACACATGTCATACATACATGCCACGCATACATATGTACAATTTGTACATGAATGCATACACCCACAAGCACAAATTGGGTCCTTATAGATACGTTGCCAGATCTAGTCCCGTGACACGACGTCATATTGACGCATTTCCGGACATGTGTTGGTTGCGTGTGGAATCCTGAATTGACTCTGTGCCTGATTGACGCAGACAGCAGCCTCAGCAGCCCGTAATTTATCCGCAATAGCCTTCGAACACACGAGTCTTTGAGCTGCGATATCTTCGGCCAATTTGCTTAACAGATTCTCTTGATATTCAGTGGCACGGGCGACTTGCAATCCGCGTTGTCTTCGCAGCATTATAGGATTATTTCAACGTGTATACGTTCCCTTCTGATTTCCTTACGGAATGCATGGATGTGAAAACGCCCTGCACCCAGGGTATTGAATACGCTCAGGAATGAGGTTTTCGTCGACAAAGCACGGGCCTTATTGATTTTGTATCCTGTTTTCTGTTCTTGCGGCAGAAGAGGAAAACCACATCTTCTGTTGATTCTGCGGGGAGAATGAGTGGGCACATTTTCTGAAAGCCTTGGGCTTATTGAATCGGCAACGCCTGTGGGGCTATCCCGTTTCTTTCTCTAGGCAGAAAGGGGGGAAAACAACTCCTCTGTTGACTTTGCGTGAAACGCGTGGGCACATTTTCTGAGAAACGTTTGCGAACACTAGTATACACGTATGCTCATTGAATTCGGCAAAAGCGTAACAATTCTGCGTAGAAATGAGTTTTCAATACAGATCAACACATGTCAATGTCACTACAGGTTCTTATCGATTCGGCAATGCCCATAATATGTCCTATTTTCTTTTAACAGAAGAGAAATTCATCGCTCCAATTGATATTTGTACAACGTAAACCCAAATTTTTTTCGTCTAAACGAGGCTTCAGCGAGACTAGCATCGACAACAATTTTTTTATTTCATTCACTTGAGATAAAATACGTAGCTGTGGCCCGTTTCTAAAGACCTGCGCAGATAATAATTGTGGTAGGCTGTTTCCATTGTGTATGGTTCAACATGAAAACGGTTTCGTCCATTTATCACAATTTTGCAATCGAAAAAACTGAGAACGTCGTGAAAGCGCAGACGCCAGCCAATGCCTGTGTCCAAGAATCCCAATTAATCAATAACGCTTTATTGAACCAATCCTCGCTATATACTCTGTGAGCGATGTTTGGGACATCAATATAAATGGAATCAGTATAAACACAGCCACCGCATGGCTCATCAAGTGGGCAACCGTTTGTTAGGCTATATTTTATTTTTGGTTCTAAGAAGGCAATGAATGAATTATTCCTGTTAATAAGTGCGTCCTGAACATGTGGATGCGATGAGTTGAAATACTTGTGCTACAAATCAGCGTCAAAACTGACGAAAAGAATCGTGCACTTAAAGTTCTCAAGGAGCCGACAGTCGACTAGAGCTGGAAATCATTCGTGCTGTGGTGCAATTTCACTAATAGTACTTTCAGATTTCAATGGACGCCAACATGACTTTGAATCGGAAGTTGTTGATGCGGTTTGATCTGTGTAACCTCTGTCTTCTGCACTACTTTATCCCCATAATCTATTATTAATTTTAGGCTATTAATACATTTTCATAATTTATATAGAAGCCTACTCAAATGTGCTCCCAGACCAACCACGACTAAAAAGAGAAGACTCAAGAATTCGGCAGAAAATCGACACTTTTTTGCAGGACAGCAAGCACAGTTGAAGTGGAAGTCCCTTTCAGGTGCAGGGTCCAACAACCGAGATTAATCCATGCCCTGGGGACAAGAAACTATACCGCTGCGGCTCTGCGGATGGGAGCCAGCGTAAAACATGTAGAAAGTACGAAGTAGCATTTTGTAAATTCTGTTCTCTGCTTAGGCCTTGATATGCTACTATATATGAGTAGGTTTCTTGAAGGGGCGCTATATAAATTTTCGGAATTAATGAATGAATAAACGAATATGTCCGTGATATGTTGCTACATGTGTTATATCATACCATCTTATGCTATGCAATATTATGTTATGTTGGCAGTTAGTTACGCACTCGCAGGCCCTACCGGAAACAGCAGAGGCCCATAGGCGTGTTCTGAAAAGCAAAAATATCGTTTTATCAGAAGGTAACGTGTGCAAAGGTTTGTTGTTCGTCAGTTGTACCAAGGGAACGAATCTAAACCACCGACAACTGTCTCTCAGTCGATGTTTGCACTCATCGCTTGACTGCGCCGAGGCGCTGCAGCTATTATATTAGGCCCATGCATGAATGCATGTATGTTGAAAATATGTATACTATGGTAGAGGTGAATACAGATTTATGTATATGGGCCATAATATATGAATAGGTATGCACAATGTACGTGTATTTATGAACATAACTTTATAATTATGAAATAGTATGTATGTATGCATGAATATAATGAATGTAAATATATGTGAATTTTTATGTATGTTAAATGTATGTATGAATATATGTATATATGAATATGTATTTATGTACAAATTTGTTTAACTTATATAATTGTATATGAATATATATAATGTATTAAGACACCATAGAGATAATATATTGATACTTAGAAGCCGCATCCACGATTTATGTATAACTAGATTCGTCACTGACATAAACACGTTTAGTGACGAATCTAGTTGCGGTGGTTTTTGGGAGTTCATTCCGTCTCCATTCAACAGTTTAAGGACGGAAAGCTTAGGTTTCCCAGTCACGTTTAGTAGAATCTCGTTGTCACACAGTTAATGGCCAGACATTATTTTTACCTTCTTGTTTTATCACTTCTCCCAAAGACCGAGCTATTATTCTTGCCCTGAAGGCGATTATCTTTGAGATCCTTGGGCTATTACTATATACGAGACCTCTGTACGCTAATGTTTATCGATCTTTTTCAGGGACTATAAAGGTTTTACGAATTGCGCCTTCAGCATATATATATATATTAATATATATATATTAATATATATATATTAATATATATATATTAATATATATATTAATATATATATATATATGTGTGTTATTGCACGATGTATAAATATATGTGTATATACGTGTGTTTATATACATATATATATATACAGACATGTATTCTATATATATGTATTTAATTATATTTAATATATGTGGATGGGTGTTTGTGTGTATGAGAGTGTTTGTTTATAGTTGCGTGTCCAGGTGTCTGTGTGTGTGTGTGTGTGTGAGAGAGAGAGAGAGAGAGAGAGAGAGAGAGAGAGAGAGAGAGAGAGAGAGAGAGAGAGAGAGAGAGAGAGGAGAGAGAGAGAGAGATAGGTAGAGAGGGAGAGAGAGAGAGAGAGAGAGAGGGAGAGAGAGAGAGAGAGAGGGAGAGAGAGAGAGAGGGAGAGAGAGATAGAGAGAGAGAGGGAGAGAGAGAGAGAGAGGGAGAGAGAGACTGTCTGTGTATAGATGTGTGTAGGCGTGTGTGTGTAAACATTCAGACTCGTAAGGGTCACCGGGGACACATATTGGACGGTGCTCACCACCCTCTTCTTCCTCCAGCTCTTCCATCAATCACCCTCAGGCTTTTCATTCCAATCAAAGTCTAAAATTTCCCATCCTGATCCATCCAATCCTCCGTCCACTTCTCTCGTCCTATGCGAAACCCACCTTACACATCGGCTCCCTTCTTAGTCGCTTATTACTCAGTCGCTCTAACACGATGCGTGAATAAGTTTGTGCCCTGTGTTTGGTTTTAAATATTGCCATAGACGTGTAGAGTTTATGATTAGAATTAGTTCTTACTCTGCGAGTAAAGTAACTATGGATCTGCAACATGAGAGAATCTGACTCAAATCCTAAAAGCATTTTGATCCATTTAGGCCAACGTCTAACGTCTGTGATTTAGATATTTCCAGGAAAATGTCATCCACAATTTTATGCCGCGATTTCACGTCAATTTAAAATACCCCTTATTTTATTTCGACGCTGTCACGGAAGTGTGTTTTATCTGCCCAGAAGAAGCTAGGGCCCTCCTGGAGAAACTTGCAGGGCCCCAGTTTCTCGACAACTGGTCGACCGTTGCCTGAACAACACATATTGGACTTTTGTTACTGAAGAACAGCGTACAGAAAACGGAAACTAGAGCTTCTCGCTGCAATCGAATTGAAATCCTCCAGATACCGATACATCATCGTCTCATTTTCTCTGCCCTCTTACTTACTAATATCTCTTTCACGTGGAACATAGACGCCCTTAGGCTGCTTCACACTCTGTCCCAATGGGATCTTGTTCTTTCGGGATGATTGTGTAAAGAGGAAGAGGCATTTAGAAGGCAGCAAGTAACCGGACGATTTTAGCAGTACGCTGTTTGTTTGATGAGGATGATGAAGATGTTAATGATGATGATGATGACGACGAGAAGGAGGAGAAGGAGGTGGAATTCTCAGCCCATTGGCTTTACGACACTCGGGTATGAGTTGAGTGAGATCGTTTCCCGTTGCCTTCCTTACAGATAATGTATATGGATGAGCCACTTGTCCAAGGTCGCTACGTAATGACTTGACGTGGGTTCGAACCTGCGACCCTTCGGCTGCAAGGCATAGAGCGTATACCGCTACGCCACCGTGTCCCGCAAATGATTGTATATCTTATCCAAAAGACTCCGTTGTTTAGGTAGTATTTTGCCTCAAGCCGACAAGACTCTCAGCTTTGGCTGATAACAGTCCAATGTGGAGCACACGGGAAGTAGCTCACTTAACAAGGTCCTGCGCTGGTTCTCGTAAAAACACTGGATTGATCTTTTAACTTCCCCGCGTGCAGTTAGGTAAGAGTAATTGGCTAATACATGACAACACTAGACACTACCGCAAGGCTTGGTTTCAGGAAAGTAAGTGTAATTGTCAGTGAGAATTTCATATAGAGTCGCCTCGAGATAAAAACCTCACATAGGTCCAACCATCTAGAATGGGCTCACCAAGAGCAAAGCTTCCTGCCTAGAAATTCATCGTATGCATTCTACTTTTCTTAGAAATCCGGTTTTTTCCAGCCGGAGTCGGATCGGGAGCGTCTCTGAGTAGATATTTTGAAGGGGCGATATATTAAGTTCACATTGATTGATTGATTGGCTGACTGACTAATTGATTGATTCATTGACTGAATGAATGAATGAAAGATTGATTGATTGATATACCCAAATTAGTTTTAGAACTCTGAGTAGATATCTTGAAGGGGCGCAATATTAACCTCACACTAATTGATAAGTTGAATAAAAACTGCCCAGGAGCGTTCTCTACGTCAGCCCAATTGATACATGTTGTAAAGCCTCATTATTGCTGCAATTTTTTCACCAAGCGACACTATGAACAAAAAACTGAATAAGCCCTAGTGGTAGGCCCTCGTAGACACGTGGAGCTCAACAAACGAACACCTGTCAGCAGTTAACTGAACAACTAAATTGATTCTGCAGCTGGTGATCAATGATACATGTAGAGTAACTGTTTCTAATTCCATTGTGTCAAATAGCCAGCACAAACAGACGTCTAAATGAAACCCATCAGGTGCTGTGGACGTCGCATGGACATCATGAAGCAGATAATGTCAACAGTACCATAAAAGGCAGAGCCATCGTAACCGCAAAATTTTTATAGCGCCCAAAAAAACGAAAATTCGCAGGAGCCAGCTTGCTCACAGCAGGTGGCGGAGTGCATACGAGAAGCCGTTAAACGTCTTTCAAAATCCCATTGGGAATTTTCTTCGTGGAAACCGCTTTCAGTTAGAGATATAACGGGACCGCTTCCGTTATCACATTCAACCGGCGAATACCGCCATGGTAACTGCACTTTTATATAGCGCCAATTTAGAGGGACTCTTAAGAGGCGCTCCCGTCTAACACAATGAAACCACAATTGAAGGGAATGGTCTGTAAGAGTCTGCGGGACATCGTAACGCCCGCGGTCTTCCCGGAAAGGAAACGGTCGGACGGATTCAGACGAGCATCTTCGGGAGCAGAGCGGAAAAGACGAGAAACGAGCCTGCTCCTGGAAGGAAGGAAGAAAGACCGAAGGAGGGCCAGAATAGTAATGATGGTGTGTTGCGACCCTGCAGTGTTGTCGTCGGTGTATTGATTTGTGTCTAGCATGTTTGCTCTTGCCTTGCAGCATCGAGCTTGGCATTGACGACGGCGGAGTTATCAAGATCGAGGGTGAGTTCGTTTGCGCTGCTACTTTGCCAGCTCATATCAGCCACTTTCCACTTTGATTGTCTGCCGTCAGTGCAGAAAGTAATAATTGTAATTTATGATTTATGTGGCGCCAGTACCTGATACGCATGTCATCAACCACATCGTAACCACGTTAATATTTAGTTCAAGCGTGTATACATATACATTACATTAAATCAAACGTTAACGGCTGTAGCAGATGATACTGGGAGTTCTATAGGCTGGGTTAATGTCCAGGTAGTTGCCTGCACTACACGACAGTGTGCAATAGCAGAGGTCATTAGCGTCGCCCTCCTCTTTCATGTACTGGCACTGGCAGAGTGGGAGCAGTAGCGAAGATAGCTGAGTTACCGTAACAGAGGAGACTTAGCCCAAAATTTAAAAAAATTATTTCCTATTCATATTATTCATATCAGTGCTAAAGGGTTAGGATAATTTTGTCACTCTGCTGCCCACAGAATGGTCTTTCTGTTGGTTGTGAGCAAGTAAGAGCATTCTAGAAGTAGTTCGCTCCTGACGATGTTGTAGCAATTGTTGCAATTACACTGTATTACATTACTGACTGCTTTATCATTTCTGGCTTTGGATTCGAATCTCATTGATTTATTGCGAACAGCTAGAGATTCGTAGAGCGCCTGTTCAACAGAAGCATGTCTGAGATGCACTTCAAAAGCTGACTGTCGAATGCTGAGCAATGCAACAAAAGATTAGTAAAATTCCGTCCACTGATCAGTCATTGTTTCACTTCTGCAGCAAATCACTTTTGTATAGCATTGCAACTCGTATTATAAGCGCCTCTGAATTGATTTTTCTAACCGGCGCTATATCACGTTTCATTGAACGATCGAGTGATTGATTGACTGGTTGGTTGGTAATTGATTGATTGATTGATTGAATCATTGATAAATAAATCTGTCTGTCTATCTATCTAGACAGACAGACAGACAGACAAACAGACAGACAGACGGATGGATGGCAGATAGACAGACAGACAGACAGATAGATAGGTAGGTTGATTCATTGATTGAATCATTGATTGATAGGTTGATTGATTTATTGATTGACATGTAGCACCATGCCTACTCGCTCTTCTCCAATGAGAGCATTTACCAAACGTTCAGTCTATATACATGTACCCATTCGGCCAACATCCCCAGAAACATTTATGGGACCCATCTAGGTCATGCATATCTTCCATCATTTGGGAATTTGGATCTGCATTAGTCCCATAAGAGCATTGTAGGAACTTCTTGGCTATGCGATATTCAAACAGAATCCGTCGGATCTGTAGTGTTGTATGAAAGGTGGCTCTGTACGAAGCAGACAATGATGAACGTTGCCAAGGGAGACCAACTCGACAGTGGTGCCGTTGTATGCCGCGATGCCCCCCGCCCCCCGTCTGGGGTATGTCCAAATCTAACATTGATTGACAGTTGGGGAAGCCAGGAACTGAAATCATTTGTAGAAGCCGTGGATGTTCAGCTTGATCCGGAAACTCTGAACATAATACCTTCTGCCAGATAGGATTGGAATCCGTTGGTGTTATGCGTGTTTGCGTGGGCCCCTAAATGACAAATTTCTATAAGTTTCCTGTCCACGGCGCAGTTGTACTTGCTGATAAAGTTCCAGTTATAATGAAATTAAACATCATAAAGGTTAGCGTAGAACGCGCCTCTGATTAACTACTTTCCTGAAATGGTCCCATTCATCTTTTTTCCTCACAATCACAAGAGATGGGTTGAAGAAATTATTGGAGCATGTATAAAAACGACGGCCTATCTACCACTGTAAATGTAATGGAAAATTAAATTTGTATGGCGTCAATTGAAAATGAACAGATGAGGGTCACTGTGATACGTAGATCGTTCTAGATCACACAATAATAAGTATTTTCACGTGGTTGCTGCTGGCGATGAATAAAATAAATTTATGTGATCGGAGTAGTTTGGACATTTTGTGGAACATTTCCGGTCTACATCTGAATTGTTTCGCTTCTGTTAATTGGAGGCAAGAAAAAGATGGAAAAGTCTCTTGCAAGGGATAACTGTTCGTCGGGAGTCTTCAACAGAATCTTCTTGTCACGGGTGAGTGAAGATAAAAGAGTCTCTTTTGAAGTTGTTGTCTGTCATGTTGCCGCCGGATTCTTTCTTTCAGTCTATACTTGCCTATGGCTCTCTGAAAACCCAACTGGATGGTCTCTCAGATTGTCTATTTTGCCTTGCTCTTATCGTAATCATAATTGTAAGATTCACAATTTAATTGATCAGAATTGAATTGATCGCAATTGAATTTATTGCAATTGAATTTGTTACAATTTGTTACAATCGATTAAAATTTTATTTATCGCAATTGAATTTACAACGCTTGAATTGAACACAATTGAATTGATCACACTTGAATTGATCAAAATTTAATTGATCACAATTGAATTGATCACAAATGAGTTGATAATAATTGAATCAATAACAATGGAATTAATCAGAATTTAATTTATCGCAATTGAATTTGTCACAATTGAATTTATAACAATGAACAAGTCAATTGTCAGTCCATGATCACGATCGCTTCTAGTGGCATCGTAACCAGAGGCCGTAACTGGATGGAGAGGCAATGG
Organism: Bimastos eiseni; assembly: GCA_959347315.1. Classification (NCBI taxonomy): domain Eukaryota; kingdom Metazoa; phylum Annelida; class Clitellata; order Crassiclitellata; family Lumbricidae; genus Bimastos; species Bimastos eiseni. The sequence continues at coordinate 37,241,370 of OY365812.1, read as the reverse complement.
ACCATGGAAACCCGATAGGTAGGCCTGAGATGCGAAACCAGAAGGTAACGCCACACGGGCCAAGCAGTTTGGCGTTGGTTTTAAGTTTATCCCAAAGCGACATTAACGAGCTGACAGAAGGAGGCGGACTGACAGATACTCAGCAGAGCTGGGTTATCATGCAGCGTGACCTCTCCCACCCTAATATTAGATGGAAAACTACTGGATGCAGACGTGCTCAGACAGACTGCGCAGAAATAATACAACGTACGAGATTGTACTGCTTCCTAGTATTATACGCTTTGGAGTAAGTCCAGCCTCTCTTTCAGGCGGTTGGTAGGATATTGGGCAGGTCGTTTGATGACGCAGAGCATTGAGAGGATGTAAACAGTAGAAGAAAGGGAAGTAGGTCTATCTCGGGACGAGTCTCTTTTTCTGGTAGATAAGACAGTTAAGCTGTGTGTCTGCTTGGCGTATCTTGGCTTTCGAATTGGCTTACCAACCAGACATCTGGGTTTGGTCGTTGTAGCCTGTAGGCTCAGTAGAGCAGTCTTTTGTCCGAGGGCGATAGGATATGTTGTCGCTTTTGTGCGTCTGTATGCAGCTCATAAAGTTAATTAATTAGCTAATTAATGAAGCTTTGTTGTTCGTTGATTGCGTCGCTGGGATCCGTCGGTTTAAGTATTTATCGATCCGGTTTTCGCATTGTTCTTCATCGATATTGGAAGGATTTTGTTTGCTGTTCGTACGTATTGATCAATTGTCGAATTTCAAGATTTTTCATTCGCATCAAATGGACTTTAACAATGCTATCCAGACTCACTTGACCATCTACCTTTCAATCCTCGACCAAAACGACACCCGCATTAACAGCCACTCTGCCTCCTTTGACCCTCTGGAAAGCGAATTCTGACATTCCTCGGATTACTCCTTGGACAGCATCTCTGATTCAACGCACGTTAATAAGCTGGTGCCCTGCGCTATATAACCTTTGAGATTACGATTACAATTACGGCGGATTACGAATATCTTGAGCTAGCCGTCAATTGATGACGCCTTCTGCATTGTTATTACGGCGCTTTAGAAGTATGATTTGATTAAAGTAGATGCATGGTTGATGCTTACCTGTTGTTGATTAATAACAATCAGTATTGATGTTTATTCGACCAGAACATTTATATAGCATCCATCCAGGATCTCTGGTTCCAGTTCAACAGTGGCGGTTTTCAAGAGTTTTTGGAAATGGAAAGCGTGTTTAACCTGCCTTATTAATGCTTCTTCGTTATTTGTGCAAGACGGTGCCATGTTCTTAGTCTGTTGCTGATTTTAATTGACAATAAGCTTAATTAACATTAATGCTATTGCTCATAGAGATATTTTCTAAAATGGAGCAGCGAAATGCTGTCATTAATTCATTGGTAGTATCCCATTTCAAATGCTGTTGTTGTTTCGTTACTGTTTAATGTGACGCTGTTGCAATGTTATCATTTTGTTGCATAGTATGGCGTTGGCAGTCAATTGAACCCTGCTTCGTTACAAGATACAACATTGGACGAAATCTTCACTCTGAGGTCAAAGTTGGACCAGGGTCAAAACCGAACTTCCATAGCGGTATGTTCTGAAAGGGTCTTCTTCTATTCTAAACCTACACGTAGGTGAACAAAGGAGCCATAAATACATACAGAGAAACAAGCGGACGGACAGAGACAGGCAGAGAGAGATTGAGACAGACAATGCTTCGAAGGGTACCCCAAAGCGGATGCGGCGGAGAGACAAAGACAGAGAGAGCGGGAGAGATAGAGAGAGAGAGAGAGAGAGAGAGAGAGAGCGATACGCGCACAGAGAGAGACCAAGAGAAACTTCAATGCATAGAAAGAGACAGACAGAGAAAGAAAAAGAGAGAAAGAGATGTAGGGAGAGATAGAAAAACAGCCAGAGACGGAGAGAGACAAAGGGGCTAGAGATACAGAGAAAGAGAGACAGACAGACAGACAGATAGAGACAGAGACAAATAGACGGCGAGACGGAGAGATTGATAGAAGACTCATACTGGCAGATCCACTTCTCCATGCATTTCCGTTCCAGGAAGTTGTCCACTAACTACCGATTGCAAGGACTTTCCTAGCACCGCCATGGAGCTGCGTCAGAGTGCCCGTCTCTTCTCGCATCTCTCCATAACAGTGTACATAATAATATTATCACATCAGAGACATCTGGCTTTTGATCCTCTTTAGACCTAGAGTCCGTGTTATCTGAAGTCTCCTCCTCCCTTCATCCTCGTGGCGACTACTATTCAGACGATGTCTACATGAGCTACATAAATTAATTTATGCCTAATGGCTGGATTGTGTGCCGCAGTGGTCAAGAGCCTCCGCTGTATACCGGTTATCACACGCGACAGAATAATAGCTGTAGATCAACTTGGTTGCTATGAATCGCTATGTGGCGCCATGATTGGTGCCGAAGGCGCTATATAAATAACGTTTCTAGGCATGACCAACTTAGGTCAAAACAGAAGACCTCATCGACAGATCTATAGGCAGCGCAAAATGCACGGGGTACAGTCCACATTAGAGCAGGGACAATCGCAACACGTGGGGTATGAATTATAAGGCCAAAGGCAACCGCGAAATTAATGCTGAAATGCATCCGAGATCAGTGAGATGCGCGTTGTTTGAACCATGTGGGAGTTATTTCCCTCGCCTCATGTATATCACACCCGAAATAATATATATTACCAACGGCCGTCATTTGCAGTGGTCAATAATTGAGGAGCTGGTCAGTCTGAGTGGACACGCGCTGACCGAGGCAGCGACATTATCCGAGACGTATGATATTGTTCCGGCGAGCAGTAATCAGGAGGCCACTTCGACCTTTGGAATTATGATGGAACGGCGGTCGCACTTATGTCGAAGTCGTTTGTTTCGCCTCCATTACTAACTCCACCAACCACTGTTCGTTCTCTGACAGCGCCAGACCCAAGCCTGGATACTGGAGGATATCGACGCTGATGACCAGTAAATGTAATGTCACGTAGAGTCGTTAAACTGAAACTACTTCTCCAATCCCTTCCCCTCAAGTCCCCGCCTCTCGCTCCTTCCACATCACCCTAGCTTAACCGTGCCTCGCCATACACGTATTGTAATGTAATGTAATCGAGCATTTATTTAGTGCCAATTCAGATATCTACTTAGAGGCGATCTCTGCTCAGGTCCATATGATGTTAATATCATCGTGATCGCTTAAAACGCACCAGTTAGCAAAAAACTGCACAGTTGGCTGAAAAGAGCGACCAGTGGTGGGTCCATGCACAAGCGTGGAACCAACCAACGGATTCCAGTCGACACATAATATGAAAGTAGTTGATACAACATCTGGTTTTGATCATCATATTCCAGAATCTGTTGAACACCGATGCAAGCGTTGACCAAAGGAGCATCAATCCATCTCCATCTCCCTCTCCAGGTCTTCAGAGGAGACGATTCGCAGACGATGACATCAACTCTTCGTCGTTCGGTGAGACTTAACAGATAAACTCCTCCACTGTATGCACTCTGACAGTGCCAATCTAAAGCGTGGACAAAGCAGGAGGGCGACTCTAATGATCTTTGTTATTACACAATGTCGTTAAACTGCAATTTCCATCGTATATTCTCCCTGCTTTCCAAAAACAGTTAAAGTCGTACTTTCTACGTAATATCGAGAATTAGTTTTATAATTGGCAGCAAACTATCATGTAAAGCACCCTAGAAGTAACTTTCCACCGACGGCGTTATATAAATGGTCGTAGTTACAAGTACAATACCGAAAATAAAGAAGAACTTCTCATCCAAAAAAATTCTTCTTCCAGAGGCGCTGATTCTTGACCTCGATGAAGCTAACCCCTACCCATCACTGATCGTCGGTCGCGGTCAACCAGCCCCTCATCAAGATATCAACGACTTCGGTCTTTCCCTTCATCCCTGCGGAGGCGACACCGACCACCGCAAAAGGTCCTCTCGTCGAAACCTCTCTCCACCATCTCCCCTTAACTCCCTGCGCCTCGCTGCCCGACAGAACCCCGAGGAGCCGAGACACTGCCCCCCGGCGGCACCCACCCCTAAGGTCAAGTCCAACCTGGCCATACACAAACACGACCCCATCAACACTTCAACCGGATCCAGCACGAGCGGGGTGGAGATCAGCTCCCTGAGTTCCAGATCGGAAATTCAAAACGGGATAGCGACCCTTCGACACGTCGGCTCGTCCAAGCAGCTTCTCTATCAACCCTCGTACGATCCAGACGATTTCCTCAGCCCAGAGGACTTCGAGAATCCTCTCTTTATCTACCGCAGTCTCAGCTTCAGACGAGCCATCGAGGAAGGTGGTTCCTCATCTTCATCTTCCTCACATCAACAGCAGCAGTATCAGCAGCCCAGGGTTCCTCCTCCTTCCCAGCAGCATCTCACGTTCCCAGGCGCTCCGATCAACCCCAAGCAACAGCAGCAGCAGCAGAGAGCGTTGAGGGAGTGCCAGCAGGACTCGTGGTACTTCCACGTCAGCCAGGACTCGGGCCACGCGCAGAGTCTGTCCCTAGGTAGCAGCCTGTCGGTCGACGGAGGCGGTGGGCGTGCCCTGGTGCCTCTCCCGTCTCAGTCCTCGGCGGACGAGACCCTTCTGGGGACGAAGGGGTCTGTCTCCCTCTGCTACAGACCCTCGGCGTCTAACCAGGATCCATTCGGGAGTCAGGAAGAGTCCATTGATCGGTTCGTCTGGAAGTCTTTCACGTCAGAGGACAGTGGATTCGATCCCATACAGGTTCAAGGCCAGGGAACGGATCTGATCAACACCGACGCCTCAGAGGATCCGTTCTGTAAGGGTCATCTGGCCATTGAACTACGGTAGGTACCAATCCGGATTCATGTACAATATATATATATATATATATATATATTACATTGTAAATATATATTGTATATATATGTATATACTTAAGTGTGTATAGTGTAATGCAATGCAATTGAGCACTTATATAGCGCCACCCGATATATCAGAGGCGCTTATGACTCAACACATAGCTAATCGAAGAACAGGAAAGTCTTCAGGTGCCCCACGGAGGCAGCAGAGGGAAGAGAGAGCAGCTCCTCCAGAGGTGGAAGGGGAGGCTGTTCCGGATGGTGGTACCTACGTAAAGTAGGCGAAGGTCCTGGATTGTAATCATTGTGTGTGTGTTATATTCAATATTATGAACACTGCATTACATGTGCATCTGAAGTAAGACGTACGGTTGACTGCGTCTTTGTGGTGGTGTTAGTTTCAACTTAACGATACTGTGTGATAACATGGATCATTAGCGTAGCCCTCCTCCTTTATCCAGGCTTTTGACTGGCACTTTCAGAGTGCGAACAGTGGCGGAGTTTGCTGCAAATCGGTCTTATGTAAACAGTTTATATATATATGTATATATATAATGAGGGTTATGAAAATTATGAAGCGCGTAGAATGGTTTCTGATTCATATATAAATAAGTGTAGTTATTTTTGATACTGTGTACAGCATCTAGTGCAGTTATCGGCCATGTCAAACGCACAGACACGCACACAGACGCGCACAGACAGGGACATACACACGGACACATGCACATACACATATGGACACACGGATGCATCCTCAGACGCACACACCGATTCACAGAGACATACACAAACACACACACATACACACAAGGTCACAGACACAGGTACTGCAGTCACCAGCCGTTGTTTTGAGATGGTGGGCAACGGGGGAAGGAAGGATTTTTGTAGAAGACGTGGCCTGGACAACAGCTGCTGATGTGGAGGCGCTGAACATGAAATATCTGACGGCAAAGAAAGAGCTTTGGGAAGTAATTGTCTGCTTGGAATCGATTGTCTGACGTTCAGTTATTGCCCTGGAATAAATTGCCTGTCTATGGATTACTTAGGAATAAGTGGCCAGCACAACACACACGCACGCACACACGCACACACACGCACGATGACAAACAGAACCAACCACACACATACGTACACTTCCATGCACGCATACTAATATCTAAACATCCGGGGTCAAAGGAGGGTTGGAGATAACAGTCCACAGGGTTAATTGAACATTAAGGAAAAGGTTCTTTATGATCTAAGATGAATAAAATATATGTGGAAATGTATGAATAAATTTATGGGAAAACGTATGCCGAGAAGTATGTGGAAATGTATGGGGAAATGTATCGATAAATGCATGAGGGAAGGTCATAAAATGTGTCGGGAAAGCTCAATCATGACGACGCCACTCCTATACAGCGTGATGGTTAATCAATGATCATGCCTTTACTTCTAACGACGATGTTACAACTTATTAGGCTACATCTGCCATTAATTGACTGCATCTACCTCTACCCGACTTAACCGGATTCATCTACCTTACCTTGCCTAAATTTGCAGCAGTTGATTGATTGGTTAGATTGGTCCTACCTTGCCCCACCTGCCATTGTTACTATCTCCATACCTTACCTCATATATATTACTTCACCTCGCCTCTTCTTACCTCAATATTATCTGACCATACCTAACCTCCGTTCACCTGATCTTACCTTACCTGATGTCATTTGCCTTACATCACCACTCATCACTCTGAAGGAGCTGACAATGATACTGCGCTTTGTTCTGATGGAAGGGTTTCCCCTGGAAGAAGACGTTGCCTTTCCACCCTGACGGAGGAGGAGCTGACGGAAGCGATGAGCAGTGGACCCCATCAGCCGACTCATCCCTTTCCTTTCACCGCCCCGTCTTCATCCCGTGGGCCCAATCCTCATCAGCCACACCCCAGTGACGCTCTCAGACGCCCCACAAACGAGACGAAGCATTTACCAACGCCTCTTGCGGTCACAATAAGCACTGGCAAACGAACCGTTGAGACAGCGCCATCTGCCGACGAGTGAGTGATATTAGTAATTTATTCATTTGTTTATTAGGACCTACTGATGATTAAATATTAATTATTAGTTAATTTGTTTATTACTGATGATTAAATATAGTTAATGAATTATTTTCATAAATGATGATTAAATGTAAAAAATTTATTGATTCGTTTATTACTGATGATTAGATATTTATCATCAATCAATCTGGTTTGTACGAATGTTGAATATTATTAATTTATTTATTTGTCTATTACTAATGTTGAATATTAATAATTTATTTGTTTATTAATAATGCCGAATATAAATTATTTATTTATTTATTACTGATGATTAATTGTAAATAATTAATTTATTAGTTTATTAATGATAGTTGAATATTAATTAATGGCTAATATATCTGTGACCAGAGGCTGAGATTTAAGGGGAGATAGAAGGGGACGGTCCCCTCCAAAATTTCAGAGGGATGGACGGAGCTGATTACATTCCTCCAGTGTTTCTTAAATATTTCATAAATATTATAAATTTCTACAGCGTCTTGCACTGTTCATCTTTCTTGCTGCATCTCTGTTTAGGAATCGAAAGTTTTTCAGACCTGTTCTTCCCCTAGTCGAATTTTTTCGACCTATTCCCCAAAACCAGGATCAAGTCCCATCCTATGTTTGTTACCCCTATAACTCCCGTGTAGGTTTTTAAGGGGCGCTATAGAAATTTTCGAAATGAATGAACAAGGCATTAACCGATGAGATTTTAAAGCCACCTCATAATCAGGTCAAAAGAAAGCCCTGCCGACACCTAGTGAGTGCCGACGGAACCGTATTCATAGGAGAGGTGATGGCATCTGGCGAATGAGACTGAATGCAGGTCAACCAATTTGCATGGAAACATTGTCGCTTTCTGAGACGACTAGCCACCATATTTTTTGGTTGTGCCAGTCTGAAGCCAGAGTAAAAAAGGAGGGTGACGATGAGGACGTTGTTAAACATATACAGCATGCTCACCTGTGAACCTATTTTAGCAGGATCCTAATACAGACTCAGAAACCCTTATAATGACGTTGTTATTATTGATTTTATTGCCCGAATTGCGATTTTAATATTTCCTGGATGTTGACTGAAATGTCCCACCTTATCCAATAAATACAGCGGCGTAATGCAGAGCATAAAATTTTATCGTTGGTTATGTTCATTCACTTCATTGTGAGATCAAACAGAATATCTGGTAACTCAGAAAAAACAGTGTGACTAAAATGCTGAGTGATCCATCCTTCGAGCCAATCAAATTCTCACCTCTTGCTAAGTTGCAATCTCTCCACAGGGTTTTCATTCAAAGTTGAAACACTGCCTTTTCACAAACCCTATCCTGATTCCTCCTCTTCCCCTATTTCTCTCACCGTTTCGACTCCAAACACCATCCACCTCAGCTGTCTGAATATCTGCCTGCCTGACCCATAGGATATTGAGCACCTGCCAATCGATTTTGCTTTTGACATTTCGCCTGTGAATAAGCTGGTTCCCGCGACTACGTCTTTGTATACGCTACAGAAATATCGAGAGTACGATTACGATATATATTTACTGTCTGGTACCGAGACGCAAATCGCTGTAACCAATTGTTCATTCACACTATTACTGCAGCTATGTCTGCTTTTTCTAGTCATTGTTGAGAGAGAGTGCTCAGATTTATGATTTATGGGTGATACATTTTATATGTGGGAGCTGGTTTGATTATTTTTTGACTCACAGTGTAGCCAAGCGTCGAATGTCTGTCTTCACATAGAAGAGGATGAATCCGTTATTTATTGCGATTGATAAATGTTCGAGTTATGTTACATGGACGGGTTGATTAAAAACAATCATCCTATATTATATGCGAATGCTTTCGCTGTGAATCATACAGCTGTTTGATCAACACTTCGATAAAAAATCGCAATCACAGAAACTTATTGTGATGTTATTTGACCGTGGTGTAAGGAAACACAAATAATTGAGTTAGAAGGGCCAAATTCCGAAAGTAATAGCCTAATAGTGCTGTTCAGTGTCATATTTCCAGTAAAAGCCAAACCACTAACCGATATAATTATTATTAACACTCGATAGGCCTATCAGTAACCTTCTTCATGTCGTCACCATAGCAAGTTCTCTACATTGCTTAAAACCCATTAAATGTGGTTACTTGCTTTGCCTACAAATTGACCATATCTTATCGCATTGTATTTGATCACTTATAAAGGGTTTCTCACAGCATAAAATCTTCAGAAGCGAACCCAGTGCGAAGTAGGCTACCCTTAGAGAAAAGGCTGGTTTTAAGGTGCGAGAAAGAGGCAGAGCTATTCAGGCCCGCCGAGAAGGAGCCAGAGGGATCGAGCGTCTTGCTAGGAGATCGAACTAGGCCCGCACCCACTTTTCTCATGGAACCTAAAGATAGTTTAGAGGCCCGGTACTGCCCTGCCTATGGGCCCGGGTATCTGAGACTTCTCTGCCTTAAGGGGTGCGGGCTTCTGAGATTGCTCTGGCTCAGGTCCCAGATTTCCATGACTGCCTTGAGATGCAACCAGACATAGTAGTAGAGCGCGGAGAGGGGGAAAGTCCATCCCAGAATGTATCTGAAAAGGTGATGCTATGATGAGCCAGGCCTGTTTCTGCCTAACGGGCATCCTTGTTTTCTTCGTCATCCTCAGCGCCCTGGAGAAACCGAGACGACCGGAAAGTCGTCATCAGCCGTCTGCTACCGTTGCCAAGGGAACCGACGTCACTCGACCTACGTCATCCGCAGCAGCAGAACCCGTTACCCGGGCGAGCGATACAATTACCCGGGCAAAACCGGTTCCAGGTGCAGCGCGTGAAGAGGATGGAACGGCAGAGCAAGTGGAGAAGACGTTGGAGAAGACATCGATTCTGATAAAAGCTAAACGCAAATCGCTTCACGAGATGCGGCATCTGCAGAACATCACAGCCGTCGAAGAGGTCAACCAGTTCTTGCCAACTCATTTCCATACTTATTGGTTTTTCGTTATTCAAGAGATGTCAATACTCCCCCTCCACAGTTCGGTGGTGGGGTGACGCTCGTTATAAATATTTTTGTAGAGCTTTTTAGTTTCTTGCTTTTCGAAGGAGTCAATCAGTCCATGCGAACTCATTTGGTAACGGTAACGGTAATTGCACATTTATATTGCGCCACTACAATAGAGAGAGATAGAAAGGGCGTTCCCGACCTAACACAATAAAGCCAAAGTCGAGCAAAATGGTCTTCAAGCGTTTGCGGGAAAGAAGTAAAGAGTTTTTAGTTTGGAATTGTGGCCGATTGGTTAGAGCGGTAACGCAGAGAGTGAGGACTTGACCCTCATCCAAGGACTCACTTTGTAGGGGCATTTAGCAATTCTTCCGCGCACAATGGGCCTAATTATTGCGTTGCAATACAACTGCAGATGCGCCGTCGAGGCGTATGTGCGCTTCTGAACTGATTGTAAGAGGACGATATCAAATTACAGTTGTAATATATTTAGTGTCATATATCACTAATGATGTTTACTCTCTTAAACGCTAATGACTATCATTAGATAAGTTGAGCTACAGCAGACTTAGATAAGGTGAGGTACATGTAAGGCAATAATTCAAAGGTAAGGAAGGCAAAATTAAGGTAACAAATAGCAATGACAACGACAATTTTTATGTAACGCAGCGGTACCGTTGCAAGGGTGCCGACTTATATGTAGGCAGGGTAATGTACAGTTAAGTAAATCGAGTCACGCTGATGTGAGTTAAGATCGGTGAGGCAGGGTAGAGTGTGGTCAGATAATGCAAATTAAATTAGGAAAATTATGGTCATAAGAATTTGGTTAGTATTGGTACGATACTACATACGGTATGGCCAGGGTTTGTATAAAAACCTGTTGGCTTCAGTTTAATATCTTCTGATTTGTAGCATATTCTCTTTCCTTCACTGTGAATAACATAAAATAAACGTTGAATCAATTCTTCTGTTGCATCAGCCGTCAGTAAAATCCTTAACGTTTCGAAATCATTTTCCTCTTTGGCCTTAAGACTAATTTTTAAAATACCGCCTCTGCTTTTGCCTCCAGCCTCTCTCAGAGCGCGAAGATGCTCAACAGACAGCGAGAACGACAAAGACAGACAACAGACAACGAGGCGCAACCAGCAACGACAACGATGCCAGCAACGGTTGTCCGACTCTGCCCTCAGATTTGGTCGCAGAAGATCCGAGTGCACAGGATGACCCCAGGGATGACCTTAGCGATGACCCCTCATCGCCCCATCCCTTTCCCAGTCTCACAGATGAGCTGCTGCAGCAGATTGCACCAAAGGATGACGACAAGACCTCGGCTGAGTAAGTAGGACCTAACATCCTATCAAATCATGTTTACAAAAGCGCTTTATGAACCACCATACCTTTTCAGCTACATTTTCCTACCTTAACATATTTCATTTACCCTCCCTCTTCTTACCTAACGAGTTACCTTACCATACTCCATCATTTAGTTTTAAAACCCTATCAGTTATCCTACTAGGACGTGCCTAAATGAACTTTATGAACCACCATACCTTTTCAGCTACATTTTCCTACCTTAACATATTTCATTTACCCTCCCTCTTCTTACCTAACGAGTTACCTTACCATACTCCATCATTTAGTTTTAAAGCCCTATCAGTTATCCTACTAGGACGTGCCTAAATAGGCGCTATATAAATGTATTAAGCGAATTAACGAATGAACAAAATGAATGAATATATATGTGTGAATTTACAATTTACTTGCCGCTTTTCTCTGTTTAGAATTTGATTTTCATTTACCCTCCCTCTTCTTACCTAACGAGTTACCTTACCATACTCCATCATTTAGTTTTAAAACCCTATCAGTTATCCTACCTGGACGTGCCTAAATAGACGCTATATAAATGTATTAAGCGAATTAACGAATGAACAAAATGAATGAATATATATGTGTGAATTTACGATTTACTTGCCGCTTTTCTAGTTATACTCTGTTTAGAATTTGAGAGGTCCCAACAAGAGGCTCCTGAAAGATATCGATAAAAGAGTTACCTAAAAGTGTTACGTTAAGTTGCCTAACGCCTAAGTTCCCTGCCTGTATAAGTTGCTACGAGTGCTACATAAATTATACTCACATTCATACACACATTCATGCAGACATATACACACAAACATGTACATGAGATTTTACAAAAGCCGCCTAGCGAATGGGAGGATTAGTAATCCTTAAAGAGGTGGCTGGAATCGATTTTGCATCCTTCTGCTCATCACACCAGCTTGTTATTCATCACTCAAGTTCGGCCACCCTCCCCGATACACACAAATTCCTTTTCGCAATTTCCTCGACCGGGATGCTTTATTCTCTCGAACTTAGCCAGCCTCAGTCAATAACCTTGATGTAGCTTAGTCTGCTTTAAAAAGGGTGTCTATAATGTCTAATCTGACACTCTTTTAAAAGCAGACTAAGCTATATATAAGGGCGCTACAAACGTTTTGAATTCAAATATGATAAGTAAAGTATCATGCCCCTTAGAATTAGATAAAACAAGACATGAAAACAGTTATGTCAAAAAATCAACTGATGGTTTTTCAATTGAGGACTTCTTATCCAATTTCCTAAATTTGATACCGCCCTTCTTCCAACATCTTTTGCTGAGAAGTGCATACACACGCCTCGACGGCGCAATTGCAGTTTTACTGCAGAGCAATGGTGCGCGAAGGACTTGCTCAAGGTCCCTACACATTTACTCCCCGGACGAGGCTCGCACTCGCGCGCTCAGCACACTGAACGTTACGGGCTGACCACTCTAACCTATCGGCCACTGTGCCACACCATTATGATGCCGGACAATAAACGTAGCCAGAATTAAATAACAAAACTAGTAAATATTTTTATATATGACTTGGGGATAAATTGAGAGTTGTTGCGAGAGCTGGGAAAAATATGGTTGTGTACTCTGGGTCTCAATTGCTGATTGGAGTGGAGACGGAGCCTATAATCAATGCTATTTTTTTAAATTGATGACTAGATTAAGAATCTAGTTTTTATAGGCTCTTTTACTTTCTAACTGCTGCAAGGAATTATTCAGTTTGCATAAAAATACAATCTTGTTATTAATTCATTCATTGCGAAAATGTATATAGCGCCTCTTCAAGGTAATATGCATGAGTAGAAACATTGCTAAATCCATGATGTAGTCAAACAAGTTAGATGACATATATTAGCAAGTTTCAGTGTCACGACTCTGTATCATGAAAGTTATGACCAACGTCGCCCTCCTCCTTTCTAGAAGCTTTGGAATGGCACTACCAGAGTACGGGTAGTGACAGGGCTATAAATTTACCTTAACAATGCAATACACAGTATTATTGTGCTTCACGCCCGTGCGACAGTAGAGTCTGATAGCGTCGTGGTCACATTAGTATGTATAGTGTTTCCAGCCATTGCTTCCAATGACTCGGGTCTTTCCGTTCTTTTCATGGCACTCCCGTCTCAGACGACATCGCCATTCTCCATCCCTCATGGTTAACTGGAGCAGAGGCAAGAGCGGTAACGATGACGCAGGGACGATAGGTTTGATTGGCATTGGCCTCGTTCTGAATTCAGATGGGAGACTGGTGTCCTGCATTCGTAGGGGAGGCTGGTGCTCGTCTACATTCGCGGGTCCTTGATCAAGCTGCCCGCATGCAGCGAACGGCTTATCACAGGCAGCAGTTCAGTTTCTGGTCCGTTCATTGATTTCTTATATATCTGTAGCCTATACTGCACTTATCTGAAGTTTTCCGAAGGTTATTGGGTCGTTGGGATCTGGACGGTCTTAAGTAAACGGATCTTATCCCGAATTCTACACAGTGATCGTAAAATTCAGGTCACTTTCAAGCGCTGCTCTAGTTCTCAGCGAGGGGCGCCAACTTATTCGTGAGCGTTGCGCGTTATCGGAGGGTTGCAAGTCTATGGAATATGGAAGTTTATAAGAGCCCTGTGTGAATTGATCGTGGAGTAGGATTTACTCCATTAAGATAGTTTCCTGCAACGCAGGGGGGCTTTGTACTGAGTCGCCAATTGCTCGTTTCGTTAGGTAGCACAGGTAGCTAACTTTGGTTGTAGAAAGTCTCCGCGTAGAATTTCAAATATCACAAGTAAATGAATCGGAGAAGTATGTTCGTCCCCTATGGCCCGAGGTACAGCCACGAGTGCGATGTGTAGCGACTTCATTTTCTTAGGCTCGACACATGAGAGTGCGTTTCCAGTCCTACACCTCGCCTTCCCATTCTCCCAGTGTATGCATTGGATGTATCGCTCGTGAATAAGCTCAGTCCCTGCGTTTGGCTTTTGAGTTGCGCTTTGAGGTCTGGAGATTACGATCACGATTCTCATTCTGTGCAGGAAATCAAGCATAAGGTGGACGATATATAGCGAAGGACTGGGTATTAACAAAGAAAGATCACTGACGACGCCCATCTTTATTGAGAATGGCACCGGCAGAGCGCTAACGATGGCGTAGTTTGCTTAATGACGTTTGAGTCTGCTAGAAAACCTTTAAATAGTTACCTTACGACGCTATGTAAGGCTGAGAATTCATTCGCTCCTCATCTCGGACCCACTTCACTGTCGCTATACGTCTCGTTGGTGACAAGACGTCAGCAAAGTTCTTGTTGAGTTCTTCTCGAACTTTTCTGAATAATAAGTAATGGCTTCCTTCCACATGGTTGTGGCCAAAGCTCTCGAGGCCAACAAAAGGTGAGAGATGAATTGTAATAATCGTGTATGCAATTTATTATTCCCATCGCCTGGGCATCAATTGATGGCCAGACAACACCAAAACCAGTTAGATGTCCAGGAGGTAAGTCTGGATGGTAGGGTTCATGTACAAACACGAAGCATAGAGGGATATGGATTCGATACTCGCTAACCTTATAATGTCGACCCATAGGTCTACGTCCGCGCTCTCTAGTGGCAATGGTTAAATAGCAGTTAGTAGAACTGATCGGCGCCAAACAGGCTGCCATAGAGTAACAAAATCTAAACTTCTTAATTAAACATGTTGTTATCATGTGTGCTTAATACTTCCTTTAATCATACTGCTGTTTGTCAGTAGGCTAAGACTGAAGCAGTTCCTTGATGAATAAACTCTGCCATAGCGAAGATATGTTTTGATTGCTGATCCGTCTCACGTATTATCGCCCAACGCCATGCCACAATCTATCGTAAGGCGCTATAAAATTGTATTCCTTGCGCCTCCTTATGCAAGCAGTTGTTTGGGACAAATAATTATCAATTATTAAAAAATCAGTTTTGTTCAAAAATTGTATTTCATGTCTTTTTATCACTTTCACAATGCTTACAGCGTTTAGTGTGGGTTAATTAAGAACTGATTTTAACTAGTCAAGTTGATGAGGCGACAAACGGCACATGACTAATTGGCATGGAACGTCATTAATGGTTAGACCGGTTCTGACATTAATTTTTACATTTTATTATCATTATTATTACAGCAATTTTTTATAGCGCCCCTTCAATTTTGCCTACTCAGAAGCGCTCCATATTTGCCCGAATACAGATTTGCTATTGGCCACATTGAAGTCATCAATGAGACATAACCCACTTGCAAAGTTTGCTCTTTGATGGTTCGCGCTTAATGTCTCGTTACGCGACTTCCTTTGCATCGCCCTAGGTCACGTCACCGGTCCGGGGGAAGAAGAGCCAGTCACTGATGGGGTGTGATGGAGGGTGGATCTGAGGGTAGGGTAGATGCATTCGTTCATCGAAGACACCCCCCTTGAGAGTGGGTTCATCCGTTCAACGGGTTCATCGATTTACCGTCGCATCCTGCTTTCCATTTGCCGCCTGAAAGCACCAGAGGGCGATCGGTGATGAGGGACATGGCCTGCGTAATGAGTTTCTCTGGCCTTCGTCCGCTGAGGACAAGGTCGCCTTAGTTCTCTGCTTCCTCCCCTCCTCCTTATCCTCCTCTTACTATTTTCTTCTCCTGCTCTTCCTCCTCGTGCCTCTGGTTCTTCTCATCATCCCTCAATCACTCCTTGTCCTTCTCCTTCTCCTCCTCCTTCTCCTCCTCCTCCTCCTCTCGCTTATCCCTCTTTTCCTTCTCCTACTTCTTCCTCAACGCCTTCTTCTCCTTCTTCTCTTCTTCCTTTTTTCTTCCTACTCCTCCTACTTCTCCTCCTCATTCTCCTCCCTCTCCTTCTTCTTCTCCTCTTATCTCTGCTTCTCTTCCTATTCTATTCCGCTGTTTCTTTCTCCTTATCTTCCTCCTCCTCCTTCTCTTTATCCTCGTCAATCCTCGTTTTCCACCTCCTTCCCTCCCTTCTTCTTCTTCTTCTTCTTCTTCTTCTTCTTCTTCTTCTTCTTCTTCTTCTTCTTCTTCTTCTTCTTCTTCTTCTTCTTCTTCTTCTTCTTCTTCTTCTTCTTCTTCTTCTTCTTCTTCTTCTTCTTCTTCTTCTTCTTCTTCTTCTTCTTCTTCTTCTTCTTCTTCTTCTTCTTCTTCTTCTTCTTCTTCTTCTTCTTCTTCTTCTTCTTCTTCTTCTTCTTCTTCTTCTTCTTCTTCTTCTTCTTCTTCTTCTTCTTCTTCTTCTTCTTCTTCTTCTTCTTCTTCTTCTTCTTCTTCTTCTTCTTCTTCTTCTTCTTCTTCTTCTTCTTCTTCTTCTTCTCTTCTTCTTCTTCTTCTTCTTCTTCTTCTTCTTCTTCTTCTTCTTCTTCTTCTTCTTCTTCTTCTTCTTCTTCTTCTTCTTCTTCTTCTTCTTCTTCTCTTCTTCTTCTTCTTCTTCTTCTTCTTCTTCTTCTTCTTCTTCTTCTTCTTCTTCTTCTTCTTCTTCTTCTTCTTCTTCTTCTCTTCTTCTTCTTCTTCTTCTTCTTCTTCTTCTTCTTCTTCTTCTTCTTCTTCTTCTTCTTCTTCTTCTTCTTCTTCTTCTTCTTCTTCTTCTTCTTCTCTTCTTCTTCTTCTTCTTCTTCTTCTTTTCTTCTTCTTCTTCTCTTCTTCTTCTTCTTCTTCTTCTTCTTCTTCTTCTTCTTCTTCTTCTTCTTCTTCTTCTTCTTCTTCTTCTTCTTATTCTTCTTCTTCTTCTTCTTCTTCTTTCTTCTTCTTCTTCTTCTTCTTCTTCTTCTTCTTCTTCTTCTTCTTCTTTCTTCTTCTTCTTCTTCTTCTTCTTCTTCTTCTT